>JBCNYH010000005.1:6426106-6465510 GCA_039654325.1 Tandanus tandanus
TATATATAGCTATAAACAATTGATCCCTTACTAGCTGTTTCTTCTCACACTTAATGCATATCATTTGACCAAGAAACTGCAAAGCCTGCTGTAAGAGCCAATAACAACTTGTTGATCCATAGTAAGAAACCTGTTAAAATTTGCATTTCATTATGATTTATAAGCTTTATATTAGTCCAAAATTCTTAACTTAGCAATGTGCAAATGATGAGAAAAACATTTTGGTATTTTGGACCTTTTCATTATACAAATGTGTCGTCACTGTTTAATAGCAATATTGACTGAATATTGGGACTGAAACTAAAAACTGAAAAACTGCTCAGGATTGAATGAAAAGCAAATATTGATAAAAAGGAAAGGAAAAGGAAAACCTGCTCAAATCTATAGAACCCGAGTGACAACAAGGATCTCCTTCCAGCAAAAAACGAAAGTTACAAAGTCACACGTGTGCTTTCATATCTAGAATTGTTGGCAAACCTGGTTTATGTATAAGCTAAAGGGGTGAATACTTACACAATCCAGATGTTTCTAACTACATGTATTTGGAACATAAGCCGGTAGTGCTGCTCCCTCTCTCCTCCAGTGTACCAGGCTTGTTGCTGAGCTCGGTGTCTGTGAGTGTTTTTTTTGGGGGGGGGATTGGGATAAGTAAGTAGGAACAAGAGTGTGAATGTGTATGAGTGCATGAATGCGCATGAATGTGGTGTTCCATCCGGGGTGTATTCCCACCTCACGACCGGTGCCGGATCCTCTGTAACCCTTATCAGGATAAGGCAGTTACTGAAAGTAACTGAGGGTACAATACAAACTATGGAAAACTCCCATGGGTGTGAATACTTATGCAAAGGCACTGCACATGAGCTTTTTGAAATGACCGAAGTTGATGTCATGAGAAAAGCAAATGAATTTCAGCAATACGTGAGATAAATGAGTGACGTACCCTTTAAATATCACCCTCTGTGCTTACGCTTTAGCATGAAATAGCCTGTAGGTAACTATAACTTTATTTATAGAAAAATTAAATCATTGGATGTGTTTTAAAAATAAATTTGAATGTTTTTTTTTTTTTTTAATTAAAAAAAATGAATTCTGTTGCATTCATTCAAGTCACAGACTGAATCAAGGGTCACATGACGAATTAATTTTTATAAGTTTTAATATTAAATTTATTTACCATACATACAGTATGTGGTCATCCTGCTATATATTATATTTTTTTTAATAAAAATTTTTTTTACAGTACTGTATCAAATAAATACATTTTAATTTATAATAATTTAATTAAAATTTAAACGAAAAGGTTTTTAATCTTCCTATGATCAAGTTTATTCTTAATTTGTGAGTGAATACTTTTTTATAAATTAAAAAATTATTAATTTATTACTTTTACTCATATCTGGGGTCACAGTAATTATTATTATTATTATTATTTATTTAAATTTTATTATTATTATTATTATTATTATTATTATTATTATTATTATTATTATATCTCTAGATGAATTCTGAAATTCCCCTCGTTCTCTAAACTTCCATTTTAAAATTTATTTATTTTTACTCTTACCTCTGGGGTCATTCTGCTAATGGTGTAAATGTCATAGCCAGCGCTGATGAAGTACGGTGCGTAGAGTTGCAGCTGAAAATCGCTCAGCCATTCAATAACGGCTTCTGAAGTCTAGGAGAGAAGATATGAGGCTGTGGGTCACTGTCTCGGTCCCACTTGCCCCTGGAAATTATGGGATATGGCTACACGCTGGCTATATCAGCTCTGAGAGTCTGACGGCACTTCTGAGAGCCTTGTTAGTGCCAGACTGTCTGAGCCGGCATCAGGAGCCAGCGTTGTGCTAGGTAAACGGACCTATTTAAGCTTTTCACTTCCTCAGCCTAGTGTCGCTCTTATTTAAGTTTAATTACTAACCTGACCATGGACATTGCCGCTAGACTTTCTTTCCACACATTAAAACTCGACAGACGTCTTAAAATAAAACCTTGCCTTGAAATTAACAATAACATATTGTGTAGTAAATTGTTATTAATAGCGATATAAGCTACCTAAAAGCCAGACAGGAAGTTAGCTTAACTGATATTAATGAGTGCTCACGATTTGACATTAGCCAACTATTTTATTCCTTTATCAAAACTAGCATTTTACGCTAAGCAGTATGTCTGTTCGAGGAAGTGGACAGAAATGTTAGTTGTAATGTCCAGTAATCAGGAGTCAGGCTTGCTACCCCCACCAAAAAAAATAAAAATAAAAAAATAAATCCAATTATAGTTTCTTGGTATGCCAGGGTACTTCCTGAAATAAAAAAAGATGGGTATAAATAACTAAATAAATAAATAACTGAAATGGGTTTCCTGAAGCAGCACATAAAAACAAGGATGGGAAAAATGACGCCGGAGAAGAACGAGAGCATACTATTGAAGGAGAAGAGGGAAGTGGAGAGTACTGAAGAGGAAGACATAAAATAGGAAGGGAAGAGATAAAGGAAAGGAAAGATAAGGAAAGAATGTGGAAATAAGAACTGAGAGAGAGACCGTGAGAGAGAGCAGTGAGATAAAAAAGATAAGAAAGTGAAGGAGATATAAGAGAAAGAAGTGAAAAAGCAGAGAAAAGTGTGTGTGTGTGTGTTCATGTTCTCACCTTCCCCTCGTCTCCTTTCCTCTCAGTGTACTGCGGCTCATGGACAGGACAGCTCGATACACTCTGACTGCGGGAGGTGGGAGCTGGAGACACAGCAGATACAGGGGCTGCGTCAGGATCTGGATCAGGAGACGCGGATCATCCGTGTACGATTTCCCCACCAAACAATCCCATATGACTGTTTGTTCTTCAGTGAGACGGCTGTGTTTTATATAAACCACCTGAACCATTAAAGGTAAGCAGTTGCCTTAACTTGGCACGAGTGCTGCGCATGTATACCCACGCCTTAGTTTACCACAGGAGCCAAGCACCTAGGCAGCCTTCCCTAGGGTGGTGTTACATTGGGGAACACACATGTGCAACCATGTGACCAGGGGAAGTCCACATTATACGATCAGACAAGTCATTAAAACCCCGGCATCACTTTTAACCTGTCTGTCTACCTTTCTTTTCATCTATCTATCCATACATGTGTATCTATAAATCATTCGATCTGTATCTCTTGGTCTGTCTATCTATCGACACAACTGTCTGCCTATATATGCATTTATCTATCCATACCTCTGTCCAGCTATACATCCTTCTATCTCTACATCCATTATCTGTCTACCTATCTCGACATCTGTCTGTCTGCACAGCTGTCTATCTCTAGATCTGTCTCACTGTCTGCTCATCTCTACACCTGTCTATGCTCACATCGGTCTCTCGATCTCTACACCTGTTTGTCTATATCTTTACATATGGTTCTCTCCCTGCCCATCTATCTAACCTGTCTATCTCCACATCTGTCTGTCTATCCTTACATAAATCTGTTTCTCCACATCTGTTTGTCTGTCCTAACATCTATTTTTCTGTATCTACACATCTGTGTGTCTTGCCCCTTCACCAGTCTGTCTATCTCCACATCTGTTTGTCTGTCTCCCCATACACCAGTCTATCTTTGCATCTGTCTGTCTATCTCCGCATCTGTTTGTCTGTCTTAACATCTGTCTGTCTGCCCCTATATCAGTTTATCCATCTTTACATCTGTCTGTCTTTCAACATTTGTCTATCTCCACATCTGTTTGTCTGTCTTAACATCTGTCTGTCTGTTTGCCCCTACATCAGTCTATCCATCTTTACATCTGTCTGTCTTTCAACATTTGTCTATCTCCACATCTGTTTGTCTGTCTGTCTATCGAGACATCTATTTATCTATACATCTGTCCGCCTAACTAAACATATCATAAACATAAACACTCGTCTATCTATACAGCAGTCAACCTGTCTGCCTGTCTCTACCTGCTTTTGTGTCGTTGCTTTTATCAAACATCTCTATATTTTTAAAAAATACCTGCCTGTATGTAGGTATGTCCGTCTGCCTTCCTATATCTGTCGGTCTCTACGTCTGTCTGCATGTTTACTCATCTGTCTGCCAGTCTTTATTATGTTTGTTATTAAATTAGTATTTATTAATCTAGAGGTCTAGTTACCTTTATTTGTAGTTATGGATGAATCCACAGATCTGGACTGTTCTAAGAGATGCTCTTTAGCCTTCGCTGACTGGGAGAGAACTGTGGCAAGAAGCTGCAGCGCGCGCGCACACACACACACACACACACACACACACACACACACACACACACACAGATTATTCATGGGTATCATAGAATAAATTTAATTATCTACTCATCAACAGGGAAGGAACGGTGCCGTAGTGGTTAGCATGACCACTCTGCAGCAAGAAGGTCCTGGGTTCGAGTCCCGTGCTCAGTGAGGGCGCTACCGAGTGGAGTTCTCCCTGTGATTGCGTGGGTTTCCATGGGTAATCCGGTTTCCTCCCACAATCCAAAGACAGGCTAACTGGCTGTTCTTAATTGCCCCTGGGTGAGAGTGAGAATGGTTGTGTATATGTTGGCCCTGTGATGGTCTAGAGTTGGCTGAGATAGACTCCAGCCTCTCTGTGACCCTAATAGGATAAAGCGGCTCAGCAAATGAAAGAATAAACAAATACTCATATACTGAAACCAACCACTGCACATAAACAGGCTTGGAAAAGGTCTTTGGATAGGTGTTGAATCCTCCATTCAGCCACCTGTCTCACCTTTACACCCTCAGCCTGAGCATGGAGGATGTGTGTGTTGCTTTGTCCACTGCCGGATGAACGAGCGCTGCTCGAACTGCTTGCACTGCTGCGGTCCCCACCTAATACAAGTACACACACACACAGAGTCAGTACAGGCTGGTGTTGAATACCCCAGACCAGACAGACGGTTGATGCACTGCAGGAACTGTGTGAGTAAAGACACTCAGACACACACATGCATGATAAGGCAGATGCAAGGTGGAGGAAATTAAAATAGAGAATTATCTCCATGAGAATTATCTTTCCCAGACACACACACACACACACACACTGAGAGCCAGCTATCTGAATGAACCTTGGGCACATACCTGTGTATGAAGAAAGATAGAAAGACAGACAGACAGACCGACAGAAAGAAAGATAGAAAAAAGGAAACCTATCCCTCTATCCCTAATTCATCTGACAGTATACACCAAAGTCAGCTCCGCCCTAACAGTCTTCTATAAACACCTGTTACGCTAAGATCCCGTTCAATCGATGCTCTGAATTACATCCGGGTTTAAGAGAAATATGGTAGGAAAGTCAGGGTCATGTTTCTGGTTGATGTTAATGGTGGATGATCAGTGATGAATGGTGGAAGAAAAACCCACCACGCTAGTTTCAGGAAGTATTCAGACCCCGTCAGTATCTGTACGTTATTGTTGTATATCTGGTTTTATATGGATTCTGTTTTTTTTAGCCACTGACAAACCAAAAACATACTTTATTTACAAATGTATTAAAACTCTAATCTCCACGGGGTAGTGGTTAGCACTTCCGCTTCATAGCAAGACCATGAAAAAAAAATACCATGTGTTAAAAAAATACCATGTAATGAAACTGAAATCGATGTACATGATGCTAGATTTCACGGTCACAATATACTCTAGCGTAACCTTACTGTAACAAAGCACGTCTGTTAACTTGCAATCAAAAGCACTATAAAGGTACATTTCTTTCACATGTCTAGTTTTTTACTGAAAGTCTACAGATACACTATTATGGACAAAAGTTTATGGACACTTGACCATCAGACCCATATGTCGCTTCTTCCCAAAGTTGGTGCCACAAATTTGAAAGCACAGAATTGTGCAGAAAGTCTTCGTTTGCTGTTGGGTTACCATTTCCCTTCACTAGAACTAAGAGAACCTGTTCTAGCATGACAGTCCCCCCTGCGCACACACTGAGCATCATGAAGACATGCCTTGCCAAGGTTGGAGTGGGAGAACGTGAGTCGCTTGCACAGAGCACTGACCTCAACCCCACTGAACACGTTTGGGATGAACTAGAATGCTTACTGTCCCAGGTGTCCCCGCCTCCTTGCCTTGTGGATGAATGATCAAAAATTCCCAAATCCACACTCCACAATCTTGTCCACAGCCTTCCCAGAAAAGAGAGATTTATTATATAACAGTAAAGGGGAACGGAACCTGGAGTCCAACCATCAAGAAACACATACGAGTGTCCATAAACTTTTGTCCCTACAGTGTATGTATGCAGAGTAGTCTCAACATCTTGGGGGATGGCTCTATGTTCCGACAGCCCTGCTCATATAAGATGGGCATCTTGGTTATATCAATTGGGCACCCTACTCAGTTCAGTTGGGTTAGGGTTAGGGCTGTCAGACCAATGGGCGGTAACTGTTGGGCCAATGGGCGGTAACTGTTGGGCCAATGGGCTGTGACTCTTGGGCCAATGGGCTGTGACTCTTGGGCCAATGGGCTGTCGGAATATAGGGCTGTAACCAATATCTTGTCGCAGTGTAAATGTCTGGTGGTCTGGACAAACTCATGATATGTTGCTTGATTTTCTGACTGTAACCTACTTTGACAACCTAAAAGTAATTATATTTCCTTGTTGTGATGTAGAAATGCCTTTATTTTCCATGTCTAAAAGATGTCTAAAAGCCTATTAGCCAAGTACACTTTTCTCATAGAGCGAAGGTCAGGCTTTTGGATAGTTACATCCAGAAATGAACTGGATATATCATTTCAGGTTGCCAGGTGTGGAAATGTCTGTCATACTCCTGCACCGTATGTCAGAATAACAACATTACGAGTTGGCATACGCCTACAATGAACATGCCGTGGATGAGTGAAAACGGAGCAAGTCATTCTCTCTCGCATGCCTAGAAAACTTTTCTGACTTCTACACATCTGTATGTGCAGTAGGCATGTACCGATATTACATTCTCAGATGTAACATTGCGTATCATACCAATAAAGCACATTGAACTACCAAGACCTAGCTAGTAGCCTTGTAAATAAAACCCACTGGCTATTGATGCTAAACAGGTGCAGCACCCCTGTTACCGATATCCATCCCGGTTGGATATCGGTGTACTTCGTAGAAAACCGATTATCGGCACATGCCTAGTGCGTGATGGATGGGAAGGCTCCGGGAACACCAAGGAGCATCGGAGGTCAAGCAGGGGCGAGCGAGGGATGAACAAGCGGAGGACTGGAAGGAGTGGAGGAAGAGGAGCGAGTGTGAAGGCCCTGCTGTTACCTGCTGCAGGTTTGCGCAGGACCCAGATTTCCTCAGTGCTGCCCCCCTGTGGCCCTCCGGAGGAATCTGAACCCCGAGAACCTTCAACACAGAGAGCAGCGTTACAAACCCGCCACCGGGACGCACTCCCATGGTGTTGCAGAGGACGTTAATGCTGAATTCATGTCAACTCCAGGTTTTTACACCTATGATTTTATTGCAGTGTATGGTTTCTGTTTTCAAAGCTGGCGTCTCTTTCTCTCGCTCTCTCTTTCACACACCTGCACTGACATACTCAAAGTGCACATTTATATACATTGGTACATAAATATATCAAGAACATATATATCTGTGTATATACATATATAAATGTCACAAGCTACAAACACATACACACAAAAATAAATACATATATAATATATACAAAGATATAATTATATATGTAAGAAGGTTAGAAACAAGAACAAATGCAGTGCATCACAGGGTCCTTAAGGAATTAGAATGACAGTGAGAATTAATATAGATTAGAATATTATTCATATAAAACAGGAGATATATTAGTGTTATATAATAAAACATAGCAGGGTCCAAAAGTCTGAGTGCATATCACACTTTAATAATATCCAGCACTGTGTGTTTGTCATTAAAGGCAAACGTTATGCGGAGACGCTATTCGTCTGGCTTCCACAAACAACATGATATACCTGAGGGCAAATGGACGTGTCGTACATCGCTAAATCTGCGGAATGTGCATGCAACGCAACAAATCCCGTGACAGGTTGTTACAAACAAGCTTTCATTCCAAGAGAGATAATTTGGAGGCATGGCAAGCATTTTCCTGTACTCATGGGCATTGTTATGAAAATAGAATAGCGCCACCTGCAGTCCTGGAGGAATTGTACAGTATATTACAGCCAATGTGAAACTTCAGTGAATATCAGCTTGCAAAGGTTTATATCCACGTGAAGTGTTCCAAAGACTCATCGCTTGAAAATATGGGCAGGAAGATGTAAATGTAAAAAAAAAAAAAAACCCTATACAGTCGTTTCTGAATAGTGAAACTTGCCTAGGAAGAATGGAGAATTAGCGTATATTTATTAGGAAGTAAGAACCTCTCAGGAATGTAACTCAGACTGGAAGACCCGACTATAGTTCCAGAGATTTTCATATATGATAACTTTCATTAGCTTGTTAGAAGAGATAAGAGGGTAGCAGAAACTGTGTGTATTAGTGTGTCTGGGTGACAGGACTTGTGTTAGATTGCTAAAAATGTTTTTCTGCTCATCTGAGGTTTTTAATAAGTGGAATAGCCAGACTTTTATCTATCTGAAAGTGGACCAAACCCTTCCTGAACAGATGGAGAGAAATATATACCCTAAAATGGTAAAACAAACTGCTCTTGGATAAATGGAGAGAATGCAAGGATTGTACTGTGTATCTTTTTTAGGATGGGATAAAATACTCCTAAACAGGGAAGGTTGGCTATAAAAACTCGTTTATGCTCCTTTACATGCCAAAATTAATCTATTTCAAACAATGTAACCTGCACACATTCTTCCATGCCTCCCTTTACACTGACATGAATGTTGCACTCGCAATATTTCCGCTAGAGGGCAGCTCCGAGTCAAACGTTTCTAAGAACAATCATTTTCCGTTTTTATTTTATTTTCCAAACAGCTTTGTCCTTTATTAGGGTTGCAGAAAGACTGGAGCCAATCCCTACTGACTCTGGGCGAAGGTGGGGTTAACAACATACATTAAACCTGTAAACTTCGTACAGATGTTTCAAATTTCTTATTAAGTCAAATAAGGGCGTTAGCACGTCCTTCTCACAGCAAGAAGGTCCTGGGTTTGAGTTCCTGGCACGGTGAGGGCGTTCCTGTGTGGAATTTCATGTTCTCTGGTGAGCTGTTTAGGGTGTACCTCACCTTCGGCCTCAGTCAGTTGGGATAAGCTCCAGCCTCCCTACAACCCTAACAGGATCAAACAGTTTGGAAAATTATCGAATGAAATCGAATAACCTCTTTTGAACTGTTCTACCATTTCTTCTTTATTTCTCGACTGAATTACTGGCTGCACTGCCCCGACGATTTCCGGTGGTACCGCCCTGTTTCTTCAGTATTCGTACATATACAAAGCATGTACGAAGGCTTCATAGATATCCGTACTTAGTAAAGTTAACTATCATTTTAACCAGCAGATGGCGTTGTAAGCCATTTTCAACCTAAAACGCAGTAAGAATAATAGTGTTACTGAGGGGATTCATGTGTTCATTAAAGTTTTTATTGATCCCTCCATGTGTCCACTGCTTTACATTTACATTTACAGCATTTGGCAGACGCTCTTATACAGCGCGACTTACAATGATCATTTTTATACAACTGAGCAATTGAGGGTTAAGGGCCTTGCTCAAGAGCCCAACAGTGGTGACAGTGGGGATTTAACCGATGACCTTCGAATCACTAATCCATCACCTTAACCACTAAGCCACCACTGCACTGCTTTAAGAAGGAAATGCTACTCGAATGCTGGGTTTCTTTTGGCAGATTTGGAAAATCTTGTTATTCGCAATTAGATATGGTCAAGGATGATGAGTGCAAGACACATGAAAACAGTTAGCCGTCTCAGCTAATGACTTGCGATCGGGTCGCCTGAGTCAGGTGTTACAACCACCTAAGCATGGTCTGTTGTTTTGAAGCTGAAGCAATCCATTTCTCAGAAATAAATCTCAAAGTCGTTCAATCAAAGGATTCCAAATGAGCAAAGGAACATGTTGAACATTATGACGTCTGGTCAATTAATTACCAACCGATGGCTGACATATTAAAGGAAAAAAACAACTTAAACGTAGTGTGAGGTGTGAGGCCACTACAATCCTCCAGAACAGCTTGGTCTGTAATGGAGGAATAAACACCATTCTTCCAAAAGACATGGTCACAACTGGTGTTCTGACGCATGTACGTACGGTATGATTGACATTTTTTCCAGTCCTCAACAAACCATTCAATATTCCCCTATAGATGGAGGCGGGGTCATCCGGAAGAGGCCACTCCCATCAGGATACAATGTTTCATTATAGGAATAAGGTGATATTTGGACACTCTGAGGATGAATCATGTTTTTTTCCCCTGGTATCATGTCCGTAAAACCGTACAGAGCAAAAGATAACATCGCCAGAGCTTTTTCCTTTAATCTGTCACCAGGATGCATGTACGTTTGCCTACTTGTCTAGTGTAGTTGTATGATGTTAATCTGATGTGTGTTTTGTCTTTGCTATCGTGTTGATGATGATGATGATGATTAATAGATAGTAGGACCAGAAACCCTGCTGTGGTTATAATTAGCTCACTCTGTTCAATCAAGATCCAAGAAGCCGGCCCTGCATTTGAGTACTGTTTATCCATGGCGCCCGCATCAACTTTCCCTTATAACTCAAGTATAATACTGTGTCTAATGGAACCGCAACCGACAGAACAACACCGCTCAGAGACCTAAACCATCAGGGGGGTATCTCACCAAATTGGAATTGTTGGCGAATTAACTATGCCAAAATTTCCCTAAAAATTCTCTAACTATTCTTAAGTATCCGCCATGTTCTACAAACATTCCCCATGGTTCACCGACCCAAACAAATAATTTTAACCAAGTTCAATATTAGCTCATTAGAAATGCTTCTGTATTCGCTATATATGTGTGTATATGTATATACAGGGAATAGTTAGCAACAAGTTATGTTTGGGAGTGTCTGGGGACAGTTTAGAGATGCTTTTGGGAATTCTAGGATTGACCCACTTCTTGGTGACAAAAATCAGATACAGCTCGCGACAACATTGTAACTCTCATCTCATTTGTCGAACCCCTTAATCCCTACTATTAGGGTCACGGGGAGGCTGATGCGAAGGCGGGGCACACCCTGAAGAGCTCGCCAGACCATCACAGGGCTACACACACAAAAACTTACACGCAAACTCACACCAAGAAGCAATTTGAAAAAGCCAATTAACGTAATATGCATGTCTTTGGACTGTAGGAGGAAACTGGAGTACCCGGAGGAAGCCCACACAAGCACGGGGAGAACATGCAAACTCCACACAGAAGCACCCAATGCCCAGGACTTGAACCCAGGACATTCGTGCTGTGAGGCGGACGAATATACCCAAGTAGAAGAATTTTGCCAAAAAGTAAAAAAAAAAAAAAAATGTAATTATTAACAAGATTTTGGGCCACATTTCGTCCACCTCAATTCACCAGCATTGGCAGAATATTCACTTTTGGTGAGATGCCCCCTCTAGGGACAGATTTAGTACACATCAGCACCTGATTTGAGGCTCAGTTAGAATATATTCTGTCTATATAACAGGCTTAACTGCACCGTGAACACACTAATACACAAAAATCAACACTGACAAAAGTGCTGTAGAAGTGCCGTATCCTTCACCACCAACAAGTTGGTACTTAAACCGAATGCCTTCAGTGTACTTCAAGCAGGAAGGAAGCTGAAGAAAATGCATTTCCTGTTTGTCCTTGCACTGAGCCAAAAATCTAATCAGTTCATCTGCTGGTCATTCCTTATAAATCCTCCAAACATACAACCACATGTTCCAGAGATAGAGGGCTAAAAACTATTTTGGACGGATGGGTGGACCACCTAGTGCAGAAGGATGAAATGGTTAAAAAAAAGGGGGGGGGGGGGGGGGGGGTTTGCAAGAGGTGGTTTTCTGGAAAACTGAAAAAGGGGGCTTTTCTTCAATTTTTTCCAATGTGCATTAAACCCGAGGTGTTTTTTTTTCCTTTCTTTGGCAACCCCCCCCCCCCCCCCCCCCCCCCCCCCCCCCCCCCCCCCCTCCCCCTCCCCCCTCCTTCACACTTTGAATTTTAATTAATGCTCTGCATGACATTTTATCCACCTTAACATTAAACATTTATATACACTTAGGTAACGAGCAGCTCTTAAGACGCCAAAACGACTTCACATCCAAGGGGAAGTGGACGAGGACCTGCGTTATAAACAGTACTGAAATGAGGCCTGGATGTGGATCGAAAGTAAAGCTAATTTGGTGTTAGCATATGCTCCGAGGATCAGATGCAGAAGACATGACTGAGACATATGACAACACGAACAAACACACACACAGACAGAGGAAGAAGGAGTGATACAACGACTCGGACAAGCATGACAGAAAAGACTGTGGAAGGCTGTGAAGTCACGGCACGAACAAAACGAATCTTCCTGCTTAAAGCAGCTAAAAGATCAAATGAAATGATAAAAGAGGAAACTGCAAAAAGCCCGGTTCAGAAAACCTCAAGGAATGCCTGAGCTTTGTTTTTAAAACTTTCCTTAAGGTTTTAAGAAAGCAGTAATTAATAATAATAATAATACAGTCAGGTACAAAACTCTGCGTGCACTAAAAGAGAAATAATTTTCGATGTAAAGGATCCTGTAAAGCAACCTGGTCGTTATCACCATATAATCCCTGACAGAGTGATCTTAACCCAGATGTGTGGAGGAGGGGTCTTGGATGACTCTGTACATCACCCTTCTTATTACACGGCTCTTTACTAAGTAAATCAATAATCCGACACTGATTAAAATTTTTTTTTTTGCTTCCACCAATGAAACAATAGTAACGGTCTGTTAGCAACAACATGTAATAAATAAATAAATAAATAAATAACAGACCACTGAATGCTGTGACTGACCAATCAAAATCGAGTATTCCGATGAGCCGTGTAATAAAGATTTTAAACAATTTTAAAATTTAGTCTTACTTAGAGAAAAAATAAGCAATCGGCCATTTTACATTTTTTTATTCCCATCATGTTTGTATTGGCTCCGAAACAGCACTTGAGCACCCCCTACTGGTAGAGTCTAGTTTAACGTTGCAGGTAGCGAGCACCGTATTGTTTTCTGAGCTGAATCATTTTGTTACTGTATGATTAGTTTCCTAATTCCTCTGTCAGGATTGCACCTAAAATGTCTTGCATCCTAATACTTTCTGAACAAAGTTAAAGCCTTACGCAGCTTCTGCATATTCACGCGTAATAATGTCCGCTAGCGCCACATGAGATTTCGGAGTAAGCTAATGCTAAAATGACTCTCTGCTCCCTATGTTACCAGATCTATTCTTTTTCGGACATCCAGTCTTTGATCTATAATAGAGAAGTATGATGTTTCCAGAATTTTAGACCTGACTGCAATAATAATAGTAATAATAATAATAATAATAATAATAATAGTGGAGAGTCAGTGTCCTGTACCTTTCTGGCTGATCGGCTCGGCCGAGCTGTTTTGTGAACTTTTATAGCCAAAGGAAGTGAAAAGTGGCTGATGGGATAGTGGCAGGAAATGACACGATTCTCCGTTCACCATGGCGACGGCGGGAGGCACACACACACTCGCCGGCGCGATGGTGTGATACTGTTCAGTACAAATGACTAAACCAGCAACAAAATAAAAATATGCAAACAAAAATGTATTTTTTAAAGAGAGAGAAAAATCAATGATGCAAAAGAACACAATACAACCAAAATATTAGCAACACTGAACCCTTCTGCTCTGTTCAGAATTGACTCATTGCAAGAAGCGATCTAGTACAAATGTAATGTTTAGGTTAGTTCTAGTAGAGAGGAAAAACTGTGAAAAGTGTACCATTTCCTGCATTTCTTCTGTACACTTCCAGCTGTGTACACACACCTGCAATACTCTGTGCTACAACCCTTTAAACACTATGGCTGTGCTTGATATGTGATGCTAGCCGCCCGCTCTACCTCTCAGTCCTACCCGTTTTTGTATTGAAGTGGGTCCAGTTTCTTTTGGGGATTGAGGGGGTTGTGGTTATCTCTCCCTCCAAGTGTTTTCAGACGCAGCCTCCAATTAGAGTGGCTATAGGTGCAGGGACCAAGGAGTCTATAAATCTAAATATCTATCTGCGATATCTAATTTCAATATAGATCAGGACAACTATACTAAGCAATACAGATTTGAGATTTAGCCTCGTACTTGGAACAGTAATCCCCCTGATACTGCAGTGAAGATAGCGTGAGCTGATAATGATGGCATATCAGGCCATTAAAGTATTCTTTAAAGAACAGAGGCATCTTTTCAATGAGATAAACATACTGATCAGCCAAAACATTAACACCAACTTAAACTACGGTTTGTATCTAGGCGTCCCTATAGGCAACAAGCTGCAACGCGACTCAGCATTAAACTATATTCATGCTAATAAGTGGCAAAGTGACCCGCGTGACATGGCACTGTGATAATATGGCTGAATGGTGGGAAGCTTTTTAATGCTTAAACATTATGGGATATATTTTATGGCTATATAATGTGGAAAGCGCTTGACTTGTGAGATGAGATATCTGGAAGTGGCGCATTAATGCATGCTTTGCTTTATGACCATCTTTCAGCCTTCTGGGTCAGATTTACTAATGGATTGCGGCATGCCTAACTCTTTTGGCTTCAAAAATCTAAATTTAAATCTCTGTGATTGCAGTGTGACACTGACCACGACTGAGCTCACACAACTAATAGGCACAGGATTAGCGGGCAGCAAACCTGCACCCAGGAGGTGTTGTTCGCCATTGGGCTTTTACACCTGAGCTCATCCTTTTTTCTGTAGCGTGAAGTGACTAGGAGTTCAACTGGTCCTGGATGGATGGGATGCTGGTCCATCGCAGGTTAGCTTCCCTGGTACCCATTTATACTGCTGGGTGGACAGAACGGGAATTCGAACCCACAACCCAATTGGCTGAGATAGGCTCAGTGAGTGAGTGATGCGAGAGCAAGAGGGACAGGATTGCTTGCGAAAGTCCCTCTAAGGAGTGAGGCACAAAAAAAAGAGAGGGTCTGGTAGAAGGAAGAGAATTTTTCATTCCACTTGTCTTAATTTATTTGGAATGTCAGAATGTCAGCCAAGGCTCTTTATTCTGTACCTGTCTGCGAATGTACATTAAATCGCGCTACGTCCTCTTGGTAGATTGTGCTTGCGGTTATTACTTTGCTGTCCTATTTTTAAAACCGTGGCTAAAACCGTGCTAATTTTTACCGCTTTAGTAAACCCTGCCCTATTTTTTCCTTTACTTTACCGAGCCAGGTTAGAATGAATAAGTGAAATAAAACACTTGTCCCTTTTAGTTGATGATCCGCCTTCAGCTAAACAGTTGACGTAAATACATAACGTCAAGCATTAAACAGCCACAATAGACGACCTGCTATAAAAGCCATGCATTATTTTTTTAAAGTTTAGTGTCGCTGAACTACGGCTCGGCTTTATAATTCGCCAATATTCGGCCAAATAGCAAACCCTACCTCAAAACTGCTAATCAGTCCTTCTCCTAGTCCCACATCGACCTCTAGCCATTACAAATATGTCTTATGGCACTACTGTTATAAAGTTTAATAATGAAATACAGAACAGAAGGGTTGAAAATAGCAAATCATAAAAGGAGACAGAATAATTTTAAACCAGTAAACGTTTGTGAACCTTTGGACAGATTAAATAAGCACAACTACTACACATAGTGCATCACATACACACACATTCTAGATGTATACATATACTGAAAATGAGAATACAGATATAAGAGAGTGAGATGTACACACATAAATGTTCATGTAATAAATGAAGAAACAGCTGTATGTGAGAATGGTAATGGTAAACACAGGGCCGGTGCACGCCATTCTGTCACAAACTCTGTTAATTGGGATAGAAATTTCTGGAACCAAGATGACTAAAAAGCAGACGTGGCCACTGTTTAGCTTTGAAGAACATTCTCTCAATCACAACTATGGATAGTTGCTTGATCTGGTACCTGGTTTCCTTTACATGGCTGCGCCGGTACTGTTTAAACTAAGACAGATGTTATTACAGATGGGTATTAGTGTTTGATGGCGGGTGGGATGTCAGATCCGATGTTATGGCAATGAAGCGTGAATCACACTGAACATGGAAAGAACACACAAATGACAAACAGCTGAGATTTAATAACAACATTACTGTACAGTTGTGACATCATAACGATACATTCCGAAACCACTAACTCAAACCGGCAGGAGTCCCGATCTGCAACCAGAAACAAAATTTCTAATCCTCAATAGAAACACAGCCAGGACCTGCCTCAGAAATCAGAACCATGATTAGAACAGGTATCATTATAGAACCAGGTCTGAATGCAGAACCAGAACAAAGGTGAACCAGAAGCAGAATTATAATAAAACAATATTACTGGGATCAGAACCAGAGCCATAAACAGAAGAGAACAGGAAGTAGAACGAGAAAAAGAACCAACAACCAGTATTAAACAGAACCAGGGAGAACCAAGAACTAAACCTAGAATTGAAAAGGAGAACAAAACAAAGACAACAGTGTAAACCATGGACAAAATCCAGAACCAAAACTACAACATGAACCAGAAGAAGTGCAAAAACCAGCCAACAACCTACAACCAAAACCAGAAAAGGAACCAAAAACCAAAACCAAAAATGCTCGGTTCTGGGAAAGAAAAGCAGTGAATCGGGTTTAAAACAGAAACAGATTCAAAAAGGACTTCATGAACAATAAAGAAGGAAATGAAAGCATTTGTTTTCTGTCTGGAATTCAAACAGCATGTTGATGAAGAGCAAAGGATGCACATCGTCTGACGTTAAACAATGAAACCCGCAACACAGTAGTTCAACAGACGGCCGGATTCCACCACTACTGACCGCAGGCTGACATCTGCAGCTCTTCAACTGTGTTTGCTTGTCTGCGGATGAATTCCTTCCTTCCAGCTCTTCATCAGTCTTTTTTCTTCTGCTGCTGTTCTTCTGCGGCTGTTCTTCAGCGGCTGAATTCCTACAGCTCTTCATCAGTCTTTGTTTATCTGATGCTGTTCCTCTGCTGCTGTTCTTTTGCAGTTGAATTCCTATAGCTCTTTAACGGTCATTGTTCTTGTGCTGCTGTTCTTTGGCAGCTGTATTCCTGCAGTTGAATTCCTACAGCTCTTCGTTGTCAGCCTTTGTTGTTCTGCTGCTGTTCTTCT
This sequence comes from Tandanus tandanus, assembly GCA_039654325.1. Classification (NCBI taxonomy): domain Eukaryota; kingdom Metazoa; phylum Chordata; class Actinopteri; order Siluriformes; family Plotosidae; genus Tandanus; species Tandanus tandanus. Next base: position 6,443,368 of record JBCNYH010000005.1, read on the forward strand.
GCATTTGTTCTTCTGCGGCTTCTGAATTCCTACAGCTCCTCTTCCGCTATTTTTTTCTGCTGCTGTTCTGTGTTTGTTTTTCTACTTCAGTTTCATTCCTACAGCACTTTTCCTACTGCTGTTCTTTTGCTGCTGTTCTTCTGTGGCTATTCTTATGGAGTTGAATTCCTACAGCTCTTCTTCTGTTCTTCTTTTTTGGAACAAGATTCCTACATCAGTCCATTTTACCTGAAATGGTCCAATATATACATTGGCCATGTAACGTAAAATAAACAACCAAAGTTGTTCTTTTGCATCTGATACTTGGCTGTTCTTCTTTGGCTGTTCATTTGTACTTGTACTGGGTTTGTGCTTCTGCAGTTGTTCTTTTGTGGCTGTCATCTGACAAATAAACCATGTATGTTTTATCCAACCAAGATCCTTACACCACCCTTGGCTTTTTATTTGCCATCAAACCCATCACATGGACCAAACAGCTTCAGTAAACTACCAATAGGACGTGATATTGCATCTCACCCTCACGAGGAACAATGAAAAACATGAACAACTGATCAACAAGTGATGTGTGTCAACCACATCTCCAGTATTTAAAATAAGATTTAAAAAAGAAACTCCAGAACTCTGAAACACTATTATAAATAGCACATTCAATTCCATTATCTGAACATTCTAAAGTAAAATAAATAAAAAATTAGGGGATAGAACACAGCCAGTGTTTTGTTATAACATACTGTAAGCTATTAGCTGTAAAGTGTGTGTGTGGGTGGGTGGGTGTGTGTGTACAGCACTGAGCAGATCTGAACATTCTTTTCTCTCTCCTACCTGTGGCACCCGGCCTCTTGCTAATCACCTCCACTATGCTAGATGGGAAGTAACCGACTCTGTCATTTCCTGTTCGGTTGTCATGGATGCAGCCTTTCCACCGCCCATCCGAATGCTGCTCCAACACCTGGAAGACAAAAATATAATAATAATCTTCACAAAATTAGCTAGAGGAGCCTATATAGAGCGCAAGGTACCACATGCAGTATGTATAATGTAGCCCTAAATGGGTACTAATTTTAAAAACCCACGTGCTCATGGACCTGACCAAATTAGCGAAAAAAAAGGAAAAAAAAACCTTCTTGTTTAAAGATTTTATGAGATGTCTGAGGTTTGACCTTTGAAGGTCACTCAAGGTCAAAGGTAACTGTCTAATTTGAAAGAGCACATATTCTTTTCTATTAGTGTTCCGTAGTTATGATATGTCTATCAGCACTCATTTTGAAGTTATAAGGGCTCTATGTCCAAAATTTTGTGACCTTACTCTGACCTTTACTTTTGACCTTGACATTCCAAAGTCAAACCATCTCTAGGACTCAGGTGGCGTAGTGTCCCCACCAAGGTTGGTGAAAATCAATGCATGGGTGTGGTCAGGATTTTGTTCATGTGCATTTGCATGTATTTGTTTCCAGTAAGTTCTGGGTTTGTGATGAAATTCATTCCGCACATCTTCTCAAAGGGTGTCAATAAATCTAAAGCTGACAGAGTGGAACCGTTATTTTAAATGTAAAATATGCATATACATATGATAACTAGAAAAGCCTCAGAGTGCAGAACTCCACCAAGGTAGTGCAATCTCTAAACTTTTCAATACAGGCTTTATTGGCAGATGAAACAGCGCCCCCTTGTAGCCTGTTCCGCAATTATTTTTGAACTCTTTTTTTTATTTTTTTTCTCCCGGCGCATTGTGGGTGGTTTCCAGCTACTTCTATTGCGCAATACTACAAAATCCTTCTAAACACTCCTGAATCCAGATCCGGTTGTGGCTCAGGCCCAATATTTAATAAGTTCTTTATTGGCCCAAGACCCACATTTGGTTAAAATCTCGTAAAAATCCGTCAATTGGTTTTCGAGTTATCGTGGTCATACACAAACAGACAGACAGACACACATGACCGATCTCATAACCTCGCCCCTTAGTGGAGGTAATAATTGTTATAACAAATTAATTCTGCAGAGCACGATTATTATGAATGAACCCATCAGCAACAAGGCATGAGCAACAGTGCCCTCTGTAGATTTGCTTTAAAAAGACACTACAGAGGAAAGACATGTTCACATACAAGTTACAGATCTAAAGCAGATGATAAATAACAACATTCTGTCACAGGCACACATTGCTTATCAACATACTTCAAATTTCTTCCAGTGATCTGTACGCCACACTCCGCATGGCTGCATTCGCTCTCCAAAAACATCTGTTCTACAGTACCGGTCTGACTCTGAGCTTTTTCTAGTTTCATTTAAAAACATGTCAGATTGACAGACAGAAATCAGTCTTACCGTGATGACGTCTCCCGCTTTAATGTTGAGGCTCGTCAGGTCGTAGTTGTTGCAGTAATCCTTAAGAGCCCTGACCTGCAGAGCCGCAGATGCATCTACAGACGCACACACACAGGGTTATTATAGTTCTCAAATTCGATTAGTTTTTCTAGTCTAGACCACAGGTCTCACACTTAAGGCCCGCGGGCCAAATCCGACCCTCCAACACATTTTATGTGGTCTGCGAGAGCTTTTAAAGTACAGTATATGATTATCTAATATTCTTTGCATCATCTATTATCATGAAATGTAATTCATCATCCTTCCACTAGGTGGAGCCAACCTATTTCAAGTAAACAGCTAGCTATTCATGACTTAGAAAAGATGGAAACTAGCTATGTGCAAACAAACATGGTCGTGGTTGATTTCGTGGTTGTGCTTTTTAAATAGGTGCTGAGTGATTATTCAGCCCTTGATGACGCCGAAATTTAGGGATGTGGCCCTCAGTCAAAATTAACTTGACACCCCTGGTCTAGACACTGGTGTGTGTGAAAATTCCGAGGGATCAGTAGAACTCATTCTGGAAATGACTGTAGATGTATTTTGGTAGCATATACGTATATCACATCATATAACACCGGATCTGTCTAAAATGCTGACTTCTTATACTGAATAACAGAGACGAGCTGCGGAAAAGGTCTTTGGTTCCTTAGGAAATAGAACCAGCGCACGAAAGCAATTTGTTCTATCATTTCCTTCATCTGTACCTCGCAGCATCTGTTTGATCTCTCGGCTAGCTTGAGTGGCAGTGAACTGGTAGACGATATCCAGCGCGGTCTGGCTGTACGTGTTCCTCACCGTCGCATTAATGCCACTCTACAACAACAAAAATTAATGTATACATAAATACGATTCAATAAATTATAATAATAATAATAATAATTAAATTCCCCTTTCTAGGCAGCATGACTAACCGGAGTCACAGTGCTGAGCTAGCTCTATAGGATGTGTATAAAAAAGATGGCTGCTACAAAATAAATAGCTAGCTGATTAGTTATTTATGTTTAGCTAAGCCACCTTCTGCACATCATTAACTAGCTTAGCTGGCAAATCAGATGTGTCTGCAAAACTGAATGGCAGTGCTCCAATCCTGTTGCAGTGACACTCACATCCAGCAGGAGTCGCACCACGTCAGTTTTCCCACACAGAGCTGCTTCATGTAGGGCAGTGCCTGCTTTAGTCTGCCTGTTAATGTCAATACCAGCCTGGATCAATAACCTACAGAATACAGAGACAGGGGGAGAGGGAGAGAGAGAGAGAGGGGAGGGGGTGGGTCTGTTTACAAGGCAATTTCCATATGGGATCAATGAAGTACATGTCTGTCTGTCTGTCCGTCTGTCTGACCTAATAATGTCGATGTGTCCATTTTTAGCAGCAAGGTGAAGTGGACTGGTGCTGTTCGGATCAGTTGAGTCTCCTGGTTTCGGCTCCAGAAGAGCGGCGCACATATTACTGCTAAGGAGAAGCTGAACCACCTAAACACACACACACACACACACACACACACACACACACACACACACACACACACACACACACACACACAGAGTACTGTGTATATTAAGGCTCGGCATGCAGCAGTAAATCTAAGACAGTAAACATTTAAATGTAATTTACCAAATTTCAGAATCGACACGTAACTTAAGATGCCGTCCATCACTTTGTCACATGCTTTAATCCGCAGTTCAGCTAAATGTACAGCATGTTTAGTGTAACTCACTCCGACTCGTCCGAATTCACACGCGAGGTCCAGCGGTGTTTTCCCTGCGTTGTCCACTATGCAAGGGTTCGACTGGTGTTGCAGCAACATTTCCGACTAAAAATAGAAAAAGAAAAAAAGAAAACTATTCTATACACTATACACCGATCAGCCATAGCAATAACACTTGACTGGTCTGTGACTAGGCAGCAAACTGCGATGCGCTGTCAGTTCTAACACCTTTCTATCAGTAACAGTTTCAGCAGTTGTGCAACTGTAGATCTTCTGTGGGATCAGACCTCTTTCCTGAACAATGGAGTACCGGCTGAAGGCACCATGAGTGTACAAACAACTGAATCAAAACAATGGCATCACAGGTGGCATCATCACTGTCCAGGTTTAAAATAGTTTTAGTTTGTTTTTCTTTTGTTTTAGTGTAAAGTATACTGAAACTTTGAATGAGTGGAAAAAACACACCTTTACGTGTTTTACTTGCGTTTCAAAGACTTATAGTCATATTCATTCAGACTTTAGTATATAAGAGTTCACCTGACCTGCCTCTGTAATGGTTAAAATATGTAAATATAAGCTACAAAAATCTAGATTTAGTGTGCTTTCCTTTATGTTTCTGTGTAGTAGGTATATACTCAAACTCTTGGAGTGAAAGGGAAGCCAGTACACAGCTCTTATACAACTAGAGCTGTTCAGCAAAGAGTTGGTAATTATCCACCAAACTCAGGATTATGCTTGAATGAATTAGAAAAATAAAAATAAACCATAAACATCTTGTTTTAGTTTGCTTTTCTTATGTTCCTGTGTAGTATATACTAAAAAAAAATAGCCCCACAAAGTAGGCAATACGCTTCGGCCCATACTGTATACTGGGCCATGACAAAAATCGGTAAGCTTGTGTAATCACCCAGTCCCGACATCCACAGCAAAAATGGTGATGGCGTTTTTGAGTTTTTGAATGCGACTGTGGACAGACGAACAGACGTGATGACAATACCCTATAATATTGGGCTGAGAGGCGAAAATTATCCACCTCAGACTCAGTGCAACAGGACTATAGGACAATCAGATTCCTTCTATATTTCGGGATCATAGACAATATCCAGCTCACAAACCAATGCTGGAATCAATATGACGGACAAAACTTCACAGTGTACTATGGCCATTAATTCTGAAGTCTAGAAACTCAATAAGTATTAATTCATTTTATGAAGGATCCTCTAACTATTTTATCCCTGATCCCTCATTTTAATTCCTCTTCCATTTTACAGTCTTGCTTTGTTTTATTCCACTCTGACATCATTCCATTTCTATTCCCAATAACCAGAAATCAGGGTTGAAAACTGGCAACACCACAAAAACACTGTACCTCATTTACAGTGCAAAATATAGCACATAGTTATTACAAAATTAAATATATAGTTTATTTTATACATAGCTATTAAACCACATGAGCACACACATTGTGCAATAAGAAATGATGGCAGCAGCGTTTTCCTCGCAGTCAGCGTGTATAAGCATTTCTACGAGATTTGCAAACTTAAGCATCAATATGGTGAGATGATTAGCGTGATCTGGTGCGCCACACCATGCGTTGTTATACGACTCCATTAAATAGTTCTGACCGTATTTCACATATAATACATCTTTAAGCTCCTAAATCGTAACAAAGCTTTGCAACTATAAAATATTTAATACATTTCACAGTGTAGACCAATCCAAAGCTTTTTTATTGTGTCTTCATGGATATATTGTCATTTTAAGCTTTTTTTTTGTTTTGTTTTGTTTTAGTGGTACAGATGGCACAGAGATGATGACTTGCTGTTAGCAAAGCCCATGCCAGGATAAGTCACTGCAGAGGCTAATGTGTGTATGTATGTGATTGGGTGGGTGGGTGGAGGGAGGTACATTTGTGTATATGAATATTTGATAGTTTTGCCTATAATAAAATGTTGAATAAACGCCTTCCTTCAGAGAATGTCACCATATCAGTGATGAACCTTCATCAATATCACCTGTGCATTGTGTCCTGTCTATACTGTCTGTAAATAACATGTATACTGTATATTGGGCACTGTCTATATTGTCTACTCAGTATATGTGTGTGTTCCGGGTACTCCAGTTTCTTCCCACAGTCCAAAAACATGCACAGTAGGCTAACTGGCGGTTCCAAAGTGCCCCTAGGTGTGAGTGTGAATGGTTGTAATATTGGCCCTGCAATAGTCTGGCGAGCTGTTCAGGGTGTACCCCGCCTTCGCCCAGAGTCGGCTGATATGGGCGCCAGCCTCCCCACAACCCTAATTAGGATTAAGCGGCTTAGAAAATGAATGAATGGATTACTCTATATATATATATATATATATATATATATATATATATATTTCTATTGAATGAAATATTACTATATATTAGCAAACTATATTATATATATTTCTATATTATATATTACTATGTAATATTATGTATAAGAAAATATTTGTTATTAGACTTAAATTATGTGGAACGTTATCCATACATGTCTGTATAAATCTGTTAATATAGAGAAAATAACATCTAGCACATTATGACCAATCAGAGTTGAGATTTCAAGAGCATTGCCCATAAAGATTAGTTTCATTAATTATCACTGGTCATTGATTGGCTGAGTGATTTCAAATAAATCAGCGGATTCATTGATTCGCTGCCTGACATCCAGCTGACCGATTGCTCAGTTCATTGATCGGTGAATATCCAATGGTTTGATGAATGAATGGATGGCGTGACTGATAAACTGGTGCTTGACCAATAGATTCGTTGAGTGATTCATTGAATGATTTGTTGAATGTTTCATTTACTGATTCATTTATCTGTCTTACAGCCTGAGCGATGGATAAATAATTCATAAATGGTGATAACGCTTGGCTGGTTCATCAGTGGGTTGGTTGGTTGGTTGGCTGGCTGGAGACTCACCACGTCGTAGTGTCCATGCTGCGCTGCTAGATGAAGGGGAATCTGTCCCTCGTCTGACTGTAAGTTAACCGAAGAGCCTGATTTTAGTAACATCTTCATCGGCTCAGATCTCCCCTGCCATGCAGCATAGTGTAGAGGACGCATGCCTGAAACACACACACACACACTCTGGTGTAACACACCTACCTACAGTGTACTTCAGATCTCCAACACAACTTCATCTTGCTTTAACCCCAAACCCCCAATTTAGTCGTCAAGTATAGCCCTCCTAACACATAACCACAACCAATCAGGGAGGGGTGTAAGCAAGTATGTGCCCCTTCTGTGAGACGTGACGCTGCCACCCGCATTTTTTGGACCTGCTGCCCATGCATATTTAGGGGAAGCTTAACACACCTAGATGGAAAGTGTTATCCGCCCCTTGTATGCATGAGCTCACAGATGCCCATGATTGGCTGTTGATGAGTTTGAGTGACAGGGAGGTGAGCGTATGCCATCCCTCCTTCCTGTGAGAGCTCAGCCAATTAGCTCCCATAGACTCCCGGCTGCGGCATCAACCTGGAATCAATGTCACGATCTTTGCACAGTGATGATAGTCGCACACCTTGTCGAAGTAACACTGCCGTCTACGTAAAACTATACCCTCAGTCTTCAGGCTACGGCTACGAATTTCACCCATTAAAGCACAAAACTTGGCACTAGCATCCTGGTAATGAATCTACTTCAGGAAGAAATGTCAGTCAATGATACTGCTGTAATCAGAAACACCATCTTTCTATTCTTTTCTTATTTCAGTGAGTTCATGGACTACACTCCTCCTTTCTACTCCTGTGGGACTAATTAGCTTGTTTTTGCTTCAGTAGCCGTTTGGTCCATGCTACCTCACCTAACCCAGTTCTCAATACAGCACCAACCTTTCTGATCCCTGATGTCCACCATGGCTTGAGAGTCCAGCAGCAGAGAGATGAGCTCCAGGTTCCCATTGAGAGCAGCATGGTGGAGTGCAGCAAATCTGCAACATACACACACATACGCTGAAAAAGCTGCCGAACATGTGGAGTAAAGTTGGGTAAGAGACGTTTTTTTCACAGCTTTGTAATTTGTAAGATCCAGATGGCAGAAGAGCAAAATAAAGTGAGGATGAAAGAGAGGAAAGGGAAAAGATAAAAATTTGGTAGTGAAATCATCCTGGTGAAACAACACACACACACACCATGGACTGTTTTAAATGAATCAAATAAGAGTCAGAGACAACTAGCGTATACATCCATCTATACAGTGAGAGTTCACCAAGTTTACAGCTGCTGCAAGTCTTCAGTTCTTAATTTTTTTATTATTAAAAAATTACACTCTGAAAATATACACCTGTGACAGTATTAGTACTAATGATTATTAACACAGTCCTCTCATGCCTTATAGAGAACTGCTCCAAAGAGAGCAAATGAAGTGATCTGATTGGGCAATTTCCCCTGCCTCTGAATTGGTGCGTGGATTGTTCTGTAACCATAGAAACGGCCATGAGGGCTGAGATGAGCACAGAAGAGTAGAGTGAACATGCTCAGAGCAGAATACTAAACACACACACACACACACACAGAATGTGAGCCATCGTTCTCACTCTTACTTGATCGCTGTTACTTTTTTTTTTATGGTATCTCACTTTCTTTGTGTTACCTCAAAGCAAGAAGTGAAATAACACACACACACACACACACACACACACACACACACACACACTAACCTATAGAGGCCATGATTATTAGCCATGTCGTAGCCACCACCATCATCACACCATTAGAATCTACCATGACCACCTACAACATAAAACCATCACCACCACTGGAACTACCACCACCACCGCCATCATCACGCCATAATCACTACTAGAATAATCACCACCCTCCTCAGCACCCCTATCATCATCACTTCTAAAATTACCACCATCACCACCACCACCAACATCTTCATCCCTTCTAAAATTACCACCACCAACATTATCTTCATCACTTCTAAAATTACCACCACCACCATCATCTTCACACAATTATCACCATTGGAGTTACCACCACCACCACCATCAAACCATCATCACTGTTGGAATTACCATCCTCATCATATCATCATTACCGTCTTCACTACTGGAATTACAGGGCAGCATGGTGGCGCAGTGGTTAGCACGTCCGCCTCACAGCAAGAAGGTCCCGGGTTCAATTCCTGGGCACGAGCGTCTCTGTGTGGAGTTTGTATGTTCTCCGCGTGCTTGCGTGGGTTTCCTCCGGGTACTCCAGTTTGCTCCGACAGTCCAAAAACATGCACGGCAGGCTAACTGGCTGTTCCAAATCACCTCTAGGTGTGAGTGTGAATTGTCGTGTGTGTGTGTGTGTGTGTGTGTGTGTGTGTGTGTGTGTGTGTGTGTGTGTGTGTGTGATGGCCTGGTGAGCTGTCCAGGGTGTACCCTGCCCTCGCCCAGAGTCGGCTGAGATGGGCGCCAGCATCCCCCGCAACCCTTATTTGGATTAAGCGGTTCAGAAAATGAATGAACTACTGGGATTACCACCACTACCACCATCATGAAACCATCAAAATCTTAGGAAGTACCGTCATCATTATCATCGGAGTTAACACCAGAATAATAATTCCTACTGATATAATCGATCAGTATAACCGAAGAATCACTATGCATCTTCCATAATCCTCACTTCATCACAACCATCATCGCCTTCATTACATCGCAATTACCAGCATCACTGCTTTTTCATTACCGTCATGATCTTAAATCAACAGCATCATAAATCATCATAATCTGATAAATCAAACTGTGCCTGTCTTGAAATTTTTTATCGTGTCGGGGTCTCGTGTTTAAGTGCTTTTGTACTGAGTAAACACACTCAGAGGTTACTATAGCGATGCAGGTATCTAGTATGTTTCATTAGGCGGGAATGATTTAGAACACAGATACAGCACTACAATACTTCAAGATATCAGAATACCTACATATTCGACCAGTCTATCACGTATTAAATAGACATATATGGATGTGATACGGCTCCTTAAAGCCGGAATCCTGCGCGGAGAGAACAGGTGTCTTCTCTGAGCAACTGTTAATAATTCAGGAACATGTTCCCAGATTGTACTCATCTGTCAAGGGAGCGTTAATTATGCAGAATCATAGCTCACCCTGTCGTCAAGAGCTTCCAATGAAACAATGAGAGATCGAGACAGCTTCATCTCGAAATCTTCCAGCAATAGCTTTAAATAAACATCCATTCCTTATGACGGAGGTGCTGCGATCATGTAAATCAGTCATTTCCTGTCATTAATCAGCTTTATCACTTCACTTCGTGGACCTAGCAACCTGACCTCCGCTCCTTTTAATTAGCCACACACTACCACATAGGCACATCCCATACCTATGACCAAAAGTCATGACACTTAATACCATAATTGTCGCACGTTTCATTTGGAAGGAGGTTGCCTACATAGAGTAACAATTCTGTTTCCAGTTGTTTCCACTTCCTGCGGAATACATTTACTCCCAAAATAGTTACATTTCTGTAGACAATGCCGAGTCACCACCTACGCTAAAGGTGTTTTCAGCTGCCCTGTGAGTGCTCAAGAGCACCGTGGATCCATCCCTCTGGGGCCTCATAAACTTATTACGACTTTTCACAAAGGGAGCTGCGCCTCCATTCACTATGATTCCCCAAGAGTCCGGCGTGGGATCTCCCCCCAGTCTTATGCTGCATGTGTGGTGTCTTGGAAATGGTATCTTGCGAGTTATAATGATGTAATTTTCCACCTCAGGACATTTGAAGTGTGAAGTACAAAAAAAAAAAAAAAAAAAAAACATGGGCGTCTTCCTGAAAGTGAGTTTCTTGTTTGTTTTGTCAGCATAAATAAAGCTTGTTCTAAGCTACTCTACTTGCTCACCAATGGACAATAGTGTGAGGTTTAGCAACAAGCTAACCATTGGACAAAAGTGAGAGTCTTAGCAACAAGCTAACCAATGGACAATAGTGAGAGGCTTAGCAATACGTTTGCCAATGGACAATAATGAGAGGCTTAGCAACAAGCTAACTAATGGACAATAATGAGAGGCTTAGCAACAAGCTAACTAATGGACAATAATGAGAGGCTTAGCAACAAGCTAACTAATGGACAAAATTGAGAGTCTTAGCAACAAGTTAACCAATGGACAATAGTGAGAGGCTTAGCAACAAGCTAACTAATGGACAATAATGAGAGGCTTAGCAACAAGCTAACCAATGGACAATAATGAGAGGCTTAGCAACAAGCTAACCAATGGACAAAAGTGAGAGTCTTAGCAACAAGCTACCCAATGGACAATAGTGAGAGGCTTAGCAACAAGCTAACTAATGGACAATAATGAGAGGCTTAGCAACAAGCTAACCAATGGACAATAATGAGAGGCTTAGCAACAAGCTAACCAATGGACAAAAGTGAGAGTCTTAGCAACAAGCTACCCAATGGACAATAGTGAGAGGCTTAGCAACAAGCTAACTAATGGACAATAGTGAGTAGTTTGAAGGGTTGTCCAAAGCTAACAGATGGACAAATGTGAGTAGATTGCTTTTTATTATATATTTATATATTCTTATTATTAATTTTTTATTTATTTATTTTTTAAATACTGTCTATATTTTTTCGTCATTTTTTCAGTTCTTATACTGTAGCGAGCAAATGCAACGACATTTCGTTCTGTATACACCTGTATATCTGAATGACAATAAAGCTAAGTCTAAGTCTCTAGTCTAGCAACAAGCTAACCAAAGGACAGTGGTGAATAGCTTGAACCAAGCTAATCAATAGACAATAGTGAATAGTTTGCACCAGGCTAATCAATGGACAACAGTGAGTAACTTTGCAACAAGCTAGCCCGTGGACAAAAGTAAGCAGCTTAGCAACAAGCTCGCTGGCTATCGTTGGTGAAGATTTTAATGTTGATGATTACCTTTTCAAAACAGTAATAACTATGGTCAGTGCCAAGTACTCTAACTGTATAATAATTGATATTCAGCAAATATTGGTAAAAACTAAATTGAATGTAGGAGTGGTAATTGTTGATATGATTTAACTCCGTAAACAAGCAAGAAACTGGTAGTAGAGAAAACTAACCCAAGCTGACACACTGAAATTTCAAGATTTTAGCTGTAGGTGGGCAACCTTGCCTCGAACCCAGCATTCGACTCCTTCAAGAAGCCTCCTTATGAGCCGGGTGTCTCTGAAAAGCATTTTTACAAGCTCTGCGTGGTAAGATTAGGTTGCAAACATTGGTGGCCAGTGAAAAACTTATGACACCACGACAACCTTGTGACTGAGTCCAGATTTTTCCATCGCTACATTTATTTTGTTAGGATGACACGGAGCATGTGTCACCTGCTAGCCTGTATTAGTAACCCAGACATCTGTTTCTGTATGAGCAATCCATCCATCTATTATGTACCCCACTTCTCCATCAGGGGAATGGGGGGCTTGGGAAGCCAATCCCAGCTTATTTTAGAGGAGAGACAAGGTTCACCCTGAACAGGCCACTCAAGTTCTTCCACTTAAGCCTTGGCAAACCATGACTTCATGGAGCTCGGGTTGTGTGCACAGGATCATTATCATGCTGGAAATTGGTTTGGGCCTCTTAGTTCCAGTGAAGGGAAATTGTAATGCTACAGCATACAAACACATCCTATACAACTGTGTGCTTCAAGCACTGCAACAACATTTTATTTTATTTTATTTTTTGTGATTCTTGTCATTCAGAATCAGGATAGCCGTGATATTTATTTCAAACAAACATCACATCTTCTCTCTTTGTGTACCAGTTAGTCTATAAAACTCACTCACTCACTCATTTACCGAGACATTAATCCTACTATTAGGGGCAATTTGGAACAGCCAATTAACCTAATGTGCATGTGTCTGGACTGTCAGACGAAACCGGAGTACCCAGAGGAAACCCACGCAAGCACGAGGAGAACATGCAAACTCCACACAGAAACGCCCGAGCCAAGCCCGGGACTTGAACCCAGGACCTTCTTGCTTAGAGGCTGACGCTAAATACTATGCCACCATACCGACCATCTACAAGACTATCATTCTGAAAAGTTTCATGCATTTAATCACGTGTGTGTGTTTTATCATCAATGTGTTATTCTGACAGAAGCAAATTATACTTCATAAAATATAGAACTGCTGACTGCAGCTCGGAGGAAAAGTCATAATTAAAAGTCAGAAAAGAGATCGTTACCGTATTTGCACTCAGTGAAAGTGGTGATAAATCAAAAGCATAACATTCACTCCACTCAGTGTTCAACGTTATTCTCCTAAAAGTGGCAGTTCAGCTAAGAAAAATGACATTTTACACAATTTACTTCTTACCGAAAACAGAGTTCATCAGCCATGACGTGTCTGTGGTTTCATTTGCCTTTTTTTTTTTTTTTGGGCTTATAGCTGCCAGTTAAGAGTCACGCCATGATCGTCACACTTGTCTCAAATGGCCTTGTTAAGTTTTATGCGACTTTATAAGACTTGCTAATGTGGTTTCTAATAGTCTATACCCTTCAGTTACCCATACAAATGGAAAAGAAATCCTTCCTGAGGTTAGAAACAGTGATGGCGGCCATTTTGAAGCTGAATCACTTTCTTCCTAGGAACATACTGGGGTTTGCTTTCACTCCACTACATATTTTGATGTTCGAACAGCACATAAGGTACACACTTGATAACAGAGTTCTGATTTGATTGAAATCATAATTATAATACTGGGGTAGCATGGTGGTGCAGTGGTTCGTAAGTCTGCCTCACAGCAAGGGGCATCTGGGTTCGAGTCCCGGGCTCGGGCATTTCTCGGGTTTTACTGATCCAACCTCGACATTTCGTCGTGTCTGTCTGTGGTTCGAATCTTCAGTCCTGATTAGAGCTAGAAATGAAACGAAACGTTTTGGTCACGGTAATTATCATTCACAATGATTATTCATCCAACCATTCGTTTAAAAATATATTCAATCAAAATCAAACAATGGTCCATTGACTCCCAAACTGAACTCAAATTCTAACATTGAGTCCACGAAAGTGGAATTAGCTGTCCTCTCCGAGTGGGAGGATGGTGTTACTCTTCCCTCTGAACAATCACAGTGGCTAACCAATCAGGGGCTCCTATGAGCTCATGTATGTGGAAGACGATGGATAGCAGTTTTCTTTGAGTAGCAGATTGAAAAATTGTTGTCCAGCATCAAGAGGAACCATGTGTTACACAGTTGCTATCTGGTGGGTGGGAATCAGCAAACGACCAACTTAGGAGAAAATGAAGTGAATGTTTTTTGTTTCAGGTCTAGTAGAAATTTAAACGCACTTCATTTATATACACTTAGGAACATCGGAAGTAGGGGTGATCAATATATTGATCAATTATTGTTATCGCGATATAAATATATTATATCATCAGCCAACTGAATATCGTGAATGTCATGATTTACCCCATGAATACATCAATGAAGGATCTGTATAATGTAGCATGATATTTAAAACTAGCTTAATAAGTATTAAGCTTATTATATTAACATGTATTGTATTATAGTGTCTGAGATTCTCATCTATTCTCTAACTATTCAGATAGTTAGCACTGTCATGTTACCGCCTCATAGCATTATTGTAAAAGTCGTGTGTATTCATTGATTGGTCCTCATGCTGAATTCTGCACTGTTTTAAAGTCCTTCCTCTGGAATTGCCAGTGCTAAGATGAAAAGATGAAGGATTGAGGGGTATCAGCAGAAAGGATACGGACAATATGTTTGAACAGAAGAAACAGAGTCAAGGCACTGAGACAGAAATTTAACTCAGACCTCAATAAATATTCTTAGTACACTCACTCACACACACACACTAACAAGCCCCCAAAAATTTGGCAGCCTGACAAAATCCTCAATGATGTTTACAAAATAGCCACATGGATCCCTAAAAGGCCTCATCTGTCACACACACGCACACACACACACGCACACACTTACCCATCTGTGTCCTGGAAGTTCACATTCACCTTCTTGGCTGAACCGAGCAATTCTGACAAAAAAGTAAAGAAAGAGAGAAGAGAGAAGAGAGAAAAATGGATTAGCGAGCATCATAAACTGAAACACTCCCACCTATAATCGGGCCGCGCTGTATTCCAAAGCAGCGCTGGATGTTAAACCTAGATTTAGGACGCAGCCTCACAGACATTCTGATATACGAGTGCTTTGAACAAAATAAATAAATAAATAAATAAACAATTTTAAATAAATGACTCATGGTTGCAGTTGTGCTACTTACTTCAATGTGTTCAAAAAGGGAGAATGCAAAATAAAAATTATTATTACTATTATTATTATTATTACTGTATTATTAAAGTATGGTGGCTGTCAGGTGCTCATAGAGCTGTCTTTTTCAGGTAAAATAAAAAGTATAATCCTCTTTAAAAAAAAAAAAAAAAAAAAAAAACCACACTGGGTTCTCAAATTTGTTAGCCAGTGGCGCAGTGGTTAGCACGTCCGCCTCACAGCAAGAAGGCCTGGGTTCGGTTCCCGGGCTCGGGGCGTTTCTGTGTGGAGTTTGCCTGTTCTCCCTGTGCTTGCTGGGCTTCCTCCAGGTTCTCTGGCTTATGAGCCTAATGCTAAGCCTGCTCATATTATGCTAAGCCTAATGAGCATGTCTTAGGACTGTGGGAGGAAACAGGAGTATCGGGAGGAAACCCACGCAAGCACAGGGAGAACATCCAAACTCCAGATTTTTTAAATCTCATTTAAACATCCAAGCTGTTGATGGTTAAGTGCTTTGCTCAAAGGCCCAACCGGGGCAGCTTGGTGGTACTGGGGCTCGAATCCCCAAGCTTCTGAAGAGTAACCCAGAGCCTTAACCGCTGAACTTCCTTCTAGATTTACGCTGCTACTTACTCATGATCCCATACTTATGAACATTATTCTTTGTTCTTGTCAAGAGAGCATTCTAAAGCCTACAAAGTGCACCTTTAATGCAGTATACTGTACTAGACAATACTGTGATTTTCCTTGCAGCCGGCACTCCTATGAGTCTCTGCTGTCTCGGTATAAACGGTTTTGTTCAGCTTTTGTCTCATCAAAGCTCAGAAACCTGGAAGTGTAAGCAACTAAATGTCACGTAAAAGTAAACAGTTATTTTCTAAAATACAGTGTTGTGTTTGGTAATATGTCGAGCAATGTAGGTAGCATTCTGCACATGAAATACTGAAGCCAAAGACAGGAAGGAACAGGAAGAACGGCCTCCCGGTCCCTCAGGGCTGCAAAAACACAGTCACCAGAATCCAACACAAGGCCGCCTATCTGTTCCTTGCAAGCGAGAGGATGTGGAAGGGGAAATGCCACTGGCCTGTATTGTCAGTAAGGGTTAGAATGATGGAATACATTTCAGGATAGAATCATAGCACGACCCAATATCACAGCATCTGTTTAGATTCTTTTGAATACTGGATGACCTGAAATACTAGTTATTTAATTATTTTACAGCGCTCATTATTGGTCTCAAGGTGTTGATTCCTTTTCTAATAACCGCTGCTTTGACAGCTGTTCCAGCTGCAAGGTTTTATATTAATATGCACATCCAGGGGCGTGGTCTTTTTTTGACGCACACGTCTTTTTTGAGCTCCTGGCGATATTGGAGTTAAATCCTGTAAATCATCCAATAATCTCACGAGCAGTGATTGTACACGTTTGAGGAGGCTTATTACGGTACGCCAATGACAGTATGCCGGCGAAGAACGCGCAAAACAAGCTTAAAGCAAATTGATGAAGACGATGGTGGCTCGGATGCTTACGGCCTAGCTAGCTCAACAGGCGATGCAGGCCATGTGCTTTAGGCAGACGACGTGGATGCGGGAATGGCCCATTACATGGATGTTATTTAGATACTCGATGAGATCAGAAATGACTCTGTGGTCGTGAAAGCGATTCAAGACGCTAAGAGGGATGTGCAGGACTTCACAGAGCGCAGGGATGAAGCAGAGGTGCGCATTAGTGACGTAATATGCACATCCAAATCCATTATCTTTGATACATCAATCTGCCATCGTATGCCATCCCTCTCTCCCATGAGAGCTCGGCCAATTAGCTCCCATGGACTCCCAGTTGATAGTCACTCACCTTGTCGATGTGCCACTCGGGAGCAAAACAGGTGGGTAATTAATAGGTATAGAGTGTATTTCACAATTATTTAACAAATCTGAGGTGGCTGCTGCTGCATACATTCCAAGATGAAATGTCTAGGAGACTATTAAATTCAGCAACATCCATCGAGACTGAGACAAATAATTGTGTAAGTATAAACTACAGGGGAACAGAAGCCAAAATAACAAAAAAGCAAAGTAAAAAGAAATATTTATGGTGTATTATTTTTTAAATCATGACAGAAAAGGTGTATGACAGGGTCTGTTTAACTCTCTTGAAAAGTTTAAGTATACACTACACCAAAACACATAAAAGTAAACTAAAATGAGATGTTTATAGTTTATTTTTACTAATTTTAACCATGACATAGGCACTGTATAGCTAGTGGTGTATTTTTTCAGACTACTCAGTCATAATTAAGTATATACAAGGTGTTTTAGTATATACTACATGGAAACACAAGCAAAACAAACTAAAACAAGATTTTTATGGTTTATTGTACTATTTTAAAGTGTGATAATAATGACGCTGCCTGCCTCGAGTGACCAGGATGAGACTGAGAGATGTTAAGGGTGTACCGTGCCTTGGTCGGCTGAGATAGGATACAGCCTCCCCGGGATAATGAATGAATGAATGTTCTTTCATTTATTGAAAAATTTCATGGTTGGCAAATTGCACATGAAAAGAAGAAAATGCGGTCATGAGAAAATAAACAACATCCAGGTAGTAACAGTACCTCCACTTCACGCTCATGTATTTTACCTTCATTTTGTTATTACAAGTACAAATGCTAGCATATGAGCTTTCGGTACTTCCTGAGAAATATGTGGAGTCATATCTTAACATTCTAATGAGAATCGGCTGTCCAAGACCTCCAATCTGGTAAGCCACTCAAGCAGAACCAAACACCCTACACATACCCGAATACCACACAGTGGTCACCATTTACATCTCAGCATGCAGATCGCATGCAGTTCTTTTGCTAATTGGCTAACATCAGCAAACTCTTGTGTTTAATCTGCACGCTCCAGACAGCCTTGAGCTGTGTGTGCTATAAACCTGTCAGCATCGTAAGATAGCACGCACAATCTTCCGAAGGTGTAATCTCCACATTCTTGCCTCAGGATGAATATACTTCACTAAACATTCTTCCAAAATCTAATTGCTTCATCTGCTGGTTTGAATGATGATTCCTTATAAATCTTACAAACATTCAACCAGTCCTTCTTGTGATAACGCACGAACAAGAATCTCGGGTGGACGGGCCACCTGAAAAGATCATGTCTCCTCCACTTAGTGGCAGAGAACCAGAAACGATGGAATTCTTTACCTTTGTCTGACCAGGTGTTTTCTGTTAGGGAGGATCTTGCATTCGAGCGTAGGCTAACAGAGCGTACAGAGCCTCATTACAGAGACAGTTCTTGAATCCCACGCAAGCCAGCTCCCACGTCATTCTGAAAAATCCCACCTGCTTTTGTTTTTTTGCTTGTACCTTCCAACGAGTTTTAAAATAAACTGTGTTAGTTCTGTTTCCGAGGTTGCCACATCCGCCTCAAAGCAAGGAGGTCCTGGGTTGTTTCTGGGCTTGGCGAGGGCATTTCTGTTTGGGTTTCCTCTGGGTACTCTGGTTTCCTCTGACAGTCCAAAGACATGAACATTAGGCTAACTGGCTAAGAGTGTGTGTTGGCCCTGTGATGGTCTGGTGAGCTGTTTAAGATGCACCCTGCCTTCGCCCAGTGTCGGCTGAGGTAGGCTCATTCCACAGTCCATAGTAGAAACTATTACTGACTATTTATATACTGTACGGCCAAAGGTTTGTGTCATCACACCTGACCCTCACACCCATATGTGCTTGTTGTAGATCCCGTTTCAGATTTATCCCTTCTTTGCTGATGTAATAACCTCCACTCTTCTGGGAAGGCTTTCCTGCTAATCCATGGTGGAAGGAATATGATCAGATTTCTGTAACACGTGTTTGTTGGCTTATGTCAACCCACTAGCTCTCTTTAATGCTAGTTCTTGCATGCTAGGTTGCTTTCCGACTGCAGAGAGTAGTTTCAGTAAAACGATATGAGCATGACATCAGCCTCGTGAATACTGACAGTGCCAGCGAAGGTGTGGAGATCCCTCTTTTTTTTCTTTTAGAAAGTCATCTTTGTCAACTGTCTCTCTGTTCTTCATTCAGATCTTTAGTAACTCCTTTCTCTTCCTCAGGGTCATGGTGGATTTGGAGCACATCCCAGAAATGCAATGCTTCAATGTGGGAAAACACCTTGAATAGGATGCCAGCTTATGGTCACGCACCCTTCATACTTTAGTGTAGCTACTCTACCTTCTGGTATGTTTTTGAGATCAAGAACCAGGACGGGAACCTAAATGGACATGAGGCGAACATACACCCTCTATCAGTAATGTTCCTTTTTATCTTTAGTTGACTAATCACTCACTCACTCATTCATTTACTAAACCGCTTAATCTTACTAGGGTCATGGGGGAGGCTGGCGCCTATCTCAGCCGACCATGGGTGAAGGCGGGATACGATCTGAACAGCTCGCCAGACCATTGCAGGGCGATGAATAATAATTTTTAGACAACGACTCTGCTCTCAGAATTACTGTACTAGAAAGCAGGGTGCTGACTCGCTAAACGGTGCTTGTGTAACACGTTTTAAATCAACACGATTACATAAGAGAACACTATTGGTGTAGAAACCTCATCTTGCTGGGATGGAGGAAGATGGAGTTCGTTGGAATCCATAGAGAAAAAAAAAAGTGAATGCAAAATATTAACTGTTACTAATAGCAGGTTTCACAGCAGTACAGTGTATGGAATGTGTATCGGTGGAATTCAAGTGGGACAAATGTCAATATTGGGATATAGAGTGTCAATGTCGGTCTTGTAACGTAGTTTTCCCAATAGGTTCCAATGCACAATAACACAAAGATGTAGTGATGTGCTAGATCGCAATCCTAGCTGGTTACAAGCTAGCTACATGCTGTCCGTCTCTTTAGAGCTATGTACCAGCGGAATGCTGATTGGTTGGCTGTGTGGTGTGCCGTTGCTGTTGCGACCTTTATCCAGGAATTCAGATTTATATTCTTTAAATCAGAGTACCACTTTTCAAAGTAGATCAGAAGTGCAAACAATAAAAACAGGTGCCTTTAATAAGAACGTCTTCTCTATGCTAAAACTCTCGCACTGAACGGTAAGTATAAATGAAAACAAACAAGTTTCCCTTCTTGTCTTTTATGCTTGCTTCACACACATGAATGAGATCACATTACTACTGTATATCATGCTTTGAGTTACAGAATACGGCAATCATGACGTTGTGTTAATATAAATCTTTTAGATACAGTGTAAGGCTTTATGCTGACTGTAGTCCTTTATAATGGCCGGTTTAATCCTGCAGAATCACGTACCAGACTCCCAGTAAAAAAGGTTAAAAAATAAAGCAGTATCATGCACTGATTGATCAAATTGTGGATTTAAACACTTGTTACATCCACTACTTCCTCCTGCTACTCCGGTTTCCTCCAAGAGTACAAAAAAATACCCATTAGGTCAAGTGGCTATTCTAAATCATCCATGAGTGTGAATGAGTGTTTGGGTCTGTGTTAGCCCTGTGGTAGACTGGTGACCTGTTTTAGGGGTTCCAGCCCTTCCCATATCCCTGACGGATATGGATGATGGATGCAAATACGGAAGTTGTATTGGTGTTCAACTTTTCTGCACCATGTAATTCAGTAAACTCTGGTATGGTTCTTGTGACAGCACTCCCTAAAGGACACCCTCATGTTATATCCTAGTAAAAAAATATTTTATTTCACGTGAGTGTCCACGCAGCTTTTGTTTACACACAGACACATGCAGACAAGCGGAATGTCATCAGAGGCTGCATGTAATATCTACCCCATCTGTCTGTGCATCCGAATCTCTGAACATCTTTCAGAAGAAGAGGGAGGAGTGTCCCAGTGTGACCTTATCGGGACTGTGTAAAATGCACAAAGCTCAATCTGCTAAACCCTTATGGTGTGTGTGTGTCTGCAGGTGGTTAATGAGCAGTATGTCTGGATCACTGCACCAAAAACTATTAAGACTTGGCTGTAAGTAGGGTCCAGGCTGATTTCCCACAGTGCACCATAACGCACACACACACACACACACACACACACACACACCTACAAATGCACACACCTGTGATGTTGTGCACATCGAGCTTGTTAGAGATTAGATCAAACTAAAGAGATGAGTTCATTAGTCTCTCTCTCTCTCTCTCTCTCTCTCTGTTATTGTATCTTCATAAAAGGAGTGGAACACTGAACATCTCCAAATATATCTCCAGACCTGCCATCCCCGAAGAGAACTACTGTGGATTCCCGCCATTGGGGCAATGATGGACAACATATGACGCAGTAGTAAAAACACAGTGAACAGTAATAATCAAAACATTTTCAACATAATACTTTTCCAAATGACCTTTTTAGTGACCATTTTTGGCTAAAAGTTTTCAGTGGCGTAGTGTAATAATTATACCATGATCTCAAAGTAAAATGAAAGGCAAGCCTTTCAAACTCTACTGTTATACATGAACATGTGCATAATTTCATTATCAGGTGGTTTTTATTGTTTCGAATTGCAAGAATAGGACGTGAATCCCTCAGTTCATACAAGGCAAGTTAGTGGAAATAATAACAGTATACAGATAAAACTAGGCAACATACGCAATTCCATTCATACACATCAAACAAGCGTCTTTCGTGTGTGTGTATATATATATATATATATATAAAATCCTGAGTCGATTTTCCATAGAACAGTGCTCAATACATCGAAGTAGAGCAAAATATATGGTATGTGGGAAAAATAAAAGGACTACAGTTTTATCCCGACAAGCCTGTTTCGTGGTTGCCCCCTGATGAGATATATATATGTATA
>JBCNYH010000005.1:6480918-6496028 GCA_039654325.1 Tandanus tandanus
AAGAAACCTGAGGAGTTCGTTTGGTTTGTTTTCAAGAAAGTTTGTGCCAACACAACATGCCCCCAGACCCCCCCCCCCCCCCCCCAAAAAAAAACAGGCCTGTGTTAGACCCCAGCAAATAACAGACCAAAAATAGCTCTCGATGCTAACCAACTAGCCAAAGAGCTGATTAAATCAATCACATCTGTGAAACCCAGTACATTACTCATAAGTTAAATTAATGTTTGTAAATTACTCAAGGATTTCTATAATTACTCAAGGATGTAACAATTCTAGTTTTTAATCACATAAGTAGTTTAAAATATCTAGCTAATGTTAGCAGAAAATGCTAGTCAGAGACAAAATGTCTACCAGCTAAAACAGCAAAAAATATTCTCAGACTGTTAACTCCCATGACTGTCCTCCTTATAGGCAGCTAAGATTACAATGTAAAAAATAAAGGATGTGAAGGAAGGAAATATCAAATGTCCAAGAAGCTTTCTGCCAGCTAGCCAATTATGCTAAATCCCAGGAAGTTAGCTAGCTTGCTAATTAATACCTGCTGAATTATAGCAGCTTGTTAATAGCTAAAATCTTTCTGTGTGTGTGTGTGTGTGTGTGTGTGTGTGTGTGTGTGTGTGTGTGTGAGGAGGGAGAGAGCTAGTGTGTATGCTGTTGCTGAAGGAGACAAGCTGCCTGTGTAATTGACAGCTGTTTTATAGCTCCGTGACATATTCAATATGATTCTGACCAGTGTGTGTCAGCTTTAACAGTAGAAGTACAGATAACAGTCCCTTTTACACACACACACACACACACACACACACACACACAATCACTATAGGTATAGGCACTACAGGCATGTGTGCTCTCTAATGCAGCTGCTAGTATGTGTGTGTGTGTTATATTAGTGTGTGATCCATAACACTTCGTATTTATTGCAGATTAGTGCTCAGATGACACATCAGTATTATAAATATACCAGCAGTGAAGTGTATAAGTGAAATGGCAGTAGCCTATTTGCTAGTGTTGGGAGCAGCGTGCTGAGCATGAAGCCATTACCAAGTGTTGGACAGGTCCAAAACCCCATCGAAAACAATGGCAGTGTTGAAGTCTGTCACAGGAGGAAATGTTATCAAGAATAAAATCGCTTGTAACTGATGTCAGCATCAGCCTCTTCGTGAGATGATCTGAGTAAAATCATTAGCATTTGCCCTTTAGCATTAAAAAAAATGGGGAGTTACCAAACTCTGAACCAAAATAATTATATTAATTATAAGTCTTTATTATACACACACCCTCGTGATAGCACTGATTGATTATACATATATAAGTGTTCACCTGTAATTCCGCTGAAGGGAACTTCTCCGGGTATGTGTGTGCGCGCTGATCTATGCGTGAATCTACCAAACATTCAATTTATTCAAAAGATGTAAGTATCCACAAACAGGGTCAGATGGTATATCATTTACCTGATGAATTATATTTGGGGTATAGATTCTAGTTCCGGCCAAACTGTTGCTTTAAGAGATGCGTGTGATATTGAATTCCCTTCACCACTTACTAACATACTGAAATGAAACATGTGCATGTGCTCCAAATGAGTTTCCTCTGGGTACCCCGGTTTCCTCCCAAAATCCAAAGACATGCACATAAGGCTAACTGGATAATCTTGTTTGCCCCAGGGGAGAATTTAAGTCTGAATGGTTGTTCGTATGGTCTGCCGAGCTGTTCAGGGTGCACCCTTCGCCTGGAGTCGGCTCCAGCCTCTCAGTGACCCAAATAATGGATAAAGCGATTCGGAAAATGAAATAAGATTGACAGTTTTAAAGTTGACAGTGTTACTGTGATATTGTGTTACTGCACCAACGGGACACACGATTTTTAAGCAATGAACTGTACAGAAAGGTTAACTGACTTAGAAAGAAAACGTTTCGAATCATTCCAAGGATCCATCACGAAGTGGAAAAAAGTATCAAGCTTGCAGATAAGTCTTTGGCATTCAGTTTGTAAAAACAGACCGAGACTGGGAGGAATATGCAAAAGGAAAACTTGACTCAGCCGAAGAAGGGAACGGATTTACCAATGTCCTCACTTCTTGGCTGAGGGAAAGAGTTATATCACAAAATCAACAGGGTGTGTTTTCTATCAACATCATCCTCAAAATCATGGATATGAAAACCTGAATGGAAACTCAAATACACACTCACCAAATCTCTCAGGGACCTGTCTAAGGTATCAAAGGTGTAGGGAGGATAAAGATGTGATAATGGGGGAATAGAATTCTTTTGGAACAAACAATTCGTGTGATCACAAACCAACCTTGATCACAGACGACGTGAGCGTAGATAGAGTGTCCATCTGTACCCTTTGCCCCCACCGACAATAAACTTGTATATTGGCTGAAGTTTAGCTAGCTAATTTTGTTCTATTAACAAGATTCATGACAATATCCTCCATGATACAGACCTCCATTACACCTGGTAGTAACATGTATCTGGGATGACATGGGTACCTGAGGACAGGTGTGAAGGGGGTCAAATACACCATGAATTCACACTGGGATCTGATCATTCTGCCCACCTTAGGAGGAGGTCAGGGTCGCATACTGCCAGATTTGTTTTAGCAGTGTGGACAATAATATAGCCTAATTCACTACTATTCATTCATTCATTCGGAAGAAACCGGAGTACCCAGAGGAAACCAACGCAAAGATGAAGGCAACATGCAACATGATTGTGTGTTTATTGTGTGTGAAGCTGAGTGGTGGTGTATGAGCCTTTTTTGTTGTTGTTGTTGTTTTTAAGCTTGCTGCCCATCATCATGCAAGTCAGTGATGCATAACAGCCAAAAAGCATCATTTCGGCGATATGAGTTTCCTGTTGTGGGAATGCGTGGTTACCTAACGGACTCGGGAAATCCATCCAAGCCATATACCATGATTATGGTGCTCTGATCGGGAGAGCCGCTATTAATTATCAGCAACAAGAAAATGTGTGAAACGATTGATCTTGTATCCCAACGTCACACTATGTATTGTCCCAACCAGAACTCTCTCTCTTTCTATTTGTCATCCATTCACTTTGTTGTGACCTTTGTTAGAGGTCATGTCCATCATTTCGATTGTCTATATCTGCTATGTGTCTCTCACTCTTTCTCTGTGTGTGTGTGTGTGTGTGTGCGCGCGCACTTTTTTTAGTCATATGATTGTATAATATTTTCTCCTGGTTCACAAAATGCATTAAAACCTCATCTGAGAACAGATCTAGGAATTGGAGAAGCTCTGTAATCATGTTTGCAACTCTTACACAACCTTGTTAATCATTTGGCTTGCTTAGTACCAATCCGTCCATCCATCTGTCCGTTATCTGTATCACTTTTCTGTCAGGGTCGCAGCAGAGGATGAATCCGGGTTACTTCATCAAACTATTGCAGGACTAACACAGACCCAAACACCATTTACACACACATTCACACCTATGGCTAATTTAGAGTATCCAGCTGACCTAATGTGAATGTCTTTGGACTGTTGGGGGAAACCAGTGTATCCTGAGGAAACTCACTCAAGCACAGGGAGAACATGCAAACTCCACACAGAAAGGCCCTTGACCGAGATTTGCACCAGAACCTTCTCACTGTGAGGTGACAGGTGCTAGTCCCTGGTCTTTGACTTAGGGTGGTCTGTAAACTTAGGGGTTTTACATTTTAAATAGGTTTTAACTTCAGAGATGTGACCACAGATAAAGTCAGAGCTGAGAGACACGCCGGTCTCCTTCAGTCTGGTGAGACTGGCGTCTCAGTGACCTTTCTGTGCTGAAGAGGCCATGTCGATAGCAGCACTGGGGGTATACTGTTTCTTCTCTTAAATAATGACAAAGAAGAGGGATTAAACTCGCTCACAGCTCACTGCGAAATTAAGTGCTGCTGAGGTATGTACAAATCCCATTTCATAATTAGCTAAGCTTTTTGCCAAAAGTTTGATATTACTATAAGTCAGTAATTCAATATTAGCAAATGTAATACGTTCGCTTCTTCAGTTTCTAAGATTGCCACTTAATGAGGAATGACTCTGCGAAGTGGTCCTACATATCTGCCATACAGAAAGCCCTGCATAACCACATAGTTCAGAGTGGAGACTTGTGATGGTCCTTATTTTGTCCAAAAGTAACCAATGCCTGCAGGACTCAAAACTGAGATCATCTTGCTCTGAGGCGGTTGTTCTAACCACTACACCACTGTGCCACCCTATAGAATATGAGTTAACTATATTTATTACAGATGCCTCAAAGTACTTCAACCTAAAATAAACTAAATAGTCTGTACGTTCAGATTTTGGGACAGCTGAGGGTCTCAAAAAAAATGGAAAATGGGTCTCATAGGGAGAAAATTCTAAATATGTCTAACAGTAACACTTCCATCTTTTTTCCAAGGCAGATGAATAGCTGGTCTGAGGACAGGATGGCTGCCGAACAGTTTAAATATTACCCTAGGTCATTGCCCTCTGCAGGTTCACCTTAATTGAGGGCTAGAACATCAATACGCTGATTTATAAATTTGGCTGACATGACCTCGGGCATAAATCCTGGACCTTCAGGTAACCCTAGATTAATTTGGCCACCAATGCAAGCAAGACAAACTAACTGCCAGAACTTACTGTTTTCCCATGCAACAAAAGAGCATTTTGCAGAAATACTGTAAAGTTATATTTTATGTTATATGATACTGTACTGCATTATATATTATATCAGCATGAATAAACGGCCCCCAAGGGATTTCGGCAGAAGAAACAGGTCCCGGTCCCATATACAGGTCCCCGGCGCCACGACATAAGCCCGCATTGAGCTTAGCCAATTAGAGGTCAGCCAACTATGAACCTTTTTTAGTGTAGAGATTAAAAAAACCAGCAACAACTCCATTGTAAACAGTCAAGCAAAAACACTGTGTTTTCACATATGAATATAGGAATACATGGCGTAGTATTGTTTTCTTTGATATGTACGATCGGACACTTGTTTAAATGTATATAAACAGAATCATGTATGATTCGTGTTTAGATTTACTTTATTCAGAAGTACACTAGTTTATATCTGATTTGTTACTTTAATATCTGTATACTGTTATTATTGCCATGAACTAGGCAATTCTAGATGAACTGATTCCGGCTAACGCAAACTATCAAATGGAATTAGTAGATGGCAACTTGGAAACTGTAAGTAAAAACCACCTGATAATGAAAATATGCTTATGTTTATGTGTAAGAGGAAAGTTTGCCAGGCTTGCCATTCATTTCACTTTAATGTAATTCTGACCAGGACCAAGTGGCTACTTAGGATAAATGAATGAAACTCACTCCTTCATGTGTAATATCAAACAACTGCCTGGGTCTAGAGTGTCCCAAACCACACCCACTATTTACTGTATAAATCTCACACACACAGCCAGATGAATATTTTATAGCTGTGTTCTGATGAGCAATGACTCATGTCGCTGTAAGGGACTCATTAAAGCACAATGAGTGAGCCAACACACACACGCACATGCACACACACATTTGGAGATGCTCAAAACATTTCTGATCACGTCTCGCAGACGATTAATTCTGGTTCTGTTTTAAATCAACCAGCATGCACTATATACTATCTACTTGATGTTTTGCCCTAAATGTAAATGAGCCATCACGGTACCGCACATCAACTGATAGCCAGAACAGCATCCTCAGGAACAATGAGCCATTTTACAATCCATAACTGCCTATCTGTTTTCAAAATTACTCAGACTATATATAAAAATTCAACAATTCACAAAAATTCAAACAGACTATAATAAAGTCTACCGAAGAAAAAATATCACTCGACTCTCACAATGAAGAAATGATGACACGACATGACCAATGTAGACTGCAAGTATCTTAAAATCATGACATCATGCCTCATAAGCATGGAAAAAAGTTTATAAAATTTGTTTTGAATGTTTTTTTTTTTTTAGAAATTGTTAAGCAAACCAATTTAAATGAATGGTTTAATTGTTTATCACTGAACTGCATGTATGTAGATATAAATAATAATTTTAAAAAATCACTATTACTCTACAAACAATGTGGTGGTGTAGTGGTTAGCACTTCCACCTCAAAGCAAGACGGTCCTGGGTTCAAGTCCCAGGCTCAGCGAGGTTGTTTTTGTTTGGAGTTTGCATGTTGCCTGTACTTGTGTGGGTTTCCTCCGGGTACTCAAGTTTCCTCCGACAGTCCAAAAGACATGCACATTAGGCTAAATGGCTGTATCAAATTGCCCCTAGATGTGAGTGTAAGTGTGAATGATTGTGTGTGTTGGCTAAAATGGACTTGCGAGCTGTTCATGGTGTACCCTGCCCTCACCCTGAGTCGGCTGAGATAGGCTTCAGCCTCCCCACGACCCTAGAATGATGTTTGAGTAAGAACTACTTACCAGTCCTAGCACCGGAGTTGGGAATAATCATGGTAGAATTTCTCAGGAATACAGGTGTGAAGAAAAAAAGACAGTGAGGTGGTGAGAGAGATCCTTGTCGCTCTTCTGTACGTTTATTCCTAGATTACTACTCTGTGTTCTACAGCCAATAATAAAGCTGTACTTCTTCAAAATTGTGTAATAAGGACTACTCTATATGCCTGACAAGATACAGAAGGTGTCTGCATTCTCTCTCTCTCTCTCTCTCTCTCTCTCTCTCTCTCTCTCTCTCTCTCTCTCTCTCTCTCTCTCTGTTATGTAACTTGCATTACAGACAGCTTAGATGGATCTGCTGGCAGGCTGGGCATCATCACATTGACATCATGTGTGTGTCTAAAGTCACTGCCCTGAAGTGCTGTATTTGTTACACAGTTTAAAAAAAAGACACACACACACACACACACACACACACACACACACACACACACACAAAATGGCATCCCCGTGCTAAACCTCACAGTCTACTGCCTATAAGAGTAAACAGTAAACAGTATAATTGCCAAGATTCCTTCTGTCTCTCCCTCATTTGCCGAATCACTGGTCGCGGGGAGGCTGGCGCCTATATTAGCCGACAATGGGCAAAGCTATACACCCTGAACAGCTCGCCAGACCATGTGGGATGAAATCAGAGTACCCGGATTAAACCCGTCCAAACTTGAAGAGAACATGCAAACTACCCTACAGAAACATCCGAGCCCGGGACTCGAACCCTGCACCTTCTTGCTGTGAGGAACATGTGCCAACCACTACACCACTATCCTACCCTCTCTCTCTTCACACAAATACAGCTGTTTCCTCCCACAGTCCAAAGCCATGCACGTTAGGCTAATTGGCTGTTCCAATTTGCCCCTAGACATGAGTGTGAATGTTATGCGTGTGTTGCCCTGCAATGGTCTGGAAAGCTGTTTCGGGTGTATCCGCCTTCACCAATTAAATTATTCATAGAGTCGATCATTCTCTACCCATCCACCCATCCACCCCTACAAACCCTGCATAAGCACCCACCCAATAATCCGTCGATCATCTACCCTTTCAGCTGTCCAATCTCCTAGAGCTTTTTCTATCCATCCATCTATCCCTTTCTCTTTTCCAGTACACTCAGACACACAACACACACACACGCCCACATCCAGTGATTTGAGGCTGTAAGTTAATTACACTTTTTGCTTTGACGATGAGAAATTACATTAGCGTTCATATCCTGTCTTTGCTCCAGCTTCTACTCCAGAAGTACAAATGACAAACAGTTACACACTTTACAAAAGGTTTTTTCCCCTTTAGTCACACATGAAGTACTTTACGCATGAAATTCAAAGGAAAATCATTGATAAGAGCTTCTTCTATACAAAAAAGACGTCCGCTGGTTTTCTCGACCCCTTTAGCCCATATACATTAATTCATTCATCTGCCGATCTGCTTAATTCTACTACGGTCACAGGGAGGCTGGAGCTTATCTCAGCAGGGTCTGTGCGAAGGTGGGATACACCCTGAACAGCTCACCGGGCCATTACAGGGCCAACACACACACAAACCATTCACATTCACACCAAGGGGCAACTGGGAACAGCCAATTAGCCTAATAATTGGGGGCATTCGTAGCCTAATGGTTAAAAAAGGGGCTTTGGGACTGAAAGGTCGCTGGTTCGATTCCCAAACCAGCAGGAAAAATGTGTGGTGGTGGGGGAGTGAGCTGCACCTTCCCTTCCTCCACCTTCATGGCCGAAGTGCCCTTGAGCAAGGCACCTAATCCCCAACTGCTTTCCAGGCACCCCCAATGTGTGTGGCAGCCCACCGCTGTGTGTGTGTGTGTGTGTGTGTGTGTGTGTGTGCTCATTTTGGATGGGTTAAATGCAGAGGCAATAATTTCCCTTGCGGAATTAATACAGTATCGCAAAAATAAATAAATTAAAATAATATGCAGGCCTTTGCACTGCAGGAGGAAACCGGAGTACCTGGAGGAAACCCATGCACACACGGGGAACAACATGCAAACTCCACACAGAAACGCCCTCACTGAGAACAGGACTCAGACCCAGGACCCTCTTGCTATGAAGTGGACACGCTAACCAGTACGCCCAAGATGCTGCGGAGATGCTCTGACCCACTCGTTTAAACATAACACAACACATCAACTTCCAGACCGAACACTAACCGTTCACTTGCTGACTAAAATACCCCACGCCATGACAGACGTCACTGTACTGAGATGATCATTGTCTTCCACTTCCCCTCCCTATGAGCTATGGCTGATCAGCATACATACTGTTGAGAGATACATCTTTCCAATTCCCTTCTCAAAATGAGTCCCAGTTCTAACTCAGTGTATCTGATACCACGAAAGTAGGATGGAATGTTACCATGACAACACGTAGTGGTTTAGACTAAGCCTGTGTTCACACTATAATTCACACTAAAGACAGTGAGAAAAATGAACGACTCGGATTAACTCCGAGACGATTTATTTATAGGGTAAAGTGCGTCGACATGGCGAGGTGATGAATCTCTCAGCAGAATAAAGACTTTGAATAAACACCTCCACACGAATACGCACATCTAAACAAACACCCGTTTAAGCAAACAACTCGCAATCACACTCAGCTCCATGCTAACTAACACCGCCGTGATTACTGAGAGAGGAATGGAGGACACAAACAGGAAAGACAAACAAAGCACTTCACAGAGAAAGAGAGAGAGAGAGAGAAGGAGGTTGGAGAAATGTAATCATGAAGAAGAGGAAACCACAAAGAACCAAGTTTGTAAACAACTTACTAACTTCATCTGTGCTCAATGGAACTGATAATGATAGGCTAGCGTACAGTACACACACTCACATGCGTGCACACACACACACACTGTAATTGTGCCCAGATGCTCATGAATCTGTGTTTTCCAAATACAAACAAACTGGGAAGAACAGAAATGACACCGCTACCTTCTGCCTCGTATCCCACACTGCGCACTATTATTCCTACACTGTACGCCAGCAGACGTCTATCTTCTCCATAAAGATGCAGCGTGGCTTCACGTTTCAGTTCCAGCCAACTAGGAGACATGCCTAATAGCTGCTTGAAGACCAAGACTAATTGATTGAACAAGTTGAATCAGGTGCGGCTCCAGCTTGGCTGGATTCAAAGCCTGCAAACACACCGACTCGTTGTGTCCCAAGCCGTACGCTTTCATAATGGAATAGCCTCTTGTATAGCGCATATTGTGCTAACATTGGGCTATGCCATATTTCCAATGTTGATCATGTACCTTCAGACATATCCGACTCTTGGCGACTGTATTCTCATTATGTATTCTGGCAGATTTTTTTACAGGGTAGGTTGCCAGGTCTTTCCGTTAACGCTCCACAGCACCTGGTATTTTTAGGAGGTCTCTCATCCAAATACTAACGAAGGCCGACCCTGCTAGTTTCCTGCTTAGATCAGACGGAATCTGGCGTTCACAGGGCTCACGAGGGACATTTCCAATGAACACATCAAAATTTGAAACATAAACATGTTGAATGTTCGATCCCAATTCCATCAGTTAAAGCTTTCGACAGTCGTTGCTATTGAAAGTGTCCTTAGTGAAAGCAAAAACATCATTTGTAAACCAATATTTTGTGGCAAAATGTTCGATTTCTTATGTAAGGAGCCATGAATGGAATGAGCGGAAGAATTGGCTGGCTAGGATTAGCTTTTAGCCTAGCACAGAGTCCTGTTTTCTTGTTGGTTTGTTTGTTTTATCCTGTAGTGATGCAGCTACTAATGGTATATGAGCTGATATTCTTGTAGTAGATAAGCCAATCAGAACACATGATTGCGCATATCCAGTGGGTAAGGATAAAATCATTATATAAATTATACCTTTTGGATGGTACTGTATAGGTATAGTATCATAGCCCGGAAAGTACTGACTCGTAGCATAAACGGAACACATTTTGTCTTTTGTCCCAGATCCATCGTATAATCTGACATGGAGAACATAAGTTTTTTTTATAGAATTCAGCCAGGAGTTTATTGGGATCATCTTCTACAGTGAGGTAAATATTAGTCTTTAAAAAAATAACCCTACTGTAATCACAATTGAAACCAAAAAAAAAAAAACGACTTGAAGCAGAGAGTAGTGCGGTACCTAGATTCTGTTTTGTAGTTTCTGTGTCCAGGCCATAATAAATCTAGCATTTGGCATCCTTCCATATATATTTACCCATTCTGCACTTCCTTTCAAGCCTTGTACTGTATTTCTGCAGTGCTTTAGCAATTGGATCATAGTTGAGTTTGTTTTTTTTTTTTCACTTGTTAGTGATGCAGGTGTTCGGTGCTTGGTGTCCTGGGTATAACCTCAAAAGGCTCATTTGTGCTCAAAAAGCTTGTGTTTTCAAAAAGCTTGGAGTTGTGGACTGAACCTAGCAGTACCACCGGCAATCCTGGGGCCCCTGGAAAGTCCCCCCCCCCCATTTTTCTCCCCAATTTTTCTCCCCAATTTACTCGTATCCAATTCCCACCCATCAACTTTTTGCCTTCCCTATCACACGACCACCACCGACCAGGAAGGGGCATAAGCATGCACATGCCCCCCAATGCTACCACCCGCCATGCGTATTTGGGGGCGGCCTAACACACTCGGAGGGAAAGCGCTATCCGCCCCCTCGTACGAATGAGCTCACAGACGGCCATGATTGGCTGTTGATCGCTGTGAGCGTATGCCATCCCTCCCTCCCGTGAGAGCTCGGCCAATTAGCTCCCATGGACACCCGGTCACGGATGGCTGTGGCATCAATCCGGATTCGAACTTGCGATCTCTGGGTTGATAGTCGCGCACCTTGTCAATGCGCCACTCGGGAGCCCCTCTTAAAAGATTCATGAATATTCATGAAGAACTAGCCATATTATACTGGCAGAACTTTTTAAAGAGGGATTATTCGAATTTGTAGGGAGTTATGAACACCTATATGGTGTTACTTGTGTATGGTGTTATGGAGTGAAAATGGCCATCTGTGGAACCTCACAGGCCTACAGCATAAACTCTTTTTTAATAAACTACATTGCTACAATCTCCTCCATTGTCACCATGTCACCTCTCAACTGCCCTCTAGAGGCTATTTATATTTACGGAATTTGGCAGACGCCCTTATCCAGAGCGACTTACATTTTTTATCCAATTTATACAACTGAGCAGATGAGGGCTCAAGGGCCCAACAGAGTGGTGGGACTAGGGCTTAAACCCCAAACCTTTAGGTCAGTAACAAAGAGCCTTAACCACTGAGCAACCACTGGATACACTGCGTCACATTGATGCCAATGTAAACGAAGTACACAAGTATGTGGATGGTGTCGGTTGCAATATTTGAAACGGATGTCTTTATTTTCGTACATAAAGGGAGCATGAATGAACCTTACAAATACAACCCTAATACTCTGAGTATAAACCTTTCTTTACAGAAATCAATCTTACTGGAGATCAAAATATCATCGGAATGAGATGTAGTGTGTGACCACGTGCCTTGGTGACCCCCTTTCATGTGCCATGTTAAACAGTGTATGGCGTGGAAGCACGTGTACAGAGGATGCTGTTCCAAGGTTATACTGAAGGGTGCGGCACGTCCCTCTGATTGACTTTCAAGAACCTTTTATCCTGGTCTGGGTCATGGTGGATCCAGGGCCTATCCCAGAAACATTGAGCATGAGGCAGGAATACACCCTGTATGGGATGCCAGGCCTTCAAAATTTACCCTTTAGCTACCAGCATGACTGGCTTTCATACATTACTTCTTTTTTTACATCCATTTTTTAATTATGTACCCAGTTTCCCAATAGGCTGGAGGGGATTTAGATTATATGTTGACTTCATATTAGCCAATCACCACATACTGGCGGCCAACTATATAGACTACACAGAATATTAATAAAATTAGTTAACACACACACACACACACACACACACACACACACACACATATATCGTTGCTGAATGATCGAACATTTCACAGCTGTATCACATTAATGCAGTGCATACACAGATGTTGTGTCATGTGACATTAAGATAACCAGCTCTTTTCTCAGACAAGCCTCAATAAAAATAAAGGATGTAATTACATCCTGGCTCCTCTGTGATACAGAGCAAAGAGAGACAGACAGAAAACTTCCTGTCATCCAGTAACCATGCACACACTGCATTCAGCACCCCCACTGAAAGAAAAGCTCCACAGCGCTCATGTACCAAGTCCTAAAGTGCTTATACATCATTGCTCTTAGTTGATCCTAAGGTTATAGAGTAAGGGTTTCATCGTAAATTCCTTTCTCCAGTGGTTCTCCTTCCTTTTCTCTACTGTAAATTATTTGGCTGTGTAACCTGCTACTGTTCTAATTATGTTATCTTGCTCTCTCTCTCTCTCTCTCTCTCTCGCTCTCTCTCCTAGCATGTTAAGAATGCTATCACAGACTACGGCTATCAAGCACACAGTATGCTTTGGGTCGCTGTCATAGTCAAAGGTGAAATTCCTCTTCATCTTCTGCTTTTTTATGAGAAGCCTGAAAGTTTTGGAACTACCCCCAACCTGTACTAAAGCCCCAGTCCTAGCTAAAGAAAAACATCCCCACATCATGATGCTGCCACCACCATGCTCCGTTGTGGGTATGGTGTTTTTTAGTGTTGTTCTAGCACCAAAAACATTCCTTTTAGAATTATGACCAAAATTTCAACCAAGGTCTGATCACAAGACAATTTCCTACATGCTTTTGGAAGATTGATGTAAGTTTTTGCAAACTTTAACTGGGCTAAGACTTTTTTTTCCCCCTAATATCAAGGTTTTTTATTACATGTAGAACATTACCAGTTACCAGTACTTGTTAGAAATTCCTGCAGCTCATTTAATGTTGCTGTAGGCTTATGCAACACTTATGCAACCACATTATTTTAGTTCTTTATTTTTTTCCCCCCCAATTTTTAATGGAATTGTACAGATTATAGGTCGCATTAAAGGTAGAAGAAGAACCAGAAATGATTTGTCTTCACCTATTTTTTTTTTTTTACATCACAAAAACCTGGCCTCTTAACAGGGAGTGTAAACTTTTTATTTTCGCTATAATTAAAGCCACGTGCATGTTAATCTATTCTTACAATTCGTAGTTCAGGTCTATAAATAATAGATCACGTTTCATCATGCCTGTTAAGTTGAGCGCCTTTCAGACACAACACGACTGCGGCACTGCTGCACTCTGAAACCCATTATTTCCCATGGCTTTCACCGCATCAAGGCGGTTTGTTGCTGCTTACAGCAAAGCGCAGGCACAGCACAACACTCCGCTTGGCAGGCTTGTGCATATGCATCAGTGAAAATTCAAACTGGTTGAACTTTGACCGCTGCGCTGCCAATAGAAATGAGGCATCAAGCCAGGCACCAAAAAAAGCAAAATGGAGAAGTGATATTGTCTGGTTATGAGTCTCCTTAAACTTTTTGACAAAGATTTT
This sequence comes from Tandanus tandanus, assembly GCA_039654325.1. Lineage (NCBI taxonomy): Eukaryota > Metazoa > Chordata > Actinopteri > Siluriformes > Plotosidae > Tandanus > Tandanus tandanus. The sequence goes on from JBCNYH010000005.1 coordinate 6,494,838, forward strand.
AGGTCATATAGAGACCTCGGAAGGAAATCGTTCACATGGAAACTGTTTTCGGTCACGTACGCATGTCAGGTGTGTTTAAACAGTCAGAGGGCTTGCTGTACGGAGGCAAAAGGTGTATTAATAGCTTAGGCTTGTCATGTGTTTCTCTAATATCAGCCATACAGACTTATTTTTTTTTTCATGATTGAGGTAATGAATATGATAACGCACAATCATCCAGGTCGATGTTTTGAAAACTCCACCTATTCTTCTCTGAACACAGCTACCAGTGCAGCGCAAATCTTGGCCATGTGGTACACCTAGCAGCCAGAGCAGCGTAGGTCGTGATATGATTGACCCTTTATGATAAAATTGTACTTCCACCCACTGCATAATTTGGAAAAAAGTGGGAGAGAGGCGGAGAGGAGATTTGGATGGGGAATGATGAGTCTCGATCAGCATATATTTAATAATGAGTGCAAGGTTGGGGTCTGGGGGAGGTGGGAGCTGCCCACATTCCTAAACTTCTTTGGCATAGAGAAGCACCAAACAGTTGACTCTACAGGTAGATCTCAAAACCCTTATTTGTCATTTCTTTGCACCCGAATCCTTGTTGTTCCACCACCGTTAACCACAAGTGTGCCTCTGTCCACCCGGCAGTATAAATGGGTACCAGGAAAAGTTCTGGGAAGGTAACCTAGCTTCTCATCCAGGAGGAGTTGAACCAGTAGTCGCTTCACGCTACAAAACCCGGAATAAGCTCCGGCCTGATGAGCCATTAGGCTTGAGGGTACCTTACTATGATAGCATGGGCTTTGCGAGGCTCAGGATGATTTTAACCCGGCAGGTGGTGCGCTCAGCCATTTTCCACCCGTTAGACACAGATTTTTTTTTCTTCCTTTTAAATATTGACGCCAGCGCTGGCGTGTTTCATCCCAGTACAGTCATACCATTAAGTTTACAGCTTAGTGCTACATAAAGTTTCATGTTGGGAAAATGTTATTAACTGAAAAAAAAAAGGTAAAAGAAAAACAGAACACAGAACGCACACTGGCAGTATTGTGTGTGAAGTAAATCCAGCTCATGGCCTCAACAGAACTCCTGTGCTATTTTGGGAAGTTCCAGTAAGTGTGTGTGTGTGTGTGTGTGTGTGTGTGTGTGTGTGTGTGTGTGTGTGTGTGTGTGTGTGTGTGTGCATCCGAAACATCCGAG
>JBCNYH010000005.1:6506453-6524643 GCA_039654325.1 Tandanus tandanus
TATACACATACATACACATATATAAATAAATAAAATAAGGGAAAAAAAAAATTCATATATATATATATATATATATAAAAGAAGAAAAAAATACTATATTTAACTTTTTTAACTCCCTATTTCACACACACACACACACACACACACACATATATTATCTGGAGTAAGATGGTGGCATTGGCACTTACACTTGGCCCCCCAGCTACAATGGAGCTTTTGTTCAAATCTGTAACTTAATCAATGTTTAAGTAAAGAACTGTAGCACAGTAACCACACACACACACACACACACCTGCTCCTCGGATGCCTGTAAGTTGTGTTGTTTTAATCAGCGATCAAACACTAATTCTTTCTATAACTTTCTCCTCGGCTGAAGCGTATTATTTAAGAGCGATTGATTTAAACCTGACACACATCCCTTTTGCTCTGTACGAGGACTCCTCATATCACAAAGCCCAAAATAGACAAGCTGGTGTCTCGGGTCTGGCTCGGAGCCATCACGTCACACACAGTTCACAGCAGCGTGTCTTTCATCTTTGCTCCCTTTTATCTTTTTCTTCTGCTTTCCATCACACACACACACATACAGCACCTCTCCCAGCTCCGCTCACCATTTCACTGCGCTGGTCTGTCGCTCTACCTGCTCTCAAGTTCTTCTTGTTCTTCTTGGCTTCTTGTTCAGTATACCCTGAGTTCCAGTGTCCTTTCTATTGCTCCAGGATATGAATTTAACTCATCTGAGCTATGTTTTTATTAAAATAATGCGCAGAGCCAAATATAAGAAGTCTGCACTATCGTTCCCAATAATTAGAGTTTACAGGCCTCCAGGGCCCTATTTAAAATTTCTACATGAATTCACATACTTCCTGTCTGGTATAACTGTTTCATTAGAAGAAGAAAAAATGCAGCAATTATTGGAGACTCAATTATTTATTTTGGAAATCCTCAGCAATCCTCTATTGTCTCCATTAGTTTCAGGAGAGGTCAGTCAGAATATAACAGGACTCACCTTTAATATAATTAAGATATTTGGCATAAATATTAAATAAAAACACACAATCTGAAAAACTAGGGCTGTGCGGTATGACCAAAATGTTATACCGTGATATAGGAGAGTTTGTATCCTGATAACGATACACTTCATGTATTCTGCACGTATAAAAGATAATGAACGCAAGGTAGGTCTCTAGGTATATCAGCACATATGGCTATGTGACGACAAAAAGGGTGTATTGCTGTAAGCTACACAAATGGCATATGAAGTAAATAAAATATACAGATAAAAAAAGCTGAAGTCTAATGGTTAGAGAAGCGGGTTTGGGACCAAAAGTTTGCTGGTTTGATTCCCAGACCGGCAGGAAAAATGTCTGGAGGTGGTGGTGGTGGTGATGGTGGGAGAGCCCTCCTGGGGAGGCCTCCGCTTCCTCCCCTTCCTCCCCTTCCCCAGCTTCATTCCTGAAGTGCCCTTGAGCAGAGCACCTAACCCCCAACTGTTCTCCGAGTGCCGCAATGTGGCTGCCCACTGCTCCTGTGTGTGCGCTCACTGTTTACGCGCGTGTGTGTGTGTGTGTGCTCACTTTGGATGGGTTAAATGCAGCGCTAAATTTTCCTTGTGAGAAAAGAAATGTATAAATGCAAAAACACTTGAATAAAAATTCTAAAATTTGTGATGGTTATTTTTAATAATAAGTTATTTACTCACTCATTTGCTGAACCGCTTAATCCTAATAGGGAGGCTTATCTCAGCCGACACTGGGGGAAGGCAGGGTACACACTGAACAGCTCCCCAGACCATTTCAGGGCCAACACACACACAACCACTCACACTCACATTCACTACAGGCAATTGGAACAGACAGTTAGCCTTATGTGCATGTTTTTGGCCTAATGGAGGAAACCGGAGTAGCTGATGGAAACCCACGCATGCCTGTGACTCAGACCCAGGACCTTCTTGCTGTGAGGCAAAAGTGCTAACCGCTATGCCACAATGATGCCCCAGGACCTATTTAATAAATATAAGTCTATGAATGCTGCCAGTGGTAAAATCGTTAGCGTTACCCGTTCAGCATAAACAAATGGCTAAAACGGTTGAATGATTAATCCTCATTGCAGTCCTGAAGCTGTAGTCTTTAAGGTAATAAAAGACCTAGCTCCAGATCAGTCTGTCTCATGGACAGTTGAAATTCAGGGAACCCCAGGCTCCGGTTAGTCCCTGCAGCAGCTGAACTCCTTGCAAGTAGAAGCAGGAAGTTTGTCAGCATGACCGATATTTCATCCACGCTACACCAGCTCCAAGTGAAATATCACGTTGATTATAAAATACGTCATAATGACCTACAAAGCACTGAACGACGCCACCCCACAGTGCCTGAGCAATCGGTACTTAGAATAATTAAGGAAACAGCAGGGGGCAGAGTCGTTTTCCGACAACACCTGCAGCTACGAAATAGCCAACCAATTAGCGTTCATGACTCAGACACAGTATCAATCTTTAAGTCTAGCTTGAAAAAATGGGTTTGTGGGAATTGAGAGGTTTTGGTTCTGTTTGGAGTTTGCATGTTCCTCCTGTGCTTGTGTGGGTTTGCTCCGGGTACTCCGGTTTCCTCCCACCATCCAAAGACATGAACATTAAGCTGGCTGGTTGTTTCAAATTGCCCCTTGATGTGAGTGTGAATGGCAGTGCGTGTGTGTTGTCCCTGCGACTGTCTGGCGAGCTGTTCAGGGTGTACCTCGCCTTCGCCCAGCTGAGATAGGCACCAGCGGCTGAGATAGGCACCAGCCTCCTGATGGCCTTTAGTAGAGGATTGAGCGGTATGAGTGAGAGAGTGAACCTTTATATTACACTATTTTACTACCCAGAGAAAAGGATATGCTCCCTTACATCTGGTTCCTCTCAAGGCTTCTTCCTCGTGTCTTCCTAGGAAGTTTTTCCTTGACACTGTCACCTCAGTCTTACTCACTAAGGGCTACATCTGGATTTCTGTAGAGCTGCTTTCTGACAATGTCTATTGTTCAAATAAATTTGAATGGAACTGAATCGAATAACATGCCCCCCAACGCAATTTCTTCCTGCTTATAGTATCCGTGAGTGCAAACAAAAACTGTAACTGTGAGACAAAGCAACTTTGGAGGCCACCTGACAAGGGTAGATGGCATCAAGGAAATAACACAGCAATATACTTGTCTTGTCTTGTCTATTGCCATCCTCATGGTTGAGGGTCGGCAACTCTATCCTCATAGAATTCTCTTAGCGGATTTTTTTACAGGGTAGGTTGCCAAATGTTTTCTCTAACCCGCCACTGCACCAGGCAGTACTTCCATCCAAGTACTAACCAGGCCTGACCCTGCTTAGCTTCCACAGGTTAACTAAAGCTAATAACCAAAAGCTAACCAATCACAATGTGCAATCTAACTAACCAGTCAAATCCTAAAGGTCTTAATAAACAAGATTCTAGGTTTCACCCTTGGAAGTATTGCACAAATAAAACACATCATTGTTGGTGTTAAAATTGATTAAATTGCCATTTGATAAATAAAAATAGATATTTGATGGGTTGAAAATGGCTCCCAACACAATCTACTATTTAAAATCATCCTGAAGCTTGAAACGCCCGTGCTAACTTAGAGTCGACTGTTTGGGACATCTCTGCTTCATGAAGTTAAGAAATGTTAATGGTTGAGATTGCAACTTGTAACTTCCAGCCTCTAACCCAAAAAAGCCAAAAAAGCCAAAGAAAACATCCCCTCAACATGAAATTCCTACTTATTAACTTGAAGTCGTCAAATATTTGCTTTCGATCAATTAGCATAAAGACAGTCATTTTTTTAGCTCAAAAACTCAGCATGTAAGGATTCACCCGATTCATGATTCGGTTTCACTCACGATACTGGACTCAGAACAGAATTTCTCATGATATCTTATTCAGCTGAAATAAATATTCTTTTGATTAGGAAATAAAAAAGTTAATAACAAATAAGCCTCTTTTTCACATCCATTTGTTAAGATGTGTGAAGGCTGTGATCAGGACTAAATATAAAACAACTACATTCATGTGATTAAAAGATTTATAGTTGAATCTATTTGTACAGTTAATCACTATTTCGAGTAAAACAACTCTTTCGCATTTTAGGTGTTTTTTTTAATGTGGGTGCCCGCCAATGGTGATCTCACATTCATTCCCTCTATTGTATGATACTATGCCCTCTCCTTTCTAAAAACACAATTAGACCTAGAAACAACTAAGAGATTATACATCCAAATAGTAACTATTGTTCCTTTTTTATTCTGACAACTCATAATAAATTTGTACCCCGATTTATCGACACACAACATTTAATTGCATGCCTGTCTATAACGCTGCTGGATGAGGAGGAAAATATACATCACTGGCAACGCAAGAATTTCCACAAAGTAACTGAAATGCTGCATTCTTGTGATATTCCAGTTGTACTGCTGAGACAAAATAAGCACAGGATGCACAGCCCACACTCCTGCCACCGTCTGTCCCCTTCACACATCGCGACTTCAAATTGGTTTGAAAGTGGGTGGCCCATTTGGACTTTTCCTACTGCCTCCTCTTCCAGAAATGCCTTTCTGACCTTTTGAAAACTTTAGAACCCTGCTGGAAGGAAGCACTAATTGTTGTCTATCAAAACCAGACCCTGGCTCAGTACATACTTCTTGATATGTCATGCATTTTACTATCCGTACTGCGTTCAGCCAAAAAGGACAGACTGTACGAATCACACTCGGCCTATTGAACCCAACCGTATTCAGAAACCCCCTGAAGTAACACCTGAGGCACCCAGCTGCTTTCTGCCTGTGTGTTGGCGCCGTATTTAACTCAGGAAGGGAATTTCCTTTTACGTCTGAGAGTGGAGAAGAAATCAGGAAAGGGAAAAAATGGTCCTCGGTGTAACATGGCGGTTTGGCGAAGCCCTAAAATCCTATGACGAGTATGTAGTGCTTTTGCCAAGCCACATGTGGCCCATATGTGAAAAACGGAGGAGCTGCAGACAGTCAGATCCAACCGGCGGAGGGCACTACCAAGAGCCATGTTTATTTCATCAGTTGTAATAATTCTTAACATTTTTCTGAGACATCATTTTTCAATGAGGCCAATGCAACACATAAGAGTTCAACAGCATCAGCGTTGTACATGCAAGCAAAACATGCATGCAAAGACATGGTATATACACAAAGAGTAAAAGCAGCACAAAATAACCAAATGACCAAAAGTATGCGGACACCTTCACACACCATCACATCCGCATGTGAGCTAGAAGTACGCAACCATATAGGAAGTCCCCAACCTGTTCCAGCATCACAATGTGATGCACAAAGTGAGGACCATAAAGAAATGGGTTGCCAGAGTTAATGCGCAGAGCCCTGACCTCAATCACAATGAACACCACTGGGATGAACTGGAAGACCTTCTCACCCAATATCCCAAATATACTGGTGGCAAAACAGTCAGTCACGCTCCAAGATCTAGTGGAATGTCTTTGCAGAAGAATGGAAGCTGTTATAGTATCAAAAGTGGCCTCAAATCCTTACTAACGTCCATAGTTCTGCTACTGGATATACAACAAGCACATATGGCTGTGATGTGTCCACATACTTGACTATATAGTGCGTGCTATCTGGTTCAGTTTATGCCTTGCTTCCCATTTTCACCTCTCACAGTAATGTAGCAATTATGAAAATATATCCCGCATGTTTCGGTCATCTCCAGCGGTTGGCTAAATTCAGGGTCAAATCTCTGTCTCGCTGCAAACCAACCGCACTAGAATTCACCTGGCATGGTCTAAGATCACCTTATTTTCAAAGACTTGGGCATAGAAGAAGTACTGATATCAGAACTAATACGGGGAAGGAAACTGACAGCAATTAAAGCAAATTATTTATGACATGAAATGGAAAATAGAATCTAAAACGGTGCTGCAGTGGTTAGTGGGTCGCCTCTTGGCTTCTTGTTACTTTCTGAATGAAGCTGTGTGCATGTTCTTCATGTGTTTGCACGGGTTTCCTCTGGGTACTCTGGTTTCCTCCCACAGTCCAAAGACATGAAAGAGATATGAATGTGTGTAAATTGTTCTTTGTGTCTCTGTTAGCCCAGTGATAGGCTGGCGACCTGTCCAAGGAGTACCCCGCCACTCACCCCAAAGTCAGATGGAACTGGCTACCTTCTTACAGGTTTTCGCTCCAACTGAAATCTAACGCACCTTGTTTAGCTGGCCAGGAACTTCTAAAGGCAATAATCAGGTGAACAGGCAAGCATGATTTGGGTGAGAGCCAAAATCTACCGGGAGGCAGCTTTCCAGGAACAGGGTTGGAGACCACTGGGGTAAGCGGCATACATAATGAAGACAAATAAATTTGTGATCATGTGTTAAGAAGGTCGCACTACCTGCAGTTACATAAAGTGCGAGATTATAATAATAATAATAATAATAATTCATAATAATTTAGCGGCAATCACTTAATAACATGTCTTGATGAATAACCGAATAATAATCCTCAAATTTCTGCTTAATGTACTTCAAATTGTGCAAGGCGCAAGCAGTTGTGGTTGGCAGGAAATCAGAGCTGAAATGCAGCCGTAGACCAACGCATAACATCTCAAAACAGACAAGGCCTTGCAGTTAAACTGTGCTCTGGGAGGTTATGCTCCTGCTTTTCTATGTTTGGTCTGGCTAAACTTTTAATTCATCCATCCATCCATTATCTCCACTGCTTATCCTATTATGGTTAAGGGGGAAGCAGGAGACAATCTCAGCTGACGGCTAACACAAACCCAAACATAAGCACTCAGAGACAGCAAACCTCCGCCAAGCCAAAATGAGAACAGAGACTACACAGCATCCCCTGCTGGGCCCCCTGCAATCACACTTCCAAAAAAAAAAAAATCAAATATCTCACAATGATAAAGAATCGTTAAAAAAATTTCTGGACCCAGAATTTATTCAGGATGATCTTCAAAATCTTTCTTGTCCAAAGCGCCACCTCTGGTAGAAATTTCATGAAATTCTGCACATAACTTATTAACTACTTGTTAACCTGCTTACAAATTACCTGCCAGGTATAAATGAATTATTATACCTTGGCATAATTATAATGAAATGTCTCCCCCTAGTGGGAGTCAGATAAACATTTTGGCATATATGAAAGTAAACTGGGTTTTTTTTCCCCAGGAAATTTTTTCAACGTGAACACATGCACGGATCATTAACGTGAACACATGCACAGAAAAATGAAACCGTTTCTTATTAGTACCACACCCTACTCTAGAAAAAAAACAAACAAACACCCAAATCCATGAATAACTGTTTGAGTTGTCTTGCACACGAACAAACAAACTAACCAACAAACAAACCAACACAGGTGAAAACATTACAACCACTTACTCTCACGCTCAATTTAGAGTAGCTAGTTGACCTAATGCGGATGTCTTTGGACTGTGGGAGGAAACCGGAGTACCCAGATTAAACCCACACAAGCACACAGCTCCACACAAGAGCTGCAGCCCGATCCTTCTCACTGTAAGGCGACAGTACCCACCACTTGTGCCAGGGGGGACCCCTGCCTCCCTAAACTTTTAACATGGCTTAAAATATTCTGACCACACTTCATGTTCAAAATAGTATGGATTATATTCTCCATGTTTACAAGACTTTCAAGAAGAATAAATGCAATCTAGGCTCAAATTTGTCCAAAATCAAGAATCGTTTCCTTTATCTTGCTGCCTTTATGCCTATATATCCTGAAGTGTCCATGCAAACAGTATTGTGCAAATTGGTAATCAGTTTACTGATGTATGAACAGGATGTACTGCACATAGCTCAAACTAATGGATGGGATGGAGTAATGCGTTGCAAATAACGTGGATCAGTGAAGCAGGCTCTAGGGATTAGTGTTTGATAACCGGGGAAATAAATACAGAGTCTCAGTAGTGTAACTCAAGACTGTTTTGGAGAAAGGAAGTGCTCCATGGAAAAAGAGCGAAGAAAAAAAAAATTCCCTCTGCGTATTTTCCATTCAGAGCTGTGACACACTGCCTCATTCTCTGAGCAGCAGAAACGAAGCCTGTTTAAAAGTCAATAGGGAGAGTCAATGTGCTCCTGTCTCTCGCGACTTGCTCTGCATAAAGGCAGGTGGATGGAAAGCCACGCAAATGTCCGCTTGCTGTGCTTGGCCCTTCTTCATCTGCATGATATCAAAGTATCATGACATGCTGTATTACACAGAGCTGCAGCCTGAAATCCAAATTATTATTATATTATATTTAACTCTCATCTTTAATGTGCTTAGTGCTAGACTACGGTGATTCCGCCAATGGTAGAAATGGTAAAAAAATAAAATAATAAATTCCAGGCACAGTGCCTGGACCAACATGGACAGGGAGAACAAACAGAACATTCAAAAAGGTCCCACTGGAGACCCTAGAGCCGTGCGACAGCAACACACCATTGCAACAAGGTGCTTCCCCAAATATCCAGCATTCATTCATTTGCTGAACAGCTGACCCTGGGCAAAGGTGTGGTGCACCCTGGACAGCTCGCCAGACCATCACAACCCTTCACTCTTCCACTCACACCTGGTATTAATCTGGAACTGCTAATTAGCCTAATATGCACGCGTATTTGGGCTGTGGGCGGAAATCAGAGTACCCAGAGGAAACCCACGCAAACACACGGAGAACATGCAAGCCCCACAGAGAAACGTCCTCGCCAAGCCTGGGACTCGAACCCAGGACCTTCTTGCTGGGAGGCGGACGTGCTGACCACAACGCCACAGTGCCGCCTATATTATATTATCTTATTGTATATACATTAAAAAGGAAACCTCTTGTCGCGTCCATTTTTCTATACAAGAAAACCCCAAACTGCAGTGTAGCCATAGTCTGTGTATAATTTTACCGGTCCTAACCGATCATCTATAGCAGCCAACAATTCTGGCATACTACTTAGAGCACTGGTATGCTTTTTGTGATAGATCAGATCACTTTTCAGATGAACACTAATAAATAAACACACTTAAGCGGAGTTGATGTGTTGTTGTGTGTCGCCCTATTCTCAAGAGAGGCAAAGAAGACAGGACGATTGATGATAGGGTTGCCAGATTGGGTGAGTTTAAAACTTTTACATGACGTTTCATCAGTCCATCCGTTATGTATACTGTGTAACCGCCAGGGTTGAGGGGATGCTTGGAGCCAATCCCAGCTGACCTTAGGTGAGAGGTGGGGGAAACCTATAGAGGTTGGCACAAGGCTACTACAGACACAAACAGCCGTTCGCACTCACACATGTTGACCTAATCTGCATGTTTATGGATTGCAGGAGGAAACCAGAGTACCCTGAGGAGCTCGCAGATCTTGTTTCATTATTAAAAATAATATTTCTCTTTTATTTGGGACTAATTTAAGAGACCCCCGGGCTGGAAGTTTAGATTAAACCTGGCAACCGGGTGGCACGGTAGTGTAGTGGATAGCACGTCAGCCTCACAGCAAGAAGATCCTGGGTTTGAGCTCGGGTGTTTCTGTGTAGAGTCTGCATGGTCTCCCCATGCTTGCGTGGGTTTCCTCCGGGCACTCCGGTTTCCTCCTACAGTCCAAAGACAAGCATATTAGGCTAACTGACTGTTCCAAAATTGCCCCTATGTGTGAATGGTTGTGTGTATGTGTACGTGTATGTGGATGTTGCCCTGCAAGCTGGCAAGCTGTTCAGGATGTACCCCGCTTTCGCCCAGTGTCGGCTGAGATAGGCTTCAGCCTCCCCGCACTTACCCTAATAGGAGTAGGTGGTTTAGTGAGCAAGTGAGTAAACCTGGCAACCCAAAAATGATATTTAACAAAGGTGTGTCTACAACCTCTCGAAATAAGCTGCTAGACTATACGTTTTTGATTGCCAACTGCTTATTATGGGATATTTCTAAAAGTTCACAAGATTCTTAGCGCAGGTCGACGGTGATAACCTCTAAAAGCTACTCGTGTGACGTTATTAATGTCATCCCTCCCCACCACAGAAGATTAGGAATTCATCATCCTGTTAAAACCGTAGTAGTGGACGGGTTTATTTCTACGTGTTATCTCAGTGTGTATGTGTGTAGTCAAGTACAGATTGTCCTCCAGAAGGAGAAAGCGAATGGCTTAGGCTTTCCATCCACCCACCACCACCTCCACAGCTCTACCGCTAAAACTTACATAACGTACTACTGGCCTTCAGCCACTTGTTTCCTTTGTGTTTCTCGATTCTAAGAGAAAATCTTCGCCCCGATATGAAACCTGTGTTTCTCTTCAAGCAATCAGAAGACTCTATAACTCAGCGAACCCACACAATTAGAACTATTATGCTATTAAATGCTTAATCGACTGACTATTGTTACCAGTCCTACATTCCATTCGAATGACACGAGAGATGTACGCACTGTAGCGCAAATTCCGCACGAACAGCCACTTTTTTTAATTGTCAGAGATCAATAAATAACATAAACTACCCATAATTCCAATGTCATATTAGTCCTACAGTCTTTTGTCATATCATTGTCTGAACCACTTTAACCTTTATTAGGGTGAGAGGAAGGCTGGAGCCTACCTCAGCCGACTCTGGGTGAAGGCGGGGTACACCCTGAATAGCTTGCCAGACCTTCAAAGGTCCAACACAGACACATAACCATTGACACGCACATTCACATTGTGGCGGCCGTAGCCTAATGATCAGAGAAGCTGGTTTGAGACCAAAAGGTTGCTGGTTCAATGCCCGAACCAGCAGGAAGAATGTGGCGGTGGGGGAGTGAGCTGCACCTTCCCCTTCCTCCACTTTCATGGCTGAAGTGCCCTTGAGCAAGGCACCTAACCCCCAACTGCTCTCCGGGCGCCACAGTGTGACTGCTCACTGCTTACGTGTGTGTGTGTGTGTGTGTGTGTGTGTGTGCTCACTTTGGATGGGTTTTAAATGCATGTCGATTAAATGCAAAGCCTTGCAGGAATAATATATTCATTCATTTTGTAAGGCGCTTAATCCTAATTATGTTCGCGGGGAGGCTGGCGCCCATCTCAGCCGACTCTGTGTGAGGGCGGGGTACACCCTGGACAGCTCACCAGGCCATCGCAGGGCCAACACACACAACCACACTTACTCACACCTAGGGGTGACATGGAAATAGTCAATTAACCTACTGTGCATGTTTTTGGACTGTGGAAGGAAACCGGAGTACACTGAGGAAACACACCCAAACACGGGAACTCCACACAGAAATGCCCCGAGCCCGGGAAAAATGCCTCCAGGAATATAATATAGTATATAAAAATTGAAAAGAAAAAAAAAACCTAGGAGTGCAATTTGGAGTATCCAATTCGCCTAATGTGCATGTTTTTGGATTGTGGGAGAAGACCGGAATACCCAGAGGAAATCCACGCAAGCTCCACACAGAAATGCACCTCGCCAGACGCGGTTCTCGATCCCAGAACCTTCTTGCGGTAAAGCGGATGTACTGGCCACTACGCCACCGCACCACCCCTCCTACAGTCTTTTCTGAAGTAAATTTGCCACGCAAGGCATCTGAGTAAAAGCCTGATGGTTCTGTCTGGTCTCGGATGCTTCTGCCTCGACTTAGTTCATTTAAAAGACTTAATGGGCTACGTGCACCATCGTAACTACATTAGGCTCAGCATATTTCCCATATTTCCCAGTTGCCTAGCAACAGTGTTCTCGCTAGCTTAATGTACCATTAGCGGAAACACTCGTGAACGATTGTGAGTAAACAAGTGTAATAGGAGTAACGATAGCCAGATCCGGTAATATTAAAAAAAAAAAGTAAATCATATGCTTTGATGGATATGTGTGTGTGTGTGTGTGTGTGTGTGTGTGTGTGTGTGTGTGTGTGTTAGATATGCTTCTAAAGCATATCCAGATGAAACACTGTGTGCTTATGCAGTGTACGGTTGTATAGTAAAGTCCAGTTTATTATATAGGACAGGAACTTGATTAAGGTCATATACCACAACACACCCACACACACCATTCCATCTTTCTCGCACGTTTTCCGCAGCCTCATCACTTTAGTGAAGCGGACTCCATCCCTCGGATTTATTTCCCTCTAAATCATCAGAACCCTGCCTGCGGGGATGAAGGTGCGTAAAACAGGAGGTTAATTAGCACCATGTTCTCATCTCTCTTATCTTTCCGAGGTCTTTCTTTAATAATTATATTAAAAAATAAATAAATAAATAAAAAACTCCCCTCCTCTCCCCGCCCTAAAACAGACGTGTCTTTATGTGCCGGTCTTAAGGCTCGATCCATTTTCCTCTATTAGATACCGTAAAACTGATCACTAATAAACGCTGCCCTGAATAGCACATAACACAGCCAGATGTTCATACTGCTCCTGCTGTTTGAAAAAAAAAAAAAATCATCAAGACACTAAAGGGACAGGTGCTCTCTATATGATCCATTATCTCCGAGTGAAAATCCCACTCAGGCTGTCCTTCGTCAGTACACCCTGCCTATACTCTCTCCATTCCGTCCTGCACTAAACTATTTATCTGACATATTTATCCTCCGTTTATTCCCAGGACCCTCTCTTACATCCCATTATTCCTTCAGCCGTAATTTCTTTCCACCGCCTTTACTCAACACTCAGCACACTTCCTATTTACATTTTTTTGTTCCGTATCCCAGGCCGGCACGGTGGCATAGTAGTTAGCACGTCCGCCCGACAGCAGGAAGTTTTCCGTGTTCTCCTCGAGCTTGCGTGGGTTTCCTCCAGGCACTCTGGTTTCCTCCCACAGTCTGAGGACTTGCACATTAGACTGACTGAATGTTCCAAATTGCCCCTAGGTGTGATTATGACTGTGAATGGTTTTGTGTGTGTGTTGGACCTTCGATGGACTGGCAAGCTATTCAAGGTGTGCCCCGCCTTCATCCAGAGCTTCCCTGTGACCCCCGTGACCTTTAATTTCCTCTAGTAACTCTCCATTAGGTATAAAATAATCATTGCATCGCGATACAGACGTGGACGGTTCGGCATCCACGCAGTGACACAACATCATATATTATAGCCGGCCGGACAAAGTTCTAAAGTTACATATCATTTTCTCTTAGCGTTTAACTCCAAGCTCTGTGATTGGCCGGAGCGCTGTGACCCATGCTGTTGTGCTTTTTAAATAGCCAATCAGACGCTGCAGACGGGCTTCATAGAGAAGCATGAAATGACGGGCTTTATAATGAAGCTTGCAGCGGAGCAGCAGCGTCTCACCGACACTGACTTTCACCCCAATCTAATATGGAGGAATCGAAGGAACCACATAGTTGACGTTTTGCTTTTTTTTTTCTGTCTAACATCTGTACACGTGAGAGAAACATGAAGTTTATTATCGCTATTGGAGAGTGTGTGTGCGTGTGGGTGAGAGAGAGCGAGAGAGGTAGACAGACAGTGTGTGAGAGAGAGAATGAGAGCGAGTGATAAGGAATGAAGTATTATGGAAACTTGAGGATGTGATGCGTCGTGATATCGAATCGAATCGTTGGCAGGATAAACGTAACCGAATCTTGAGATCAGTGAAGATAGACAGCCCGACCAAATTCCTTTAGACATCGTTAATCCTAACTTTACCCGTCCTCCCTTTCCATCCTGTACTTCACGTTTTTTTCCTACGCTCGCCCTAAAGCTGGCCTCACAAGGGGACGGTTCTGATGGCGGTTTAGCATGGTTCCGAACCGTGTTGGACCGCAGTGACATCGTCTTGACACTCCGTAATGATGTTCACCATCGACCAGCACTGACCGCCATTTATAAGCTCCTATAAAATCTGTGAAATTTCACAGGATGGCATGGTGGTGTAGGGGTTAGCGCGTACAGAAAGAAGGTCCTGGGTTTGAGTCCCGGTCTCAGGCGTTTCTGTGTGGAGTTTGCATGTTTTCACAGTGATTGGGTGGGTTTTCCTTCAGGAACTCCGATTTCCTTCCACAGTCTAAAGTGTGACGGTCATGCGAGCTGTTCAGGGTGTGTCCTGCCTTAGTACAGTGACGGCTGAGCAAATGAATAAACGAATTAATAAATTAATTACATTTCATGGTGGTTCTCAAAACCGCGTGTCAACGTCTAGCTGCCTTGTGACCTTTCGTGACCCTTCTGAACCGCGTTCTGTACAACCTCATTACAACCTATTCGCACAGTGTTTTGCCACACGGCCATCACACTGAACCGCCTTCAAAACCGCCCCGTGTGAGGCTGCTTTGCCACACCGCCACCATATTTTGGCGCTTCAGCGTGGTTCCAAACCGCCGTCAGAACCACCCCTGTGTGAGGCCAGCCTAAAGCCGCTTCCCAACTCCTTGCTACTCCTTGCTTCCCAACTACCTGCTCGGTGCATTTTTCTCCCAATTATTTACTCATTTCTGATACTCTTTCTCTACACACTTCCTTTACTACTGTACATAACTTCCATTTACTCTCCAGTCATTTTCTTCTCTATAACCCCCAACCCTCTACCCCTACCCTTTCTATTCCCAATACTGCTTTTACTTCCCAACCAAAAAGCCCTTTAGTTTTTGGATCACAAATATAACTGGAATTTCATGGAGAAAGGAAGCAATGAGGATGTGAGTCAAGCAGCACGCAAGAGTTACATAACAGCCCACAACCCTTCCTTTCACTTTTATTTTTCTAGGTGTGTCAATTTGTTTTTTTTATTATTATTATTTTACATGTATTTTTAATAGAAGCTCTGTTTCCAGGCCAAGATAAGCCAGACCTCCGCCTGTCCGCTTCTCCTGCTGTTATCACACACCACTCACCATCTCCCAGCGGTGGAAAAACATCCGGCTACCGACTCTCATGCAGAAAAATTGATCTAATGTCTTTCGGTAATGTCTCTACCCTGTCTCTTTCACTCGCTCTCTCCACCGCGTCCCTTTCTCCAGGCCATCTGCGCAGTAATTCAATCGTCACATGCAGCATTGGGAGAACTCAAGCCCTGGATTGGGTACAGGGATCTGCGCCAGTGTCGGAATATTTTCTGAATGTTGCCGTGGAAAAAATGCGAGTTAGAACTGGAGCTTTTTTAACTCGTCCCAGTCGCACGCATTCCATAAAGCATTTCAGATTTCTTCTCAGGTCCAGTAATAGTAATAGTGTTCGTTATTTAGCAATGTCTCGCTGCTCGACGCAACTCTTCAATGCACCTGCAACATATAGGATTTATAGAGAATTTTTCATCTCATATCTGATCCACTCTAATATATATATAAACACGCCTGATTAAAAGCCAATGGGGCTCTGACGGGTTATCAAGGCTTGAGAACATCGTTGGGTGGAGTGGGGGGTTGTGTATGAGTGTAAAATTTACCATGCTACGATTTTTTTAAATAAATACACAGTGAGAGTAAAAGTGTGTTTCTATTTGTTTGTGTGTTGTTAGTAAAGAAAAGAAATGGTGCTGAATTAACCAAATCTGTTCGGAAAAGCACACCTGATAAGGCTGCGATGGCCTGGCGAGCTGTCCAGGGTGTACTCTGCCCTCGCCCAGAGTCGGCTGAGATGGGCGCCAGCCTCCCCGCGACCCTAATTAGGTTTAAGCGCTTCAAAAACTGAATGAATGATTGAATGAATGAACACCTGATAAGGCAACATAATACCATGGCATTTTACCTTGTCAAGAATTTAATAGCGGAGTTCCTCAGTGGAGCCCCATAGGCATGAAACATGACTTGGACGGCTGTCCCGTGTCCGTGCTACCACATAAACATTTATTATCAATAACGCAACTGAAACCCAAAACATAGAGGCTCATACATCACTGCTTAGACTCGCACAGAATAAAAAAGTGCATACACATGAGGTCGATGTCAGAGAGTCATAAACCAGAAGGCATGACTTCTTGTATAGAGTAATCCGCGTTCAATCCTCCCTTCGCCTGGTATGATGACATCTCCCTCAATTTTTCCTAAATTTCCGATATTCTATTCTTGTTCATCATTCTCTTCATTTACTCACTATACCTTCATCTTACTAATTAGTATATACTACATGGGAACATTGCAGTCTGATTGGTCCGATATCAGAGGATTAAAAACATTATCCTGAGTGAATAATGCTTATATCATGACAGACACTCACAGTTTGTTAGTCAATAGGAGCAAGCAGCGTCATGATTATAACGCTTTTAAAATGGAATGTTATATTAAACCATACAAATCTCATTTTAGTTTGTTTTTCTTGTGTTTCTGTGTTGTATATACTACAGCTTTAACTGAGTGCACTCAGTGCAGTTTACTTTCGTTTCCACGTGCTATATACTAAACTCTGAATGAGTCGGCAATAAAAACATGGCGTGCATTTGTGTTAGTATATACGGAAACATTTCTGCGCCTCAGGCTCAGTGGACCACCTTGCCTTCAACATAAGCGTTACTCATGCACCATTTACTTCTTCTAGAATATAATCAGTTAATCAGACTCCCCACCCTCCCCTCCGTTCATTCCCTTACCCATTCACCTAACTCATTATTTTCTCCTTTTAGTCCCTGACCCAAACCCCACTTTACTTCCTATCATAAACCCCACATTTTCCTCTCTTTTCTGATGAATATACGTATTTTCTCATTCTGAACCGTTGCGCCGTCTGTGCAGTGAACACAAAGTATGTGCTTGCACACCTCCGGCAAGCCATTAGTCTGTCAAAAATAAAAAACATGGCAATTTCACAAACAACAACTAATGCACCAATACTTAACACCATCTACAGATAAGACACACCTCCTTCTCTCAGACTGACATGCACAGGCAGAGAGGCCACGCCTACTTTGCTGAGGACTGACGGAGACACAGTCCCTGCCTCCTTCTCTGCATATTGTCAGAAAAAAGACTCTGAGAAGGACATCAAGGCCACGCCTCCTTCACTGTTACTGACAGGCGCTGAGGCCATTCCTCTTTTTTGAGTATGCCTTGCACATACTGACCCTATTTCCATTGTGGGCCTGATTGGGCATTCAGAAATAAAGATAGCACGGCAAAAAAAACAGCACAGAGATAGCAGAAAGTGATATCATCACTAAGAGGGAAAGCAATAGCATTAACTGCTGCTTAATGGTTTGCTATTTTCCAGAAAATGGAGCCGTATTGTTTTCTATCATCTCATGTTCTAGATGAATTCTGTTCGCTTATTCAAGTTAACTGGCTTTTTACCAGGAATATTTTACTCACAGCCAGTCTGTCTGGCAATTTAAGAATAAGAATATAAAGTAAGTAACTGCGTATTATATAGTTGCATCTATTCACTACATGATACTCAGGGTCACCCAATCAGAATTCACCATTCACAGAAATAATGATGTCATGCCACTGCACGCTTTAACAAGATGATAATGGTGCCAAAAAGAAATAGCCATCAGAGATTTACAAAATTTAGGTCATTTTGACAAGGTCAAAGGTCAAACAAAGGAAGTGACAAGCCCATACACACCTACACACCATAGGAAGCCTGGATGCAACATTTCAGAATGATCCGCACAGCAGTTTTTGGAAATAGCCTGGACAAAATTTACAAGGTCGGGGTCATTTTGACAAGGTCAAAGGTCAAGCAGGGAAACTAACAAGCTAGTGCAGACTTACACGCTATAGGAAACCTACATGCAACATTTCAGAATGATCCGCCCAGCAGTTCTTGAGAAATAGCCTGGACAAACTTTACAAAGTCAAGGCCATTATGACAAGGTCAAAGGTCAAACAGAAAAGCTGACAAGCCTATGCAGACCAACACCGCATAGGAAACCTCCGGCAAAATTTTTGAATGGTCCGCCGAGCAGTTCATGATAAATAGCAATGTGTAACAAAATGTTAATGTGGATGCGGACGCAGATGCGGACGCAGGCCATGACAATACCCCGGCACCCTCATGGCTGAGGGGGAAAATCTAATTGCCGTTTGTACCATTGTCATAAATAAGAACATTACAAGCCTGGTGGCTACAGAGTGGAACGGCAGAAGAGTAGGTTGGAAACACTGATCTAAAAATAACTTAATTAAGCACTCAGCCTATCAGCCCGCTCAGAAGTGAAGCCAGCCTGCCGCCATATTACTAGTTCCAAAACATTAAAGCCATGTGTATTCTGTGAACCGCTCCATAAGCATGATACTAAGAAAAGTGGTCAAGATGGATCTTTTTATAAATACTTGATAATTGAATTATGTA
>JBCNYH010000005.1:6540899-6551422 GCA_039654325.1 Tandanus tandanus
CCCGCTGATAGTGGGGCTTGAACCCCCGACCTTGGGATCAGTAATCCAGCACCCTACCACCAGGCCACCACTGCCCTTTATATATCATTCTTACCTGTAAATGTGAATATTCAGTTATTCTACAACCTTAACTCATATATGGACTGATAACCCATGAGGCATGGAGTGCAGAGCTGGCTATCGGACATATATGACGAGAGGGAGTGGAATAACTGTACGCACTCACTGGATGCTGAGAAATAAACCATTTTTATTATTTTATTTAAATTCTTCCAAATATGTATGGTATGTAGGCGACACAGAGGACCAGAGGTCTTCTCTTTGCAGTAGGTGGATGAAATCAAGTTTGCTGGGAAAAAAAGTTTAATTCTTTAAAAATAAAATAAATCTCAAATTTTGTTGCTTTTCATAAAGTAACTGTAGAATGAATGGAAGAACCTGTCAGCTAGCATTAGCAGGGTGATTAATCCTAAGTGGTTAGCTTAGCACATAGATGTAACTGCTTCCATTTAGTTTTTTTCCGGTGTGACGTAGCTACTAAAAGGATATGAGCTCGTATCCCAGTATTATATTAGCCAATCAGTATGTGCAATTGCTCATATCCAGTGGGTAAGGATAGGCCCACAGTGCTGTGATTAGGAGCTTCTTAGATTACTTGTTCATTTCATTAGAAAAATGGAAGTGATAGTATTCTTTATTCTTTACTGTTATTTTATTAAATATATGTTTGTATTCAATTTTAGCATTTAGGAAACTGCAGTGTTGTCATGGTAACCAACAATAAATAAATGAAACAAGTTCAAAAGAACACGAAAAGAAGACTCGGTATAAATAGTAAAGACGGAAGGAAAAAAATATGGGAAGAGGAGAAGGGTATCATTCCTGCACAGTTGGTCGTGGAATTTTGTTGTGGTACTTAAGGGGATGCAGACAGGAACAGCATCATATCTTATACTAATGAGTTCTTGTACTCAGTGCTCCTTTAGGGGAAACCCTTTTATAGAGAAGAAGACAGACATAACTCCGTGGAGTTAATATATCGCTCCCAGAATTCTCCTGTTCATTATATTATTCATTAATAACACAAGTTAAATATTCTAGTGGTAATATTTCTTTTAAATTTCTCTGCCAGCCGTGCAGAGATGGACATTTATCACGACTCCAGTGCAGGAGGATATTCCTTCTTGCTGTGATTTTAAGTATATTTTATAAGCTTTTTTTATTTGCTGATATTAACGCTAAACATAACTAGGAAGGCCTACGATTAAAGACAAGGTTCTTGGCTCACAAAATATTGCCGATTGCCTGTGCTATCTTCAGCTGATAACAGGACCAAAGGCAGAAGGCTTGAGAGAGTAGCTGTCCGTGTATTGCATTTAAGAGATTATTGACAGCATGTCTGTGGCTGGGTGAGAACTATTCGTTACATTAGTGTGATTATATACTGATTTGGATTTAGCAGGTTTCCAGATATCATCCTCACTTACACTTGTTAATGATAATTCCGATAATTCCAGGCATTCAACAACCACCTTTTCATTCATCATATTTCAGACTAGGGAGGCACCGTGGTGTAGTGGTTAGCACGTCCACCTCACAGCAGGAAGGTCCTGGGATTGAGTCCAGGGCTCATTGAGGGTACTTCTGTGTGGACTTTGCATGTTCTCGCCATGTTTGCATGGGTTTCTTCTGGGTACTCCGGTTTCCTCCTACAGTCCAAAGCCATGCATATTAGGCTAACTGGCTGTTCCAGATTGCCCCTAGGTGTGAGGATGAATGTGAATGGCTGTGTGTGTAGCCCTGCGATGGACTGGTGAGTTGTTTAAGGTGTACCCCGCCTTCGCCCAGAGTCGGCTTAGATAGGCTTTAGCCTACCTGCGACCCTAGTAGGATTAAGCAGTTTGGTGATTGGATGAATGAATCAGCAATTTGCTATGTGGAAAAATTAACAGGCTGACACAAAATATCATGGTAATTAACCTTTTAAGAAAAGACAAGGTTATGTTCAACCGGAGGTACATACTGTTCATGTGGAGTGGCTTTGTGCGGAATGAGTCAAGGTTTCGCCTTTTGCTCGATTTCATTTCCTGATATCGAATCGCAAGCTTGCCACCCTTGTTAACATGACCTCAAGGGAGTAGGCTCTGAAAATGTCAAGTTCATCCTCTGGCCATTCTCGTCTCTTCGACTGACTCATGTGACTGTGGCGGTCTTCCACTCATCAGAGTTATAGAGCCACGGTTGCATCTAGAACCTGATCTATTTTCTCTCAATTCAGACTTTGCTTTCCTTCCCAACTAGTGAAGTCATCATGGCGGTTCATAACACACTGAAAATAACAGACAGCACTCCTTCCATCCATCCATCAGAATTCCAGGGGAACCTGGAGCCAATCCCAGTTGACTTTACACAAGAGGCGGGGTACGCCTTGAACAGGTTCCAGTGCACAAACCCGAACCCAAACATTCATTCACACTCACATTCACACCCGTGGGCTGTTTAGAGTATCCAGTTGACCTAATCTGCACGTCTTTGGACTGTTGGAGGAAACCCGAGTACTGCGAGGAAGCTTACATGAGCACAGGGTAAACATTTGTGGATTCACCAAGTGTGGGATGAGGAGTGAGGGTCAGGTGAGACACCATTAAGGCAATACCCATAGAGCAAAAAAAATATCTAATAAGAGATCAGCTTATTCTCCCTATAGATTCTCCTAGTTAATAAAATCAACACGTTCCGATGCAAATAAAAATATAGATTTCAGCTTAAGTATCCAAGGCTCTGGATACAGCTTCTCTCCAGAGACAAAAGCTGGATATAGCCTCTCTCTTGAGTTTCAGCAGAGATATCAACAAAGTATCATGTAGTTCTTAGAACTGCCAAGGTACAATTTAAATTAAACGGGTTTGTTTTTCACAAGCATACAAAGAAATGTACTGCCTACTTCTGCTATACAACCAAGTCTTTGAAATGCATTGAAAACAAGAGCACTTGGAGAGCGCAAAGCACCATCAAGTCAGAAAAAAAATTGTACAAAGTACACAGCACCCCTTGCTGGGCGCGCTGTGATACTACACTTAAAGGAAGCAATGTTCAAAAATCTTTTAAAAATTCCTGGATCCAGAGTTTGATCCGGATCATCTCCAAATTCTAATGGAGTCTCCCTTTCCCAAAGCTCCACCTCTGGTAGAAACTTCATGAAAATCTGTACTTAACTTTTTTGCATAATCCCACTAACAAATACACAAACCTAACCAAAAATATAACCTCTTTGGTGGACACGAGTGTATTCTTAATATGCTGGTATTAGTATTGTAACTGTAGACCTAAACAAAGAAGTAAAACCAAGGCACTCTTCAGTGTGTTTCATTTATTCAGTTCCAGAATGATCTAGCATTTATAAATAAAGATTTTTTAATATAAGAGTAGTGCCTTGGTCTTACTTCTTTGTTCAGGCCTATATATGTTTACTACCAAAGATCTCCTTCTGATCATTTTGTACATTTACCTGCCTAATTTTTTTATATTGCAACTAAACTCCAGGGGTTCAGTATGTACCAAGTATTCCATATTCTAAATATTTTTGTTGTTGTTCTTTATACACCTGAAAAAAGTGAGCGGTCTCTATCAAATCATGAAAGGGACATATGAAAGAGAAACCTTTAACCAAAGACTTTTTTTCTGGGAGCTTGTTATTTAGTGATGGTCAATGTTAAAAGGACCACGCCCGCTTGAGAGACTATATCTCACACCTGGCTTAAGAAAGTCAGGGGATCCCCAGGAAGAGCTAAAATCCATGGCAAGGGATAGGAAGACTGGACTGACCTTCCAAGCATGTTGTCACCGTGACCCCCACCAGCTAACGTGGAGGGTAAATGAATGAAGTAAATAAACGAATTTAGATTTAGTCAGATGCTACTAGTGACTTCTGTATTCAGTTTAGCCAGAAGGCGTGCACCTTTGTGGGTGGATCCTTGGTGAACAATAATTAATTATGTGATGATGTACTTCATATAGAGGGTGCGTTATTTTTGTGATGATTTATGCTCAGGAGGCATGGTCATATTCTTATCCGACATGAACAGCTTTTATTGATCTAGCAGCACCAATATGACCCGTGATGGATTGACTTATACAGCTTGACTCCACCTATTTGTTTGTTTCTGAAACCAAAGTTCGATGGAATGATGTGACGACTACCTTTTTTTTTTTTTTTTTTTTTTGCAAACAATTCCACCATTTGAGCAAGTCAATAAAGCAAACAAGT
Organism: Tandanus tandanus; assembly: GCA_039654325.1. Classification (NCBI taxonomy): domain Eukaryota; kingdom Metazoa; phylum Chordata; class Actinopteri; order Siluriformes; family Plotosidae; genus Tandanus; species Tandanus tandanus. The sequence goes on from JBCNYH010000005.1 coordinate 6,545,167, forward strand.
CCCTACTGGCAACCTCCATGCACCAAGTTTGGGTTCATTCAGTCCGAGCTGGAGATTTAGTTTGATTCTGTTCATGAAACAAAAGTGGTGCTTGCATGATTTAGATTGAATTTAGAATAGAATTTGATAGGCTTTTAGAACCATCACGTCGGCTTCTTTTATATCCAGCTGTAGGTTTACATGCAGGGCTGCATCACACTATGCCACTATTGATACCATTGGTGTACACTACATGTTCTTTCTGAGGTTGCGGCGTCAACGGGCTTTAACTGGGCATGAGGTCTCTTTAAAAGATTAACTTACTTGGAAACTAAAGACAAAATGGAAATATACAGCATACACAAGCATTAGCTCGACAAGGTGAGAAGCAATGCACATAAAGGAGGAGGGAGAAAGAGTAAAGGCGGAGTGGTGGCACAGTGGTTATAGGATCTGGGTTACTGATCAGAAGGTCAGGGGTTCATGCCCCAGGGCTACCAAGCTGCCCTTAACCCTCAACTGCTCAGTTTGTACGAATAAGATAAAACTGTAAGTGCCAAATCTGCCAAAAGCCATAAATGTACACACATCACTATCTGGTACGGAAACGGCTACCTCACCGATCATGAGTCTCTGCAGCAGATTGTGAGGGCTGCTGAGAGGATGCTGTCTCTGTAGACTGACATGTGATGCACAGCTGACTGTAAGTCTTGAAGGTGATACGGAAAATGACTCCTGCCATCATGCATCAGGAATTATTTTAGTAGTTGTTTCAATAAATCTGCTGTTGAGCCTGAACTGCAGAACTACATGGAATGAAGGTCTTATTTATATACAATACAATATACAAATATATATTAATATAACAGTTCAGAACTGTAATTGCTGCTTTCAAGGATGCTGCCCCTCTGTCCTTGATCTGAGTCCTTGGCTACAGGTTGTTAATATTTTGAATGAATGGAATTATATGGTGTTCAGATTCCTCCTTGTGGTAAACTGAAAGTGCTGCAGTTTTCAAGCAAAAAGCTAGAGGGCGCCCTCTGGTGGTCATAAAAATCAGAACTTTATACAGAAGCCAATTTTGTGTTCCAGCACTTTTTTTTTTATTGTACATATACATTTTCCTTTGTTTTGTTTGTTTGTTTGCTTGCCAAAAGAAATTTGTTACACATTACAATCTTACATGGCTGAAAAGAAAACTGCATTGCATTATCCATTACATACACTGTGACATTCATGCATTTCCCAAAACAGTTGACTCCACCTTGTTTCCTGCTGCCTAAGAAATATTATATGTGACATTTTGTTCTCCTAGTACTGGGAAGAAGAAAAAAAAGAAGAAAGAAAATAGTAATAATAATAATAATAATAATAATAATAATAATAATAATAACAATGTCTTTTACGTTCAAGCAATTAAAAGAGCTAGGCTTAGTAAAATAGATATTTTTGTTTACTTGATGAAAAATAAGTTTGTATTTTTTTCTTCTCTTTTCCCGTTCCTTCCTTTTTTTTCCTCCTTCCCTTTTTTACAACATCCTATAATCAGACAACTTAAGTACAGGTAGTTCACTAGAACGAGATACATGGGAATAACGTCACTTAAGCACAGGCAAACAAAACAATGGCACAGTAGAAAAAAATTCATTAAGTGACTGCAAACAAATGACACACTGCTAGGGTCACTGTCATTGAAAGATAAGTCGAAGAGAGATAAGATAAGTGGCGAGGGGACCCAAAGAAAACTAAAAGTCTATCGAGACGGGCCCCTCTGCAAGATTTGATAGATTGTGATCAGTTATAGGCATTGGCGAGGGGAAAAGGGCATTTGAAATTGCCCTAGACGCATAATACAAAGAAAATAGTGATGTTTATTGGCGTGAATATAAAGAAAAAAAGAAAGAAAGAAAGCGGGAACGATCATAAACTACGTCTTTCAACAAAGGGAGCTTTGGCAAAGGCAGTTTCAGGGAGCATTTGGAAATTGCAAGAGAGGAAGACATTTTGATGAAGATAGGAAGTGAGTTCCAGAGCCGTGGTCCTTGGAAAAGAATGGTTGACTGTTTAATATTGGTACGACATGGGTGTGGTCTATAGTAGGATGATGTTTGTATGTTATAAGTATGAATATCTCTATTTGTTGGGAAAAGATCGTTGAAGCTGGTTGGAATGAGACCATTGTGGTAAGAGTACATGAATGTACCAAGCAATGACTGTACTGAAGATATCGAGGATTTCATGTGAGCGAAATAAAGGGCACGTATGGACGCGATAATCAACTTTTGAGATAATGCGGACAATGCGTTTTTTTAGCAAGAATATTCGATTTAGGTTTAAAGGGTATGTGGATGACCAAGTAATATTACAGTAGTTAGTGTAAGGGTGAACAATGGTGTAGTATAGTGATAGAAGTGTTTTGGAGGATAAAAAGAAGCGAGATTTGCTTATTATACCAATTGATTTAGCCATCTTTTTTTAAATAAAGTCAGTTTGTTTATTCCAGGTTAAATGTTGGTCGATAAATACAACTAGGAACTTTGTCGTTTCCACTTGTTTTACTACAGTGTCTCCTATGCGTAATTTGACATTCGCGCAGATGGTTTCTTTGTCCAAGACGGAATATAATAAAATTTGTCTTAGCGACATTTAAAGAGAGTTTGTTTGCTTTTAACCATTCTACAATTTTTAAGATTTCTAAATTTAGGGTGCTGATGAAAATATCTCTATCGGGGTGAGAATGCAAAATCGTTGTGTCATCAGCTGATAGAATAAAATCTACAATATTTGAGACTTTAGGCAAGTCGTTTATGTAGATCAGGAAGAGGAGTGGGCCTAGGATGGATCCCTGGGGGATACCACATGAGACGGGTAGGGGTACAGATAAAGTTTTCCTCGAATTGGACATATTGCTTTCGATCAGATAGGCCATTACTGAGCCATTCAAGCGCAGAGTCACGAATTCCGTAATGTGAAAATTGGTCCAATTTGGCATTTATTATGTTTTTTTCTCTGCTGCTATGAACTTCATCACTGTTTAGATGAGTGTAAGATAAGAGATTGAGGAGGAAAATGTACCCAGAGGACACTGCTGCAGTTTAAAACAAATGGTAAACATGAATTACGGTAATTAATTAATTAATTTGCCGAACCGGCCGAACCACTTAATCCTACTAAAGTTGTGGAGAGGCTGGAGCCTATCTCAGCCGACTCTGGGAAAGGCAGGGTACACCCTTGCCAGGCAATCCCAGGCTCAACACACACACACAACAATTCACACTCACACTCACACCTAGAGGCAATTCAAAACAGCCAATTAGCATAATGTGCCTGTTTTTGGACTGTTGAAGGAATCTGGAGTACCTGGAGGAAACACACGCAAGCACGAAACAAACGCCCGAGCCTGGGACTCGAACCCAGGACCTCCTTGCTGTGAGGTGGACGAAAAACAAAGTTTGCATACGTCCATTTATAACATGAATACCAATCCTTGCAACAAAACCCCTGTGTCTAACCTAACATACAATGCTTCTTCAAATATTTCTCATTCTTGTGGCAAGAGCTTGGATAGACAGAGACCTATAATTTACTTTTCTACATAGCTGTGAAGTTAGAGGATTAAGTCATTACATAATTACTAACAAGCAGGAGAATCGGGCAGGGGAAGACACATTAACTTCTTCCAAAGCAGAAATGTTCAATTTGAGGTGCTTATTTTATAACAGAGACTCACAAATATACACCAAAGAGAGACCGAATCTTGTACGCATCACCAGTGGTGCTCATTAAATTAATTTATACCATGTTTTTTATGGATTAGGTACCCACAAGTGCACTTTATATCCGCTTCTCTTCTCCCTCTACACCCGATCTACTGGTGACATCATATCCTGACATGGGTTTTCAATCCGATATGATGTGGATCACTCTTATCTGAACTTCTCCTCTCCTGATGCTTCTGCATGGATCTCTGCAGACATCTCATCATCTGAAACATAATCCCTGGAGGGATCCCAAACATCAGGATCTTCTGTTCTCCCTGGACAAGTCTCAGATCTCACAATCAGTCTCTGCACACAATTTTAGGGTAAGTATGGACAATCAACTGTCCAATCGGGGCAGTCGGAGTGTAAGTTGCAAGAGAAGTCCAAAAGCTGAGGACCACTCGAAAAGAGCTCCAGAAACAGCTGGATCGGTGCGTTACCACAGGGAAAACGTTGGTGGCGTTGTGGTGAGCACATCCACCTCACAGTACGCAGGTCCTGGGTCTGGGTCCCGGGCTCGGTGAGGGTGTTTCTGTGTGAAGTTTGCATGTTTTCCCCGTGTTTTGCATGGGTTTTGTCCGGGTACTCCGGTTTCCTCCTAGAGCCCAAAGACATGCACATTAGGCTAACTGCCTGTTCCAAAATGTCTGAGTGGACTGGCACGCTGCTCAGGGTGTACATCACCTTCTCGTATAGACGGCTGAGATGGGCTCCAACATTAAAGCGACCCTAGTAGTAGTAGTAGTAGTAAGTGGTTTTGAAAATGAATATGGCGTAGCATGGTGGTGGAGTGGTTAGCACATCAAGACCTCACAACAGGAGGGTCCTGGGCCTGGGCGTTTCTATGTGGAGATTGCATGTTCTCCCTGTGCTTGCGTGCGTTTCCTCCGGGTACTCCGGTTTCCTCTCGCAGTCCAAAGACATGCACAGTAAGCTAACTGTCTATTCCAGATTGCCCCTAGGTGTGGCAATCCGTTCATTCATTTGCCAAACCGCTTAATCATATTACGGTAGCAGGGAGGTTGGAGCCTATCTCAGCTGAAAATGAGCGCGGGCGGGGTACACCCTGAAGGGCTCGCCAGACCATCACCGGGCCAACCCAACCACTTACACTCGCATCCACACCTAGGGCAATTCCGAACAGCCAATCAGCCTAATGTGCTTGTCGTTGGACTGTGGGAGCAAACCAGAGCACCTGGAGGAAACCCACCCAAGCACGGTGGTGAAACCCCACACAGACTCCATCACTGGGCCCGAGACTCAAACCCAGAACCTTCTTGCTGTGAGGCGGACGTGCTAACTACTACATTCATTGGCAGTATGATTCATTAAATGGGAAATGAAGGTATTTAATGTTGTTGAGTTGTTATTAATATTCGAGTTTATTGTTTTGTTCATCATTTCTTAATGAAGCGGTTTGGATTTGCAGTGTAATTTAAAACCTCCCAGGCGCATGCGTGAAAGTGTGCGCCTGCGCAGTACCGGTTTGGTCGGGGCCAGTCATAGGGACATTGAGGCGGGACGAAAGAATGAATACGTATCGTCTGATTGGTTGCAGACAAAACGAGGCGGGGTTTAAAAGAAGCCACGCCGGCTCTTGATTGGCTGTTGGTCTTTGCATTAAAGAGAAAATATCAGTAGCTCGGAGTTGCTGTTGGGGTTGTGTTCTGAACGTCAATGGAGGGATTGGAGTGATAAAGTTAAAGTTCCCGAAGGTAAGAGTAGAGTTGTCTGTTTTAGAGATGTTAGGAGGGGTATAGCTGTGTGTTCATGTTTTGTTGGAAGAAAGATCCTTATCGTGGTGAATTATAACCTGGATGACGTGAGAAAGTGGGATTTAATTGTTGTTTTGTTTTAGAAAAAACTCTGTTAAAGCATCACCGCCTTTTATCTCCGTTTAGGCACAACATGAGGGGTGGAAACTCAGAGCCTTCTGGCAGCATGCTGCTTTCCTCTCTGGGTTTTTTAAGGAAGTGTTGTTTTTTCTGTGTTATAAGCGTGTATGAACATGTTGAGGGTTGGGCACAGCAGCTCATCTCTCTCTCTCTCTCTCTCTCTCTCTCACACACACACACACACACACACACAGCAGGCTGCTATTAATAAAAAAACATTTTTTATTCATTCAACAAAAAGGAGTTTATTCTTTGGGAAAAGTAAATATTATATTAAGGTAATATACTACATGTTGGAAGGACTTTTCCCCATTAAAAAAAATAAATAAAATAAAAATAGTTTATAACTGTTATATATATATATATATCTCTTCTCCCCATCTTGTTTGCTTGTGCCTTGCTGATATTCTTATGTGTATTTTGTTTTTTATCAATATAAAAATCTCAAGTTCAATATGCAAATGAGACTTCATTCAATTTCCTATATGCAAATTTATACACCCAATAAAAATGTTTTGGTTTCATTTTGTTTTGAACCATGCTCTAAGAGACTTACATAGCAATCTCTAAGTAAAACTAAGAAAATATACCGTTAGAATTCTTTTAAAAATCCTGTTTTAT
>JBCNYH010000005.1:6584049-6594547 GCA_039654325.1 Tandanus tandanus
TTAAAAACCATGATTAAAAAACAAGTGGTGGGAACACCATGAAAAGGTGGTGGCAAAAACCGGTTTTCTTTAAAAAAAAAAAAAAAAAAAAAAAAAAAAAGCTGCCTTTTTGGACCCGGTGCTGATTTTAGATCACATAAAAATTATTTCCCAATGGATCAACATTCATGTTGATTGGTCATGATGTATTGCATACCTGATTAGCGGCATGTGCGCGTCACTGCATTTTGGTTAAAGCAAAGTAAAACTACAAAAAGACAGAGAAAATTGTTCAGAACATCATTAGCAGGAAAGTAAATAATCATTGCTATTAAAAATGTAAATGGGGGAAGAAAAAAAAAAAAAAAAGGAGGAAGGAAAAACCTGCACTAGGGATTCACCGTTCTGACATAGATATTTTCTGATCTGATTCAGTCGATTGTTCAGATTCTTGCTGTACATGCTAAATAAAAACATAAATAACAGTTTCAACTCATCCTGTATTTGAACTTCACTGTCAAGTCTAGTTTAGTTGTGCAGAAATGAGCATCAAATAAAAAAACCCCACAAAAACAAACAAAAAACCCCACACACACCTACTGTATATGACAGAAATATCCACACTAAAAATCCACATCCTGCACACACATGAAATACATATAAATGAAGTGTAAACATTTCTGCAAGATGTCTCCCTGCACACAAGGATGTGCGAGCGTGCGAGTTACCCTGTATGTGTGCTTTAGGCATGTGCCGGTATTAAACGGCTTATGACCGGTGAATTGTTGCTATATTTAGCTGTAGGCCTCTTCATTAGCCAGTGTTTTTACCTCAGGAAACATCTCTTGCTTCATACAGTATGTGCTTAAAATCGAACAAAAAGGTCACAATGGATCCATATTTCACTGCTAACGCAGTGTGTTAAACTTGACTGCTACACCAAAACAACTAATAAGCAATGTTTAATTAAAGCCCAATGGTGAGCACATCATTGATTTCCTCTAATTTATTAGGTGGTGTTACATTTCAAATACAAAAGGTCCAGGGGCAAATTACTGATAGGCCAACAGTGACCCTGAATTTGACTTTGGAAAAGAAGGTATTGTTCGACTCAATTCATCTGAGAGGGTGCTGAGATGGAGTTGTGTTATAAATAATATATTGTTTTAAACACTGCCTAAAGGCGAAACTCCCCATAAGGTCTTTATGAGTTCTGTTTATTTATTATGTCACGCATAGACGGCTTTCTGTGCCCTTGACATCCGTCGTCATGCAACTCAGTGATACGTAACAGATAATCAACTCAAGTGCATTTTACGCACTTTGAAGCACTGACCTAGCCTCACTAGCTAACGGTAGCTTGTGTTAACTAGCTAGCTAAGTTACTTTTTCCACACCAACAGCGAAACTCTTGTTTTGGTATTCAAGACAACAATAAAATACTATGTTGAAATACCTAACTGGTCGAACGCAAAAGCCTGAAAAAGCGTAACAGAATGTGACTTCATAGCTAGCACATGTTAGAGATCCTCAGCTAGGAAATGCTAGCCAATAAGAGCAGGCACAGCAAAAGGAGAATGAGATTTCACAGCATTATGGATTATATTGTATAATCGGTTACCGGCACATGCCCAGTGTGTACCACCCGGTTTCAGTGCAACAGTTAGACATTCACACGTGAGTTTCAGCACCTTTAATCCTGCTCTCGCACCCCTGTTACTACTAAGGAGGTCTGTTAGGCGTTTACAATGAAACGCTGAACGCAGATTCTCCTTTACCAATGTGCAGCCTGATTTTACAGAGTCACAGACATGTCTAGGTCAACAAGGGAAGGTTATTCTTGAACAGCTCCAGGCCAACATGATGAAAACTACAGCTTTGTACAGGAAAACGTGTACTACTTCATCCTTAACCGCTCAGTATTTTTAAATTCTCACAGCACTGTAATGAAACTCATTGTTTACACTTGAACTTTCCTGAGATGTTTTTTTAAGTCATTGTATCAGCAATTTAAATAAACCTTTAACCAGTTGTTCCAATACATTTGCATACACCTAAGAAATTACAGATTTAATAACGTTCATTTATTAAAGGCAGCGCTAACATGAGCTGGTCAGGTAGCTTTGTTGTCTGATGTTAAGTAGCTAGCTGTGTAATATTACATATATTGAACCAAAGAGTAAAACTTGTGGCCCAGCTGATCAATTTAATCTCAAGTATCACCTTTGTTGATAGCCATCACTCAGTAGAATCAAGAAATGCACACCTACGCATGTTGGGAACGCATCAGGGGTGGGAAATAAACGTTTTTGAGTTACGCTGAGTCATGGTGAGCTTTTCTCACATTTCATCAGCAACTACTTGGTCGAAATAACAATTATCCACCTCAGGCTATGCTGAAAAGTCTATAATATGACTATTGAGTGATATCCATGAGCCTGAGGTGAATAATTGTAGTATATACTGCACGGGAACTATAAGCAAAGCAAACTAAAATGCAGGGGTTTTTTTTTGTTTATTTTTACATTTTTTACTGATTCAAGCATTATCCCAAGTTTATAATGGATCCCAAGTTTATAAAGCGAACCAATCAGATTGCGCCATTCCCATGCAGTATATGCTAAATCTTTTTATGAAGCAATCGTTCATAGAAAGCATATAACAAAACTTTCTAATTAAAAAAGCTACAATGCTTGGCAAACACATAGCTAATTGAGAAAAACAAGTAAATAATCCCCCCCTTACACAGTATTTCATCATTTATTAATTAGTGAAACAGTTTTTTACCCTCCACAGGTGTGTGGTCTGATTTCCCCAATATCTAAACTTTGTATTATGGATCGTGTGTTGTGATTATCAACCAGACATCAGGGATGGAGGTTGAATTAAATTTACCAATCCTGATGCTTGAACATATGATGACATCACTACCTTTCTGTTTACATCTTTGGCTCGACCTCTAAACAGAAAGAGTTTCCTGCTAGCAGGCATGCTAGTAATGTTCTCCAATGCTAATGCTAGCGGCTAATGTTTGTTCAGTATTGTGTTTTTGTGTTTAAATAGTCGGCTTGCTCAGCAAATGTCCCTATACCACCATGTACAAAACACCAGGATGTTTTCATCAGGACAGTGAGCTAAAAAGAAATTTAGTCCAAGCCCATCCCTTGTTGATCTATGGACGTGCCATTGACACTTTTTTTTTTTTTAATCATATTGCTCACTGCTGTTTAAACGTACACACTGTTTCAAAAACATCAGACAAAATTATTACACAAAAAGCAAACAGAAGAAAAATAATAAAAGTCACCAAAGCAAAGTCTTACCCCATTTTTCACGCTGCTTAAAATATATTAAAAATATTTCCATTCGAAAATTGGTGCCAGTGACAAAAAGGTACAAAAATAGCACCCACGTTTATTTCAAAGCACAACGTAGTTCATGAGCTTCGACCAATCAGTTGATTTTGTGGTTAAAACGAATGACCTGGCATCCAGAGGTCTGGTAGCTCCTGTCCTCTGGGAAAAGGTCTGAAAGTTTGCAGAGTTTCAGGCGTGTTCCTTCGCAGGCTCTGCGTTGTCGTTAATCCGGGCCGGTTTAATTTGGCGCAGGCGAGCCATGGCCCTATCAATGGTCAGTGTGCTCACCAGGCCAAAGTCGTGCATGCTGACCAAATGCAGCAGGAAGTTCCGGCACAGGTTCTTCTTCACGACGATCGAGCCGTAGTTCTCCACAAACAGCCTGCAGGCCTGAGCCATCTGATTATCAGCTATTAATCTGATAAAGGAGAGGGGAGGAAAGGAGAAAATTTGATTCCTGCTCCAATTACCAGGCGTTCAGAAAAGCCTTGTCACCTTCAGGCAGCCGGAGATTGACTCGATTTGGAACGCAGCCCGTCAGACGTTTCGAAATGCCTCATAGTGTTCAGTAGGGCAGTGTTTGACCTCATTTGATACACAGCCGGTTGCTTGATTTGATTTGGAACGCAGCCAGTCAGGTATTAGGAAACGTTTCTTCGCTCTGCCTGATGCCCATTATGTCTAAAACTGATCTCGAAATTAGATTTTCGCAGTGTTTAATGGCTTTAGAGCCTTCATCCCTCTCCGAATGCCTCACGGTTGTGTTCCAAATTGGATTAACATCACTGAGATGCCTTAGAGAAGACTATGCAGCATTCCTGAAATGTAGGGCAGCCTGAGGTTGACATCAGGGCGAAACATTAAGCGCTGCCAAGCTGAACGTTTCCTCGCTGTCAGTGACAGACAGGCGACAGACTAGAAATGGAAATTAGTTTCGCCTTACTGAACATGAACAGGCTGTGTATCAAATCACATTGAGGTGCATTTTAATCAGATCGGTTGCCAGTGTAAGGATCAGGACGGGGATTTAAAAAGAAATCTGGGAAATACAGATACATACCCATGTTTCATTACATGAAGGTTCCACATTTTCATCACCTCCTTCTCGCCTTCGTTGACGTCAGTGAACTCGTCAATTTGCTAGAGTAAGAAAACAAAAGTGTGATGTCAAACAGTAACGGATTAACACTAGCACTGGAAAAATACAGCGAGGTGGAGACTAAAACATACTTTGACAGTTTGAAGATAGCCAGACTAGATGGAGTCAATTCTACAGTCAACCACACGCTGTGCAAGAGCATGCTGGGAAATGTTCCCTCAGTTAGTTTAGCATCAAATCAGCTGGATGCTCCACTGATCATTATCTGCTTGGAAAAAAATATTCCCAGATGCTGCTGTAGATGCAGTACCCTCCATCCACAGGATGCTACTCACAGAGATTTATACTGTATGAGGCGGTCTGTGTTGATGGGTGTGAGCTTCCATGCTGTACACTCTAAGCTTTTCCCTTACCCAGTATATTTCCTTACCCAGTATATTAAAAATACAGTGTTTTCCCTTGGAAATAAAATGGAATCGGCCATGATGTCTTTATGAAACCTTTTCCCTACTCCTGTACACGAGTGTCAATGACCCACAATAATCTGGAGAATATAAAACGTAGTGCGACCAGCGAACGTAAAGTATATTGGCGACCAAAAACACAAACACGGACAACACAAGAGCTAAAAAACTATCAATTTTAAGTAACTTCAAACATTAATTCTTACATTCATTCATTTTCCGAACTGATTAATTCTACTAGTGACGCAGGGAGACTGGAGCCAAGCTCAGCTGACTCTGGGTGAAGGTGAGGTGTACCCCAAACAGCTCGCCAGTCTATGGCATGGCCCAACACACACACAACCATTCACACTCACAACTTGGAACGGCCAATTAGCCTGATGTGCATGTCTTTGGACTGTGGGGAAAAAACGGAATACCTGGATGAAACCTACGCAAGCACAAAGAGAACATGCAAACTAACCACTACGCCACCCGTAACCTTGAATAGAATTTTTGTTTGAGTATGAGAGGAAGACACAAAGCGAGAGAGAGAAAGAGAGATGCGCTACCCTAGTTTTATCTCTCTTGGAATTGTATGCTGTGGTTAGCGGCATACAGGAAGGGCACAGGGCATAGGGCAGTGGTGGCTTAGTGGTTAAGGCGATGGGTTACCGATCCGAAGGTCAGCAGTTCAATTCCCACTATCACCACTGTTGGGCCCTTGAGCAAGGCCCTTAACCCTCAATTGCTCAGTTGTATAAAAAAAAGATAATTGTAAGTCGCTCTGGATAAGAGCGTCTGCCAAATGTTAAATGTTATGTATGCCGTCTTCTGTTTCTTAACACTTGACCTCAGACTTTTCCACTTTCTGTAAATCGGTGTTACAAGTTTTTGTGCAGGTGCAAGATTGTTCCACCTGACACGTGGTCTTGTTTTTGTTATTGTAAACAGACACAGAACCAAAACTAGATGTAAAACAGGTAAATAAGAGATACAAATCCTATGAGCTGGGGTGGTTTCATCAGGAAACTTGCAGCCAAAATGAACTGACAATGGAAGATAAAACACATCGGCTATTGGCTTATCTCTGAGATTGGGCATGTCTATGATTCAGCTGCAAGTCAAACAGCTTGTCCAGTGTATTTAAAGAAATGGTAAGTCCTTACAAAATGGTGTAATAATATTATTGTGTATAATTATTGTAGATCTTAAACTGTTTGAGTTGTTTTCATTCTTCCAGAGTAGTCTAAAAGGTTTTTTTACACTAAAGTGAAAATGTGTATGGTTGCTGATTACAGTGCAGTATGACATCATGTGTGCTGTCCTTCACCACCATTTAATTACACTAATTAAATAACGTCTTAATTAATTGTGGGATGTACCATGTAATGAATTGGCAGACCACTTAGCGGTGCTCCACTGGGGACCAGACTCCCTGTCCATCTGTCTCTCTGTCATGATGTCGTGCCAGTCTGTCACATGACCTAAACATACTGCGACATCACCTACTGATTGACCTACACACTCTGTGACAAAGTCAGACAGAGGGACACTCCGACCCTGTTGTGTTGTTTTGTGTAATACTTCTCCTAGCACAGGATAAATGCTTCTCACCATGACTGTTTTCTCTCTCAGCCACTCGGGGTCTTTCTCGTCTTCGCTGTCCTCGTCCATCTCGTGAGGACGCAGCGGCATGCAGCTGTCACTGTGGAAGTACAGGCGGTTATGGCCGCTCACTAACGGCCTCCTCTGCTCCAGAGGTACCTCGTCACACTCCAGGAACTCGGAGAGACTCGGCTTGGTGCGCCTCGGCCTATAAAACACACTTACACTATCACTAGAGGTGTACACACCTCTCTCACTCACACGCACACACACACAACTGACCTGCAGACAAGGATGTGTGTGACGCAGGTGCGTTTAACAGGACCATTGCGACTGAAGGCAAAGCCGGGCTGACAGTGCAGGTCGTGAGGATTTCCGACATAGGATCCATCATAACACTCGTTCACCGACACGTCTATCCGCGCTCCTTTTGGGTGAGGCTGCTCAACAAACATATTTCAAAACTTTACACTTCAACATCAGTTAAATGCCACCTGCTGGATTTTACACAGTGGAATACACGGCGCGGATAAGAACTGTTAGCGAACGCAAGACTGGCATGTCGAGGAAACTGCACTGGCTGGTTTAACGGGATAAAATAAAAAATATTTAACTGATTAAAAATAGCTAACACCAACATTCCTCAGTGAAAAGGCTTATTTTAAAAATCTTACATAAAATATAAAGCGACTCCGCTAATGTATGCAGTATTCACACATCCCCTCCGCCCCCCCACAAGATTACGAGTTTGATATTTGCCTGATTCCCGGCTGTGTCCCCAAAGCTCCGCCCCCACGACCTTGGCCTGTACAGTGTCTACAAAATGACTGACAGGAAAAATAGAACCAAGCCAAACTAAGAGGAATGCTAACTTTTGTACATAACTACAGATTTTTTGGGCAATAAACAGAATAAAAGAGAAGATAGATTTCCTTTCCTCACCACATAGTTGAAGATGAAGCGGCTGTGGGACAGTTTGAGGTGCTTGAGGAGGCTGTAAAGTTTACGGCAGTTCAGCGTACACCAGGGACAGTGCAGGTCGTCTCGAGCCTCCGTCTGCTGCCTCGTGTTATTGTTGTACAAAAACTACACAGAAAAAGAGAAATCAAAGGAAATTTTCTCAAAGCTGGTGTTATTACTGTTATTAACATGTTAGAAGCACTTTAGACTACTCTATTGATTAGGACCAATTAAGAACAAGAAATCAGTTTTGCAGTCACATCCTAGAGAAACCTGTTACCTGATAATAAACACGGAGTTTCTGCCGAGGCTCGACGTGAAGCTGCTCTTTCCGTAAGAGTGCGTCGGAACTTAAGGGATCTTTAACAGCTGGATAATCAAACACAGCACAGATATCAGTATTAAACCTCATTAAGCGTGTAGAGACACCACATGGACACAGAACTAGCTGCTAGTTTCTGTGACTATCATGATAAGGAAATTTACACTTGCCATACCTACTGTTTGTGACGGTTTGGGCGTGTTGGTCTTCTGGTTCTCACTGCCACTCATGTGGGTGTTGCGTGTAGCGAGAGGACGAGTCATCGGGGGCGTGGTGATGTCGCTGTCCTCGCCGGTCCACCGTAGCGCGAACTGCAGGGTCGGGCCGTGAGAGAACGTGTCGAACGGAGGAACCCACTGAGACACAGCACACAACAAAAGGTTAGTATCCAGAGCCATGTTTTCCTAACAAACCGACTTCAAACAGCTACGATTGGAACCATAAACAGACGTCACCTATGACTGAACTAATAACTATTTCCATCACACCTTTCCATCCACAATGGTTTCCCATGTGGCTCGTTTTTTGCCGACAGGAAACTCTTCTATCTCCTGCATCGCCACTTCATATTCGCCGTCCAGCAGCTGCAGACGCCTGGACAGAAACATACATATGCGAACACATACAGGTCAATGCCAGTGAAATGCCATTTATTAAACTCAATTCCTACATTCATCTACATTATACATTCATGATATTTGGCAGACGCCCTTATCCAGAGTGACTTACATTTTTTATATAACAACTGAGCACTTAAGAGTTAAGGGCCTTGCTCAAGGGCCCAACAGTGGCAGCTTGGTGGTACTGGGACTTGAACCCCTGACCTTTTGGATCAGTAAGCCAGAGCCTTATCCACCTGAGCCACCACTGCCTGTGAATTCCTCTTCACACACACACACCTGTTCTTATCAAACACTGTCATCTGTGCTACAAACGTTGTCTCTCCATCATCTCGGTGGGAGGAGTAACGTTTCTTCCTGCCAGGTATCTCATCAGCAACATCTGTGCAAACACACACACCTTCTATGAGCACATTGTGATGTAACTGATAGTCACACAGTGTAGATGAGACACTATGACCAGTTGTGATGCATTATGCTGCACTCTTTACCAACAAACGTGCACACCATCACCTGACTCAGACCTGCTCATTGGTTCATGCACTGGTGATGCTATTTAAATGCATACTCCATTATAAATACATTTTGAGTCGACAGGACCCAATCTCCACATGTTCCTTTATAGTGGTGTTTTCAATCAGCATAATTTGCATGTAATGAGTCTGCATGACGTACTGTTGTCTCGGGTGCTGATCTCCCGCCCTGCAGGACACGTGACCCTAAAAAGCAGGGAGTAAGACTTCACCATATGGCTGTTACTGGGTTCAAACTCCTGACTGGGCACCGTGATAGTCGGCCACGTCCCAGTCTTCACTCGCGGGTTCAACGGCACCTGCTTCTTCCCAGTAGGCACCTGTTTTATGGGACAACTCACATCCTGCAGATAGCAAGAGAAGAACAGACAGGCATGGTGAGGACACAGAAACCAAATCTGAGATAGAGGTATACATGAGACCTGATTTAATAAGCAGGGCAAATTATCTTGAGGCCACAGAAAAGAAGTGCTAACAGGAGAGGCCAGTTCTGTGAGTGATCTTCTAACAAGACACAAATTAAAGGGGCCATGTCATGTTTGCTCAAAGAAAGCAGCCTAAATATCATTAGTGGTGTTAAATGCTAATAGGGTTTATGGAGGCTAACAGAAATTAATTTGGTTCATACTAACAACTTACTAGGACTTTTTTGGAAAACAGTTCAGCCCAGCAAGTTTTCAAAAAGTTCATGTTGCAATCCATTCCCATTCGCTCCATGTTAGGTTCGAAACCCCTAAATTTCTTTTGAAATGCAAGTTTAAAGGCTATTAAACGAATATAGATGGGTATGGTTGACATTCTATGACTATTTACATGACGTTTTTTATTTTTGAATTTGGGTAAAAATCATGACACCTCTCCTTTTATGTGCACGGACGCATGCGGTCAGTACATTTTACAATAACGAGCAATGCATTCTACCAAGAGCAGTGCAGATCAGTCTAGGATTGCAAACATATACAGAATAACATGCCTTTGCAACAAATACGTTCTAAGGACATCTTCCTCTGGCATTCCAAGGAAACTGAGACAAAGTGGAGAAAATAATTTCCCTTCTTCTAAGTGCTCTCACAGTCAACTGTATTCAGTGTTTCCCAAAAAGTATAAATACACACACCCACAAACAAACATTCATTGTATTTATGTCTACAGCAACAAGAAATGTTGCATTCATTGCAACTTTAACTGATATGAAACAGGTGTGTGTGTGTGTGTGTGTGTGTGTGTGTGTGTGTGTGAGACAGTGTGTGACCTCTTACCTTCCTCTTCTTGTGACACACTTTGATGAGCAACACCTCCAGTGACACCGAGCTCTCCTCATTCTCGCAGTTCTGCGTCTTATCTGAAACAGTTTATTACACTGTTATTAGGCACATGAACAACTGTTGCACAAGCTACAGAGTAAAAGGAGTAGAGCTTATAGAACAGAAAGAGAGATGTAGTGACAGAGTGACAAAAGCAGACAGATACAAACAAAGAAAGTATTATGTTAACCTTTTCTAATATCTATTTATTTCAAAATATCTATTTCACAATATATATATATATATATATATATATATATATATATATATATAT
>JBCNYH010000005.1:6594891-6619531 GCA_039654325.1 Tandanus tandanus
TATACACATACATATATAAACTATGAAATCTACCTAGTTGTACTTTTTGAATATTACATTTCAGAATATGAGAAAGTAATATCAGCACAGATCAGCAATCAGCACAATCAGCACTGCGTTTCTTACCAACTTTATGGAAGAAGCCAGTGAAGGTGAGTTGTAGGTGTGATGCCAAACTGAAAAACAATGACAACAAACATGCATCAATTCCCTTAATAAAAAAATAATTAAAAAAAAGGTTTGGTTTGACTGTAGATAAGCTGCGATGTTGTGCTTACTTGTGCGCCTCCTGCTCCGTTTTCATCCTTTCCACTTTGAAGAGCAGATCGTCCATGCTGAAATGTTTTCTGCCAGACAGGAAGACACAACAGACACTGAGGCTCCGTCACAAACAATACACTTCATGATGTTAGTGTTTAATACAGGACATCAGCCAGCGTACAGATTAGTGTAAAAACATCTGCTCTGATGAAAGTCCACGATGGTGCTAATTTTCATGACCAAAGTATCGCGTGTAATAATATTTATTTTTGTTTTTTAGCACAAATTTTTTTCTTTGAATGATAGATTTCCAAACACTGATTTTCCAGCAGGATCCTCAGTAACACACTGCCCCTAAGACTAGCAAAGGGTCGTCCCACCAAATATTAACTTTGTATTTATTTAATATAGAAAAAAATGATTTTATAATGGATTATTTTAGTGTGTACATAACTTCTGTGCATAATATACACATAATACGTGATTATTTTAATCATAAGTGAAATCCACCTCTGCAAATAAAATGAGGACCTTGGAGTAGCCAAATCAAAGTCTTGACCTGAATCTTATTAAATTGTTGTGGCAGGACCTGAAAAGGGCAGTTCATTTCCAAAAACCCTGCATTAGAACACTGTATTAAAAAAAGTATGGGCCAAAATTTCTCTACAGTGATGCCAAAAAGGGAACTCGTGTTGCTGGAAGGGTTTGATTGCAGTCGTTGCTACTCAAGGTGACACAACCAAGTATTACCTTTAGAGCGCTATTACTTGTTTACATGTAGGTACCAGTGAGTTTTTGTCCAATAAACTGCGAGATAATTTGAAATCTGACCATTTTGTTTACTCAGGTTGTCTTTTGTGCAACACTACATTGGTTTGGTGATCAGAAACAATTTAATGTCATGAATAAATAAAAAGAAAAGAAACAGAAAGGGGGCAAATGCATTTCCACAGCATGCCATGTAGCTGCATTACCATTAAATAATCATTAACACTTCTACAAACTCAAACAGAAGTTAAGGATGTGATGCAATTTATTCCAGATTGTAACTCAATGTGACCTGAAATTTAAGCCAAACTTAATTCAGACATTTTTATTATTGTTATTATTCCGAACTGTTTGTTTTTGTCTCTGACTTCTACACACTGTGAAATTAGCTCTATCAAAATTTCCCCCCAAAATTCTTTCTTACAAAAGGTGACAAGCAGTGACATTTACACTTATTATTACTCATGATGTGGTAATGCGATATTCTCAATGACTTATTAGTCAGAATCGATTCCTCGTAACACACAGCCTTGAATTAATCTCGTACACAGCTGCAGTCTGCCGTTTTGAGTTAGGAGGAACTCCGTATCTCTTATCTGCTACTATGGAGGGGATTTGTCAGTTAGTGGTTTGGTTTTGGCTGTATATGGCAATGGAATTACTGACACTACATATAGTGAAGAGCATGAAGCTTTGTTACATACTGTATTACGCCAATTAATTTCCGATTACATTCACACATCACAAACAGTAAGGAAACTCTTAGCTACCAAGAATTCATTCATTCATTCATTCATTTTCTAAACCTTTTAATCCTAATTAGAGTCGCAGGGACATGCCCAGGAATCGAACCCGGGACCTTCTTGCTGTGAGGCGAACGTGCTAACCACTATGTCACCATGCTGCCAGTCACCAAGATTGAGAGAAGACAGGAAAAATAAAAGACCACATGCAAATTAAGAGGAAAAAAAGATTCAGTAGTCTAGACTCTAAGCTGATACAGTTAGAGAAATAGTAGTTAAAAGACAACAACAACATATGGCAAGCTACAAAACAAAACCTGGATGTAACCTTCATCCTCCTCTTATACCAAAGTTTCGTTGTGTTTGTGCATAGGATCCAGGATTATAAAAATAGTCATGTGCGGATTTTCATTACATTTCTACCAGAGGTGGGGCTCTGGACAGGGAAGCCCATGAACCCCATTAGATTAATGAATCTTTAACATTCTACAATAAGACGATTTTTTTTACATTTTGGTTTATATGAGGGATTGCTGGGCTTGGCAGAGGTTTACGCTCTCCGAGTGCTCGGATTTCCTTTAGACTAGAAAAAATGTTTGATTGTTAACAAGATCATGTGTGTAGTGCAACAGGTGGCAGGTATCAGAACAAGTTAGAGCACTGCACCAGCAAGAAGCTCGATACATATTTACACTTACAACGTTTGGCAGACGCTCTTATCAATTATCATTTTTATACAACTGAGCAATTGAGGGTTAAGGGCCTTGCTCAAGGGCCCATCAGTGGTGATAGTGAGTATTGAAGCCCAGAATAATAACAATGTTTCACCATTGTTCTTCGTTATAGTACCCCTCAATAGCTCTATTTTAACCTGCTATTCGAGCAGAAGCCGTTACCTTTTGCCACTGACTCGGGAGTTGCGGTGGGACATGTATGTCAGGGTTCTGTGCAGAAAAATAGGCTGGAACAAAAGGAAAGGCAGAAGCTGTAAACACGATCACATCTCAGATGCCTCGGCTCAGTTTAATGGTCCATAATGCATATACTTACAGCCATGAGGTTCCTCGTGCGAAGGAATCTGTATATCTGAGTTGGTTCTGTGAAAAAAGTACAACAAGTGTTGTTCAACATATACATTCAATACGACTGTAATGGGTACTTGAAATGACCATCCTCTTAACCAAAGCAAGTCTGGGTGTACATTAGTGTATAACTAATCTGAGTTTAACACTAATATATAACATTAATGTAGCAAATATTCTGTAAGAAATGCTTATTTATCTTTTATGGAAGACGTGATTTAGTAAGAGTACATTTTCTGCAACAGGAAAGTCTTCAGCAATGAGGACTTCAGTCTTTGCTGTTCAGCTGTAACACAAAAAGCTGCATTTTTTTCTGCCTTATTCACCCCAAAAAAGAGAAACCATAGAGGCTAATGACATGATGATTGTTCATAACATGAGGGATATCAGGAGCTGATTTGCTTCAGGGACGTATTTCATCATCAAATTTAACTACAAACTGGGGGGAAAACTATGCTATGCTCTTCTTTAATAACCGTAATGTCATACCTCTTGTTTCTCATGCGAATAGCAATGTAACCCTGAACACAAGACTAACTGCTGTTGATGAACTGTATTGCATTGCCACCAGTGACTTGTCTGTCCAACGTGTTCCTCTTTCCTATTACCGTTTTACATTCTGTGTTGAATGAAAACAAAATCATAATAAAGAATTCATAAGCAAACCTAGTTTAATTTTTTATTCCTGACCTAATCTTAATAGTCATATAGTCTAAACAAATATACTATACTTAAAAGAAAAGATTTGACTAAATAAAATTTGTGCTCAACCTTCACTTACAGTCAGACGACAGCGCTTTGTTTCTCAGCACTGACTTGGCAACATTAAATGATTTGCAAGTTAAAGCTACCAATGCCGCTCATCATTTTCCACCATTGCCCTATATTTCCCCCCCCAACATGGGGCTATTTTGTACTATAACAGACACGCGTCAATCCTATTCTTATTATGTACCCAGCAGCAATTTGCCTATGAATTGCTAGTAAAATTATTCTAACCACGATACTGCGTCCCACATGCATGCACAATGTCGTGCCATTTTTTATATATTCAGTTCATACAGCATATTTGTGTCAGAAAAGATGCCTGACATATCTTGCAATCCAATCCTGTACCACAGCAAACTAAGTAAACATAAGTTTATTTCTTATCTCTATATTTTCTCCCTAATTTGGTCATGCTATCTACCCTCTTCCACATACATAAGCTGAGAGATGTCTGCAATTGGTCAAGAGTTTTGTTTTTCCTTAATACAAGACAGCGTGACCAATGTTGCTCTCTTGGAATTCTGGAAAATGCTGCCATTGTAAAGATTCATAGAAATGATCTTTCAACAAAAGAAAAAATGTCCCATTACCAGAATTTTAGCTTTAAGAAGAAAGCATTGTTTAAATAACTTTAAAGCAGAAGTGACTATATTAAAAAAGTAACATCAGCATTATTTTAAGAGTTGAAATGTTTCATCACGAGTTTAAATAAATGATGACTAATGTGTCATATACTCCACTCAGGACAGTGTGAAGAAGTCTCATACTGGTTAACCATGGTTGCCTACTGTGTAATTACAATACTTCAGCATACCTTAATACTAATATGGTTTACCTACTCTTTAACTCGAATACGCCTTGGATTAACTATGGTGTACTATGTTTAAGTATGGACTTACTACAGTACTTCTTGGTAACCATAATGATTTCTGATCATAATGAGTTCTCTGGTTTCCAAATGTTACAGTATACTTTAATTTGAATTACACTCTGGTAACCATAATGCGACTCTACTACAGTTAACTATAGCAAGGTACAGTCATGTTTAAGTGTACTGTGGTACTTTGTGGTAAATATGAAACTACTATGGCTTTAACTATGGCATACTATGCGCTTACTACATCACTTCTCAGTAACCATAACACTACTCAAGTTTACCTATAGCACAGTATGTTTAAGTGTGGATGTACTGCGGAAGTTTACAGTAGCATTAATACCACTACAGTTTAAGTACGGTATACTGTTCTTAACTGTAGTTGTACTACAGAGCTCCATAGTAAAAAGTATATTCTGTTTAACCAGTGCATATTAGGTTTAACTATGTATACTATGGTTTATTATAGTACCACTTTGGTAGGTATGGTTTATCGTGCTTCATGGTATGGCTTAGTATGGCCAAGTTTGACAGTACTGTGGTACTTTTTGGTAACTAGTATGGTAAGCTCTCATTTTACTACAGTACCTAAAATGGCAGTGTCATGGTTATTTGAAGAAAATAGAAACATTTTAGAAGTTTGCAAGGCGATCCTAAGCTTTGTAAACTGTTCATCCCAACAAGACTTCAAAAAGCCCATATAGCTATTCACGTTCATTTGCTCCATATTATGCTCAAAACCTCTAGACTTCTTTTAATTTGCAAGCCGAAATGCTATTTAACCAATATCCACAAGTACATCAAACTACTCATGGCAGAATTATTTTGATGACGCTTTGGCAACTGATTTTGGGTACAATTCATAACCCTACCCCTTTAATGCTAACCCTGGACATGGATTATTTTCAGTCTTAATGAAACTCACGTAGTCACTCATTTGCCGAACCGGTTAATCCTGTAGGGTCGTGGCGAGGCTGGGGTACCGGGATGAAACCCGCACAAGCATGGGGAAAGCATGCAAACTCCTCACGGAAAAGCCCGCAATTTGAACCCAGGACCTTGTTTCAGTGAGGCGGACGTGCTAATCGGTGCTGATCACTATGCCACCATTACGCGCCTTCATGAATCTCATTCAGGGTAACTTATTACAACCTAGAACATCAGGCAGGATCTGGTGTAGTCACAGGTTGAAGTCTAGGATGTTTACGCTACAAGGTAAATATACGGCGGTTCTGGAAAATAACCACTATCAAAGTATGAAGGTTATGTCCTGCCATTTCCTGATGTTTCTGTACTATGCATTCTCAGAAACAATCAAGTATTAAACAGTAGCTTCCCTTGTCACTGGAGTGGCCTTAAGGGGACACTATCAAGGGGGCATCTTTTTCCAGGTTAAAATGGCAATAAAAATGCAGGAATGTACCGTAAGACTATATAAATGTGACAGGTATACATGTTTAATCTTGTCTGTGTTAATCAGGTCACAGTACAGATTCTCCTGGACTGGTGGTGCTCAGTGTTTCAGGGAAACTTTCTACTAAAGAGCCTGAGGCAACTTACAAGCTGTAAAACACCACAGAAATATCTGTGCTACTTTTAGCTTCAACTCTTCCACGCCTTTCTCTCATTGGTTGTTTGTGGCCTTATAAAAATAAGGCGACTGATTTACCTAAATAATGTATAGAGGATATAATTAAGAGGAACATGCCGAGCGCACGTGCCGAGTCTTTTTAATGCACGCGCCCCCTGATTTGCCTGAAGTACTTATTCAAGTAAAAAAAAAAAAACAACCGACAATTATTCCATTGTTGTCATATTTACCATATCAACATAATAATAAAAGCACTTTCTGTTCATTCTGCCTAACCTTCTACTTGGTAGTCCTCTTCTTTAACAGTATATAGCCTTGTAGTTAACCTTGGGTATGAAAATTATTTGGCATTTTAAATAATATTTCCCACTAAAGCAAGCTGAGAATGTGAAACAACACATGGCGAGAGCAAAAGAGACGAACAGAAGTGTTAAAAAGAGCAAACAAAGCGATTTCGTTATTCTAAACAAGCAGAAATGTTGTTAGCCACCGGCTAATTAGCTCGAGTCGTCTGGATCTAAAGAACTGAATGGTTTCGCTGGATAGAAGCGAGCGCGCGAGACTCACTCTCGAAGGCCTGCAGGAAGAGCTCATGGTCGGCTTGGAGCTGCTCCATTTTGGGTCTCTTGGCAGCACTCATGGCCAGGCTGCTGGTGTGGGTTGGATGCGCGTGTGTTTTTGCGGATCTGTAAGGATCCGAGCCGGGCTTGTGCGGTGCCATGATATCCCCCACCTGACTCTACAACACCGAGACTGTGTGACAGAATCCAGCACAACTCGGCGGAACAAAAGGCAGCGCTCTAGTGTTTCCGCAACAGGGTGAAACGGCGCGCGCCCGTCTCCATGGCAGCCACGGTCGATTCGAATAGAAAATAATAATAACAATAAACAAAAACCGTGGATGTTTTTTTTTTAAACGGAAGCACGGGTGCTCTTAATAAACACAGGGTTCGCTTTCTTTAGTGTAAATTCAAGATTAAATGCAACTAGATACCAAATTCACTCTTTTCTCTCTCGCTCCTGTTTAAAACAATCCGTAACAATGTGTTTCCGGAAGCACTGTATTTAAAATACTCCGGACATTCCTTACTTTATTAAAAATATATACGTGTGGTTATAATAAATTACTCAAACAAAGCATTTCGTCCACAAATATAAAACTCTGCTTAAACAAGCATCCCGAATAGAGCATAAAGCCCCGCCTCTTCCGCTTCTACTACCGTAAAGTTGGAGTTTATTTCCGGTGAGAAAAATACGGTAATAAAAGGCAAAAACTAAAAAAATTTTTAAACCTATTTAAAATTTTAGCACAAATGACACATATAACGATTGCCAATTTAAAAGATTATTTTTGTAAATTAATTTTATATCCCTGTTTACATTATTCACTCAAAATATTACTGTTACACGACAATTTGCGACATTCTTTAGTAGTAAATTTGTCTTTAAAATAGGCAAACATCATATGTGTAATTTATGGCACTATTTATACTGGACAATATATAGCGTACATAATTTTTTAGTAAAAAAGAAAGAAAAAGTCCGGCGGTAGTCCACCGGAAGGGGAGGGGCTTACTTACTCTCTCTCTCTCTCTGACGTGTATATAGAGCTCTATATTCCCTTTTATAATCCTTTATTATAATAAAGTACGAATAACAGTACGAAACAAGGCACTCAGAACCATTGCAGTCACAGTGAATAAATTTGTTTGAGCCTAATGTGCATGTCTGAACTGTGGGAGAAACCGGAGCACCCAGAGGAAACCCATGCAAGCACGGAGAGAACATGCAAACTCCACACAGAAATACCTTCTTGCTTGTGCGGTGGATGTGCTAACCACTCAAAAAAAAAAAAAAAATCAAGCCCATCTCCAGAGCCAATCCCAAGGAATTTGGAAAAGTTTGATAGAGAGGTTTGGCTCAGATTACCGTTCATTCCAATCCTGTTTATAAACAATTGATTTCCCCTTCTTTGAGTTTCCTTGCAACACCATCTTAAATAGGGCTCTGTTGCTGCAGAACTCTAGGATTAATCCATGTACAGAGTACAAGTAAACAATATCGACTGTACAGGATTGTTCCTTTTCAGGCTATAGTTAGTGTGCACACGTTTCTGTGATGTCATGAGAATAAAACCCGTAAATCTCAGCTCTATTATTTATTATCTAAAATGTTACTGTGCATTACTAACATATACAATGTTGAACAATTGGGTTATAAATACTAATTAACTCTGTTATTCATGTAAAAATGAAGATTTTATTACAAAAAAATAAATCCACACAAAATGTGAAATGTATTAGAGTTACAGTGCTGTAAGTAAAATCCAAAGTACCCATATAGGACATAATGTAGTATTTACTGGACTACAGGACACTTTTTATTGGTACCAGGTGCTCCGTCTTATACAACTGCATTTCTGAGAAAATTAAAAACATCTGAATTTACTGGTTAGGATTGATGTCTACCACAAAACTAAAAATTAGATGTGAACATAATCTTTTAACAAAGAAACCCTTTAAAAAGAAAATATAATAATAATAATAATACATAAAAAGGCAAAAGTATCAGAGAACTATTCTGACAGGAGTTAGAACGGGACGTCACATCTGAGAGAACATTCTCAAAGAAACTGCCATAATGACAATCAGAAACAGAGGATTTTGACATCACTAATAATATTTTATTAATAAATTACCATTTCTAAAGTATCATCTACAGTCATGTGTAAACCATAAAGCAGTCACTAAATCCATCCTGACTTCTATTACCATCTATTTTGTTCATTTGCCAAACCGCTTAATCCTTCTTGGGTCATGGAGGCTGGAGCCCATCTCAGCCAACTCTGAGTAAAGGCAGGATACACACTGACACCAATTCGGAACAGCCAAATAGCCTAATGTGCATGGCTTTGGACTGCGGGAGGAAACCAGAGTACCCGGAGGAAACTCGTGAGCATGGGGAGAAAATGCAGACTCCACACAGAAACTCCCTCGCCGAGCAGGATGTGCTAACCACTACGCCACCATGCCGCCCCAATTTTGTTCATTTTTATTTAACTTGTTTCGGTGCATCTTTTGTGATCCTTGTGTTCCTGTTTCATAGCTCGTCTGCCAATACACTTCCTCTTCCCCACTTCCTCATGTGACATTCTCATGACTTCTCAAATAATCACTGCTGTATTGCAGTAATGAATTATACTAACTCTAACTCTCTGTGTGTGTATATTGTGCTTATCTTCTCAAGCAGCAAAAAGCCTGAGAAAAGGCCTTAGGGTTTCCTTTGCATGAAAAAAAAAGATCTCTTTATTACCTTGATGCAATCTACAAAAAAACATTTGTAATGTGTAAAAATCTGCACAACAGAGTGAGTTATTCTATAATAAAAGACTTGAGTAGGATCTCTCAATTAGTTTAGATGTCTTAGGATATGTTTAGGACTTGTGTAATGCACTTCAATTGATTACTTTGTCTATTTATTTGAAGAAATTAATGAATAAGTGTCACATTATATTTGATGCCAAAGATAACCCACATATAACTAAAGATGAACCGATACCAAAATTGGTACTATGCTGTTAATATGATATACGTGATGTAAACCATGTGTACATTGCTGTGCTCATGAACACACAATGACAGCAATCGGAGCTTGTTTCACAATTAACTAGAAATGCACTCAGAGACCGCAGACCTCTACCAAGGTAGTGCAATCTGTAAACCTTTCAATCCAGGCTTTACATCTGATGCCCACTAGGGGGAGACATTTCATTATCTAAAATGTGTAATGTTGACCTATCACGCAATGTTAAAAAAATAAAATAAAATCATCCTGGATCCAGATCTGGATCACGCCCAAAATTTTGTCAGTTCTTGATTTGCCCAAGACCCATATTCGGTAAAAAAAAATTTTTTTGCGGAAATCCATCTATTAGTTTTTATGTTATCAGGCTCAACAGACAGAAACACACAACCAATTTCATAACCTTCCCCCATTGTGGAGAAAATGATAGCAATCAAAACAAAACAATGCAAACTTCAAGCAGCGAGTAACATTGGCTTCACCCTCACGCTGTCCTTTAAAGACCTTCTTTAATAGTATTGATTAACGCTCGTCAGTAGGTTTTCATCCCTGTAACAGTATTGATGATTACCAAAAAATAAAGCATACCCCTAGCCTAATTGTTACTGGGGTTTCTGCTAATCAGTTGTACAGTGTAAGACTGAGATCACAGTAGAGACATGGTAGGCAAAATATTTCGGTCGAAACATGTGGTGAGAATTGCAGGAGGCTGCCAGTCTGACATTAAAAGTTCTTCTGTCTATACATTAGTCTTCCTCATACACTGAGGAATGTGGAGCGTTTGTATCGAGGCTCCTTGAGGCTCACAGCTGGGTTTCCGGAGTGTCATTTTTTCTTAAAGATGATGTATGAGATGAGCAGGACGAGGCTTGCTGTGAGGAACACGATGAGGAACTGGTGGATGGTGAGGACATTCTCCAGTGTGTGGATCCTCTCCTCCATGGCGGTGGTGTGGAAGTAGTCATACACAGATGCCCCAATGCCCCACACCATCCACACTACATCCACTATTAACTTCATGATTCAGTCTCACACACACACACACACACAAGGTTGTAGAGAACTACTGAAGCTCCTCCCTATCTAATGTAGTCCATCTGCTACAGGAGGAATTCACATTCAGGAGATAAAGCTGAAAACAAGTACTGACAAAACAACATCAGAAAAAAAATGAATTCGAATTAGCATTAGCATTAGCATTCACACTAATTCACTCACACTCCCTCTCTCTCTCTCTCTCTCTCTCACACACACACACCGACCCTAATATTAGTCACAGCTGTTTTTGACACCTAGAAACAGTCATAACAGAAGAATAAATAAAGAATAATTTCCCTCCACTCACCTCGACAACGCTAATAAAGTGCACATCATATGTTACTACTGGATGGGCTATTTTTACAATGCGCATGCGCAGTGTCACGCGCACAGCTCTGGCCCTGTCTCAATTTCCTCCACACAAACTGTGCGCGAGCTAAAGACAGCGATCCGTTGGGAGCAGGATATTTTTATGTCGCGCATGCGCAGTGAAAAGAGGCACCCATAGGATCCGTGTATCAAATGTTTGTCCATACAGCTTCACTAAAATTTAAATCTTTATTTTAATAATGACTGGAAGAGTGTGTGTGTCTCACTGGTCTTTATTCATCTAAAGTTTTTTTTTTTAATATAATCAACGCTTTTTTTTATTTGTAAACTCGTTTTTTTTTTTTTAAATTATCCCTCAAACTAAAAACAAACACGAAAAAGTATAGAAATTACTTTTCAGGGGGGAAAAAAGTCAAAAATAATTTCTGAAACTAAAGTCAGAGCTGACCAGTTCCCCTTCATAACGAAAGTGCGCTTCTGAATAATAAAATAAATCAGCGTTGATATATAGGTGTATTTAAAGTTAAATTTAGACCATTTATTTTTACGTATACCGCTCTATACGTTCAAATAATATACATACATTGTTCAAATAGGGTGATTTTTGCCTGAAAGCCTGTGAGGCGCGGTGGCCAAGTGGTAAGGCGTCGGTCTCGTAAACCGAAGATCGCGGGTTCGAACCCCGTCCGTGCCTTTAGATAAAGTAGAGAACCATGTGATCATTTTAGATTAGGAATCGAATTATGGTAAATCCGATGACAACCCCACAAGTGACATGATATACAACGTCGTCGTCGTTCGTATAATTTCCAGATCCATACTGAGATGGCTGCATTACAAAGCCAGTTTATGGTCTCTGGGTCCAGCCTCGCTAGGCCATCAGGCCCGTGTGGTGAACCATAGGCTGGGCACTCGCTGAGGATGTGGGTGGTTGTCTGGCTGGACCCGCATTGGCAGGTATCGGTTTCACTGCTCCCAATGGTCTTTAGGAAAGACTGGGTCCTCCCCCATCCAGTACGGAGGCGGTTAAGTCGGACCCACACCCTGCGCGGAAGGTGGTAGCCACAGGGCGCTACTGACAAGTATATACAGGTGAAACTCAAAAAATTAGAAAATCGTGCAAAAGTTAATTCAATTTGAGTAATTCAACTTAAAAGGTGAAACTAATATATTATATAGACCATTCACACTCACACCTAGGGGCAATTTGAAACAACCAATTAGCATAATGTGCATGCCTTTGGGCTGTAGGAAGAAACTGGAGTACCCAGAGGAAACCCACATAAGCACGGGGATAACACGCAAACTCCACACCGAAACACTCTCGCCGAGCCCAGGACCCGAACACAGGGCTGTCATGCTGTGAGGCGGACATGCTAACTACTACGCCACCGTGCCACCCATAATGCAAAGTGTCTACCATAAAATTCTTTGTGAATGAGCTGTTGTTACTATAGAAACGCTAATGTATTGGTGCACAAGTGCCCACTGTTATCAAGTTTTATCAATTAATTAATAATTAGCTTTAAGTCCTGACATGACTTAATAAACAAGTCCCAGCTTATTAATAACTCACCCTAGTAAGTATTAAATCATTATTGTCAAAATATTTTCTTGCCCATGTTACAATGCAAAACACACTTATATTTATTAGATCTGTTGGATTCATGATGGATTAAGAGTTGAGTCTTGAGCACTGAATTCGAGTGCAATAAAAGCAGATTATTTATTACGATAATAATAATAATAGCTAGAAAATTCCTGCAGAAATGTTAAATGTTTTGCCTGCAGCTTGGTGCGTATCCACCAGGTGTTCTCATGGCCGTGAGGAAGCGCTGCACGGAAGATGGAAGAGACGTGCGTGTATTTATTCAGTAGTATGTGCAGGACTTTAGGTGTTGTTATTTGTATTTCAGAGATGATGTCACAGGAGGGATTGGAGGGTGTCACTGAGAAGAGGTTTTTGGAGAAGGTTTATATCATAGAAATTCTCAAGGTGGGTTTTCCTATTGTGGGACACTGGGATGTCCCAATGTCCTACTGTGACATCATAAGTAATTACTTCTCTTTAAGTATCTAGACTATGTGTATTATAGTAGAGCGCTGACCTGACCTGTAGAGAAGACTCGTAAATAAGTAGACCCTTGAAATAAAGAACTTTTATCAACTGAATGGCTGAACTGAATGAGTACTAACTGGACTCCCGACGGTGATCTGACCTGTCCAATCAGCACAAAGTTAAATATTTTTCAGGAAGTGAAATGGTAAATTGTCTGTGTGTGTGTGCGTGCGTGCGTGTGTGTTATTCCAGTCCTTCAGCCTGAAAGCATGTGAGATGATGATGTTACAGAGTCTGGTATTAAAGGCCCGAATGCTTTGGTACTTTTTTTCCAGATGGCAGAAGTGTGTGTGAGGGGTGTGTGGGGTCATCAGGCCCTTAACCCTCAAGTGCTCAGTTGCATAAAAAAATATAAGCCGCTCTGTATAAGAGCGTCTGCCCAAATGCCGTAAATGTAAATGTGTTGGCCCTGTAAAATAGTCTGGTGGGCTGTTCAGGGTGTATCTCGCCTTTTCCCAGTGTAGGCTGAGATAGGCTCCAGCCCCGTACTAGGATTAAACAGTATGGCAAACAAGTGAGTGTCCTTTTTTCCACCACAGGAGTGTCTAAAGGATGCGATAAAGATCCTGGGCTCCGGCGGCGCTGTATTCCTGGGATATTTAGCCGCAGTTGGGGATGAGCGCTTCTATACTACCACCCTCATGCCTGTGCTGCAAAGATTTGTCGGAGCAGAAACGGCTCACAACATGGCTGTACGCTTACTCAGCCTGGGTCTGGTGCCCAGAATTCGCTACCAGGATCCGGCATCACTGGTGAGCGTAGAAAGTGTTTTAATGTGCCTCTGTTCACATTAACACATGAGCTGTATTGTTATAGTCGACTGTAAATCGAGTATAATGGTAAATGACTAGCGTTAGAAAGTGGATGTACTTGGATTAGGTTGCTTTACTTCTCAAACGTATCGTATGATATTGTACTATACCCCCTAATATTTATTAATTTAATGAGACGCTTCTTGTTTTGTAATCCAGGAAGTGAATGTGATGGGACGGAGGTTCAGGAATCCTGTTGGGATCGCAGCAGGCTTCGATAAGTACGGTGAGGCGGTGGATGCCCTGTACCGGATGGGCTTCGGCTTTGTCGAGGTGGGCACAGTCACCCTGAAACCACAGGAGGGAAATCCAAAACCCCGTGTGTTCAGACTCGAGGCTGACCAGGCGGTTATTAACAGGTGTGAGATGGGTTTGAGTGTCTTTGCAGAGTGTCTGTTCCATTTCTACTAACTCTGAGATGATTTATGCGGCTTACTGCAGCTCGGCTTGCCAGATCATGCTGTTTAAGGCAGATAAAGGCAAATCCTGGTTGATTTTATAAATTTAGCTAATATAAGTGAAAATTCCATTCCATTACTGTAGATTGCTTAACTTATACTACTGAACTAGCCTGCTTATTAGTTAACAGTGTCTCAATTCTTGAGCATCCTTCGACGAACACATTCCAACACATTAACCGTAGTAAAGCAATCAATGTTCAATGAGATGATCTGATCTACAGAATATCTCTTATTCGCATCATGAGCTGAACCCTGCCTCATAAAGCGTCACTCCTTATGTGACAAATCAAACTGAATCAAATGGTGGCACCAGGGGCGTGCGTATAGTGAATCTTGGAATAGGTTCTCCCTTGTTCACCCTGAACAATGGACGGTGAGTTGTCCATTTCACTAGTCCAATGCAAAGAGGAAACCGGAGTACGTGGAGGAAACCCACACAAGCACGAAAAAAACATTCAAACTCCACACAGAACTGCCTTCGCTGAGCCTAGGACTCAAACCCAGCACCCTCTTGCTGTCAGGTGGACATGCTAACAACTACGCCACTGTGCCACCTATAATGCGAAGTATATACCATAAAATTCCTTGTGAACAAGCTGCTGTTGCTATAGAAACAACAGCATATCGGTGCAAATTGTGTACATGCATCAATGTAAATCTGTGCCACAGAGCTGTTGTTAAAGAGATTCAATCAACCCCTGCACTCTGGTATAAAAATGCAAAAATCCATGTATTATGCGTGTTGCTGTGTTGTGATTGGTATGAAATGAATAATGATGATATCACTAGTTGGGTATAAATCCTATATGGGTTTTTCAGATATGGTTTCAACAGCTGTGGTGCTGTAGCTGTTCAAGAACGATTAAAAGCCAGGCAAGGCGTTCAGTCCGAGCTCACTAAAGGTAAACCTGATGCATCCTACAGACTTGTTCCCCTCGAACACAGAGCACTTCATTCATTTCCTGTTCTTTCAGTGGAAAATCTCAGTAAGCTGGAATTATTATACAATCTCAGCAGGCAAACTGTTAGGCATCAACCTGGGCAAGAACAAACTGTCCACTGATGCTGTGGCTGATTATCTGGAGGGAGTGAGGACACTTGGCCCTCTCGCTGACTACCTGGTAATTGAGGTGAGCAGCCCGGACACGCCAGGCCTCAGAAACCTGCAGGGGAAGAAAGAGCTGCACCATCTACTGAAGCAGGTAGAACATGGCTCGTTTGCCAGATGCAAATTGACTGTCTGTCACGGCATTACTTACTTACTGCTTTTTTTCCCCTCTGTGTCTTTTTGGAATATGAATACAGGTACTGAAGGCGAGAGACTCTCTGCAAGGAGCGACTCGGCCTCCAGTGATGGTTAAGATTGCTCCGGATCTCTCCCAGCAGGACAAGCAGGACATCGCAGAGGTCATCACAGAGGTCAGGATTTTTCGTATTCTTTTTTTTCTTTTGTCCACTTTATACCCCATAACATGCTAAAAAATACTTTCGATATCCTCTTGGACCCCCACATCCAGTATCGCCACCCCCCCCCCTCCAGTATTCGGCATCAATACATAATATTAGAGAAATTAACATATTGTGTTTGTTTGTTTGTTTGTTTGTTCGTTTGCGTATTATGTGCGTTAGCTCGGGGTGGATGGTTTAATCGTCTCCAACACCACGGTCTCCAGGCCAGAGACTTTGCAGGACCACAACAAGAATGAGATGGGGGGTCTGAGTGGGCAGCCGCTTAAACAGCTGTCCACGAACATGGTACGGGAGATGTACATCCTAACAAAAGGTAAAATTAATTAATTAAATAAATATTTTCACAAACTGTGAGTTGGTCTGGCGAGCTGATCAGGGTGTACTCTGCCTTCGCCTAGTGTTGGCTGAGATAGGCTCCATCCTCCCCGCAATCATAGTAGGAGTAAGCAGTTTGGCAGATGAGTGAGTGAGTGAGGTGAGCATTTCTCTGCCTAATAAGACATGCCATAAATCTGACATCCAACCAGTCAACACATCAGATATTCTGACCTGTGATAGGTTGTGTGTGTGTTGGCCTGGCGAGTTGTCAGGGTGGACCCAACCTTCGCCCAGTGTAGGCTGAGATCCCCGCGACACTAATAGACTCCTTATAGACTCTAATAGGAGTAAGCAGTTTAGCAAATGAGTGAGTGAGTGAGTGAGTGAGTGAGTATACAGGAACTGACATCTATTAGTATATACCACACTTGAATGGCACAATCTGATTGGTCCACTATCTCCGGATTAAAAAATCGTTGTCCCACGCTCACTCTGAGCAAGTGGTGTCCTTAATATCACTCATTAAAATGGGAAAACAAAACCATAGAATTCTCATTTTAGTATGTTTTTCTTGTTTTCCCCTGTGGTATATACTACAACACCTTTATGGAACATAGTTCAGTGCTTAAGTTTTGTTCTGAAATGAGTAGACTCTAAAGACGCTGTTAGCTTCACAGCGCTATTAGCTCAGCTTGTGGCACAGAGCTCACCTGACCTGCCTCTTTCATAGTTAAGCTATGAGAATATGAACTTTAAAAATCTCATTATAGTTTGCTTTGCTTTGGTCATTAGAGTTAATAAACACTTGCTCGCGTGTGCTCTTAGAGTGCGGCTGCATCTGTCATGATTAAAAAAATAAACCATAAGAAACTCATTTTGCCTCAGAGTTGGTATACATCGCTGAATTGAATTGTCTCCTCTATAATCAGTCTCGGGAACTATTCAGTGACATCCACCTTGCCTTTGGTGCACTATTGTTAATTATCTTGAAATTACGAACCAATCAGGTGGCGCCATCTTCGTCTAGTACTATAATACAGTACTAAATACTTTAATATAGAGATTTGTGATAATGGTTCACGCAATATTTCACAATCTGATTTCTCTCGTCTTCTCAATTCAAATTGGACTGAACCTTCTGACTCCCTTCTAATGTTTTAAAATGCCATGTCAAGTCAGAATGGTGAAATATTTCACTGAACTGGAAAGAGACATTTCTTTGTGCTGTAGGAAAGGTGCCCATCATCGGTGTGGGTGGGGTGGCTAGTGGACAGGATGCTCTGGATAAGATCCGTGCTGGAGCATCTCTGGTTCAGTTCTACACAGCGCTGGTGTATCAGGGGCCTCCGGTCGTAACCAAGATCAAAAGGGAACTGCACAATCTCCTAATGTAAGTACGCGCTACCTTTTCTGATTGCAGCCTGTATTACATCAGGTATTTTATTATTATTATTGTGTGTCTCTTGCAGGGAACAAGGATTCTGTAGTGTATCAGAAGCAGTAGGTGCTGATCATAGGATATCTGGTGTGGCTTCACCCCATGATATGAATTAGATTTTAAAGAACAGCTCATTTGCAACTCGGTGGCTCAAGGGAGTGGATCAGCCTGACTTTTTTTGCCACATAATGTTGCTGAGCCTTGACCTGACCAACTGAAGCAACCCCAGATTGTAACACTGCCTCCAGAGGCTTGTACAGTGGTCACTATGCATGCTGGGTAAATCGCTTCATGCTCTTCCCTTCTAACCGATGCACCCATCGCTCTGGAATAGGGTAAATCTGAAATCAGATCACATGACCTTTCCTATTGCTACAGATTGTGAACTTTATGCTTCCTGAAGCCTTTTTTTCTGATTATTCTCCCTAACGAGGTACACACATGAAGTGACAAGCGATCGTGTAAAGTCAGTGAAAGTCACCAAAATGAGCGATGACAGGTGAAATGTTCTCAAGCGACACAGAGTGGGCTGATACGGAGTTAAACTGAATTAGGGGTAATTGTACTGTATTATATCTGTAGTAGAAAGGGGTGAGCTATTTGATTATGTATAGCAACAGCTGGGCTACAATCCATTAGACCATATGACCATATGACAAAGTAGGTTTACCAAATAAACTGGTAACTTCTATAATTACACCACACCTTGCACAATCGTTTCTTTTTTTATTAACATGGATCAACTTCTAATTTTCATATAAATCATCATTAATAGATGTTTCATGCAAAATGCCAAAAATAAACGATAAAATAAAAATTAGAGATGCACCAAGAAACCGACCAGAGACCAAAATTGTCTGAATTTCTGTGTTACTGGCCTGACCGGAGATCGGCCATCCAGGCTTACTATTCCAATTCTGAACCACCGGTTCCTATGGGTCCAACCACTCTGTGGGACATCATGTCCTCTTCATCATCATCATCATCATCATCATCATCATCATCATCATCATCACACCTTTTCATCACTCCTCTTCATCATCACTCCTCATTATCATCACTCCTCTTCCTCTCCATCACTCCTCTTCATCATCACTCCTTTTCCTCTCCATCACTCCTCTTTATCACCGCCTGTGTTCTTCATAAGTCTATTCGCTTGGACCCCATGAATCACTGGTTGCAGCTATGTATATAATTATTATTAGTAGTATTAGTAGTAGTAGTAGTAGTATTAGTAGTAGTAGTAGCAGTAGTAGTAGTATTAGTAGTAGTAGTAGTAGTAGTAGTAGTAGTAGTAGTAGTATTAGTAGCAGCAGTAGAAGTAGTAGTATTAGTAGTAGTAGCAGTAGTAGTAGTAGTAGCAGTAGTAGTAGTATTAGTAGCAGCAGTAGAAGTAGTAGTAGTAGTATTAGTAGTAGTAGCAGTAGTAGTAGTAGTAGCAGTAGTAGTAGTATTAGTAGTAGTAGCAGTAGTAGTAGTATTAGTGGTAGTAGCAGTAGTAGTAGTAGTAGTAGTAGTAGTATGACCACAAGGTGGCGCTTTAAACCAAAGTAAGTAAATATTCTGATGTAATCTGTAATAAAGCATTAGATGACACCTGGATGTGAAATATTAGAACAGTGACACTTGAAGCCTTCCTCATCTCAGTTCTAAATTAAAAATAAAAATAGATCACAGACTTACAATAACATTAACTGAGTGGCAAATATTTTTCTTTAATAAACTCTTTCCTATCAGGAATGTGCTAAAGTTATTTACGCCAACAGTGATGTGAGTGGACAGAAGACGTCCCTGTTAGTACAGATGCCTGTCATGACTCAGTGAATTCAGGCACTGATTCAATATTTGATTCAGCTTGGAAGGCCAGAATCCATTATAATGATCCTTCTTCTTTGTCTTGTATTCTTTCACCATCGGGGTCGCACTTGATCCTGATCCTATCCCAGGAACATTGAGTGTGAGGTGGGAATACGCCCACAATGAGATACTATGAGCGAAAGCATCTCCACATTCACACCTAAGGGCGATTTGGAGTAACCAATCCATGTACTGGCATGGTCAGTAGGAGGTTGAAAGAAATCGGACTAAACCAATGCAGACAGTAATCCGAGCTCATGATATAAACAGGGAACCTGAAACAGTGAAGCCCTGCCACCCTAGACACTGTACCTGCCCTTCTTCTTCAGAGTTTATTATTACCTCCACCTAAAACGGAGTTTTAGCGGATGTATTGTAGTCGCCGGCACTTGTGAGTCAGTTTGTCAGTGAGCAAATTCCTGACCACACCCGTGCATGGATTTTCACCGGACTTGGCGGGGACATTACTCTACACGAATGAATCCCAGAGATTATTTGATTCCAGAATGCCAAGGTCAAAAGTGAAGGTCAGGGTAAGGTTACAAAGTTTCGAAGATAAAGCGCTGACATCTAACAATCTCCGAAACAAGCACTGATAGACATCTCAATATTATAAAACACTAATAGGAAACCAAATGAGCCAACGACATTTGATCTTGAGTGACCTTGACCTTGAAAATCAAGGTCACAGGATTTTGAGCGCTGATAGACATGTCATTACTATAATTATAGCAAAGCCATATATGGACTTTCAAATGACACAGTTATCCTAACCCGAGCCATTTGGTAAAACCTTCAAATGGGAGAGTTTTTTGTGGTAATTTCCGCGTACTATAGAACATATTGTAAGACGGGCACGTGGGTAAATAAAACAAGTACCCATATAGGAGCTTTCTGTATTACAGTATCTATGCTATGGGCGGACGTGTCTTGCGTTCTAGTTATATTGTTTAAATCTTCATACCGGTGTCAGTCTAACGGGTAGCACTGAAGTGAGTGAGTAATGAGAAAAAAACAAGAAAGAATGACACAATACAACATTATTTGTAACTTCTTCAGCCAAACGTGTGAACTGATGGGGAGTATAGCTCTCATCAAGTCAAAAAACTGGTTTCGCAGAAATCCTGATGGAGATGTAGAGCTGGATCAGATAATGGGAGGTGCGAGTGGCGAGGAAAAACTCCTGAGGCAACATGAGACAG
This sequence comes from Tandanus tandanus, assembly GCA_039654325.1. Lineage (NCBI taxonomy): Eukaryota > Metazoa > Chordata > Actinopteri > Siluriformes > Plotosidae > Tandanus > Tandanus tandanus. The sequence continues at coordinate 6,615,606 of JBCNYH010000005.1, forward strand.
GGCCCTTCAGAGAAACCAGACTTAAAGCTGGGGTTGGTAATCTGGAAAGCTAGCAAAATTTGAAACTAGCATGTCTTCAGGGCTCCGGCTAAACCCTCCCCTGCCCTCTGAGGTCCTTCCAAAGCCACACCCCTTCTACATGTACAAGCTCTACTCTGACTGATGGTTCCTGCACGGTAGGTCATGCATGAGCAGGGAGGCACAGGAGCATTTGATTGGATATTTCCTAGCGAACCGCAAGGCAGTGATTGGTCGACGTTTTTACAGAATTCCAGTGGCCACAGGTGACAAATTTTTTTTAGACCTTTTTCAGATCTACTAAAAGGTTGCTGTCAGGAGGTAAAGACCATCTGAACCAATATAACAGTTTTAGCATACAGCTAATAATTTACCAACCCCAGCTTTAAAAAGCAACTCAACATCTTCCGTATGAAACAGATTCATTTCTAAAGTACAAGTCTACAGGATCTAGGGGATATTATCTACTGAAGCAAGAGTGTGACTCTGGGTATGAACTGTCTCACTCTATCACACTGTCTTTAGGGTGTCCATGTGCGACGAGCCACAGCAGCCCGAGGTGAGACGTACGACTCATGTTACATGATAAGTGCTAAATAAACATTATAAATCTCTCACGGCTGGCATCGAATGGCTCAAAATCATCCACATAATGTTGCTTATGTGGTTAATGAATGAACGGGATAACAAGCTCATCATACTTTATACAGCTAGAAGTCTGTCATATACTTAAATGTGTTTTTTTTATATATATTATGCTCCAGTTTTTGTCCATATTTGCTGCTATTAAAACATCTACTCTTCTTGTTAAGGGTTTCACTAAATTTTCTATGTACTCATTCAGTCTGGCGAGAAGGCTTGGGGCTCAGTGGGCTTTCCAAATCCTTCCAAAGGTGTTCACTGGTAAGAAGTCATGACTTTCGCATTCTTTGATACCATCTTTGTCAAACCATGTCCTCATGGACCTCACTTTATGCCCATGCAAAGTGAACACACACATGTAAGCAGTAAGCACACACACCAGAAGCAGTAGGTAGCCAGTCACACTGCATTAGCCTGAGAGCAGTTAAAAGTTAGGTGCCTTGCTCAACGGCACTTCAGCCACAAAAACACCCCCATTTCCACCCAGCAACCTTTCTGTCCCATACCCACTACTGTAAGCTTTAGGCCACAGCTGCCCCCAAAGCAGAGTAGAAAAGTGGGATGGTAGCCTACACACTCTATAATGTTACACACTCTGTGATGCTGTGACCACCCTGGGACATATGAGCTTTACACACTGCTCCTAATTACAGTAGGAGGTACTTGAACCCCTAAAATTACCATCATATCAGTTCCTGCACGAGTCAATAAAGATACAAATATCCACTTTGACTGAATTAAGTGAGTTTGATTCTTTATAAGCACCTCTTTTAGTGTAAGTCCTTGGGCTTCTTCTGGGTTCTCCAGTTTCCTTCAACTGTTCAAAATCACGCAGGGCAATAAACTTGCTGGGTTTGATTGATTAAGTGTGTGTGTGTGTGTGTGTGTGTGTTCCTCTTATTGCATGGTGACACGCTTGGAGCCTGCGCACTGTCACATGTGCAACCTTAAAAAGAAACTGTACCACAGAGCATGAGTCACTAAAGATTCAAACATTCAGTGACACTGAATCGAGTAAGTCTGATTCTTCATGAGCGACTCTTTTAGTGTAAGTCCATCATAGAGGTTTCCTCTGGGTTCTGCAGTTTTATCCAACTGTCCAAAATCATGCAGGGCAATTAATTGCTCCTGGGTTTGATTGTGTGTGTGTGTGTGTGTGTGTGTGTGTGTGTGTGTGTGTGTGTGTGTTTCTTATTGCATGGTGACATTCTTTGAGCCTGCACGGAGCACGAGTCAATAAAGATTCAAACATCCAGTGACACTGAATCAAGTAAGTTTGATTCTTCATGGACGTCTCTTTGTGTATGCCAGTCATGTAGGTTTCCTCAGGGTTCTCCAGTTTCCTTCAACGGTCCTAGATCATGCAGGGGCAATAAATAGCTCCTGGGTTTGATTATTTTGTGTGTGTGTGTGTGTGTGTGTGTTTGTTGGTGTCCTTCAGCGGACAATTTGTGCAAATATCTGGTTCAAATGATTAAAACTCAAAGAGTCGTTCATGAAGAATCGGTTCAGTGTCACTGAATGACTCGTGCTCTGTTGTCGAGTTTCCCTTTAAAGTTGTGCATATTATAGCGCGCGCAGGCTCCAGGCGCGTCACCGTGCAATTAGAGGGAAACGCGCGCGCGCGCGCGCGCACACAAACACACGCACACTGAGCGCAGCCGAGGCTTCAAGCACGCGCTTCTCTTCATCACTTCAAGGATTTGGGGAAATAAGAAAGGATCGCGAGCGTTCACACTCAAACTGTTGGACAAAACCCGGAGATATGCACTGCTTTTCGTGTATCATACTGAATGGTACCGGATAAGAGGTGAGGTGGGGGGGGGAACCAGAACAGGTAGGATCCGAACCAGAACAGGTAGGATCCGATCTGTAATGTGCATGCACACTCGCATGTAATATATCCGTGCATGCGAGGGTTAACATGCACCACGACACTCAACTCACTGCTGCATGCTTTTAAATAACTCTGGTGCATAAACCAGTCTGCATAGGGAGCAATGCACTAGAACTCAACTCTATACATAATGAACACCTTAAGATTCATATTAATAACTTATTTTGAATCATTCAGTGTCAGTGCACAGAACACAGGGGTCTCTGTGCTGATACACCAGGACAAGCCATCAAAGAAAAGGAATCAATCCCCAAACCTTCATCAAATAATTCTCAAAGTATATAAAAATATTTGCACAAGTCAGAATGCAAACATGCTATGCAAACAGGAGTGTGTGTGTGTGTGTCATCAAAAAACGATTAACTGAAGAATTTTTTATTTTTTTAAATATATATATATATTTTTAAATGACTAAAAGAGCAAACAAGTCATAAATAGAAAGGAAAGTGTGTGCAAAGTGAATGATGAAATAATACTGCAACCCCATTGCCTGTGGTAATTTATTTTAATAGCATATTAAAATAGGATCTGCAAAAACAAACAAACAAATAAAAAATAAAGATGGAATCCATTGGCAGGCTATTAAAGGTAATAAAAAAATGTGAAATAAAATTAATTTGAGGTACATTTGCTCTTACAAATATTCAAAATAACTTGAAATTTTTATTTAGCGTTCTTATTTCTGTACTGTTTCAGTAGTTAAGTGGTAATTCAGCATGTTTGTCTTTGTCCAGGTTATGTTCAATAGTTGTTGTTTTTTTTAATTAAATTAATATTTAAATAGGAGTTAAGAGGATATGTCATTCATTAGTCGTGTTAATTTTTACAGATGTATCAGGTAAAATAATGGTTTATTCAAACTAAATATCATTATTTTATCTATAGGAGAAAAATACTTTAGTCTGGAAAAAGGTCTTTGTAAGATTTGAAAGATTTTTTATTTTAATATACTGTGTATAGTTTTATTTCTTATAAACCTTGAGTTATATTATTGAAATATTCTCAGTGATACTACAACTATAGATGCTTGAATTTTCTACATTTATTAATTATAACTGAGTAATGTTAAAGTGTGTGTGTGTGTGTTTGGGACTGCGGTGAGGTGTGTTAGAGGTTGGGTCTTTGTAGGCAAGGTGAGTGCTTTACTACGCTCCCTCAACTGGCCTACAAAGTCCCAGTTTCTGGCTCATGTGGTCTTCTGTGTTTTACTGACAAATCCAGCAGCAAAGTATTTTCTCCAAGCAGACAGGAGTCATGAAACCTGTTGTCTTTTACCTCCTAAAATGTAATCAGGGTATTTTTTAACGTAAGGTTCATAAATAGGAAAACAATTAATAGAAGACCAAATCTGATTTTATATATATATATA
>JBCNYH010000005.1:6778509-6808320 GCA_039654325.1 Tandanus tandanus
TATATATATATATATATATATATATGCGTGTGTGTATATATAAATTATATAATGTATACAATTTTCCCCTGCCATGAATGTGCCCACCAGTCTCCCAAGATACTTTTAGTGTCTTAATTTTGCTCCTGGGGGCTCCATGGTCAGCACTGTCGCCTTACATTGAGAAGGATTAAACCGCATGGCTTCCACCACATCCTCTAGTTTTCCTCCTACAATCCAATGACCTGTAGATTAGGCCAATTGGCTACTCTAAATTGCCCAAAAGTATGAATGTTTGAATGTTTTTGTCTTAGCCTTGGGATAAATCAGTGATCTTTTCAGGCTATCTTCAAGTTATCTGAGATTAGATCCAGCTTCCCCCATGACCCTAATAAATAAGTGGTGGATGGATGGATGGATCTTTATTTTTACATTGGTGCTACAAATTGTATTATTTGAGGCAGTTGTATAGTAATTTAGGCATGTTGGTTGCACATTACTGAACTGGAGACTATTTTTTTTATTAACTATATGCACATCTAGTCTTGTAGCTCCACTGCAAAAATAAAATACCAAACACATGTCGGTCGACTGACAGTATCTCGGCCCAAGGGGACATTGTATACCTTTTTTTTTCTTTTCTTTTTTATTTATTATATATTTGCATTATTGTACACTAAGGTTAAAAGTATGTGGACATCTGACAGTCCCACCCATATGTAGTTCGTTCCCAAATGGGATATTCAGACAGCACATGTAGTGTGATCGTTCAGGTGTCCACATCCTTTTGGCCATATAGTGTTAGTTCAGCACTACATGACCAGTTTAGCTAGAATAATATTGTTATTGTTTTTATACATTCCATGATGGATCTGTTTAATTTTCCTCATATGACACAAGCCATGCTTCATTTGTTAAATTATTCTTATGTTTTATTTATTCGGATGAGAAACGAACTTGGTGTGCTTTGTTCCATTTTTTGCTCATATGACTATTCCAACAAAGAACAATAACTTGATGTTAAAAGATGTTTTGTCTTCGATGTGATGTTTCATGTTGACTCTAATAACGGTGCAATAAATGTCTTGAGGTCTACCATGTCAATGTTTGCTCATTTAAATAATTTGATTTATATAATTTCAAGCTATTTTAAAAAAAAATAGTCTAGTCTGGTCACTTGTATGTCCAAGAACCAACTATTTACACAGGAAGAGGTATTTGACAGACACCACCTTTACTTACTGCTGTTCAACACATACCACTTTAATAACTCATTTTTCAATGTTCAGCACGATGCTTTTTTTTGTCAGAAGCTTTTTACCTTTAAGATCCTGAAGATTACAAAACAGTTGATCTCAGATTGACACCACGTAAATAATAATGGTCATTTGGAACTACATAATTAACTCATTCTGATTACTATCCTGATGTTAATTAGTTATTTTGTGTGAAATTTAACTCAAAGTTATGGACGGATTTGGATACATTTTTATTCTAGAGTAGGGTGTGGTACAAATAAAAAGTCAATAAATTTTGGAGGTGATCTGTGCATGGGATCATGTTGAAAAACATTCCTGAAATCTCTTGAACTTGCACCCAAATGTTCATCAGATGCCCACTAGGGGGTGACATTTCATTATAACTATGCCAAGTCATAATAATCCATTTTTTGCCTGTCGGAGGTACCTTGCACTTTTTATGTGCCCCTCTAATTAACTCTGTTGTCAAGTGTAAGATAAGTGTCCCGGATGAGATTGTGTTGGTGCCACTGTAGACCTCAAAAGCGCAGATTATTACAGACATACTTAGATTCTTTTGTGAAGGGGAAGGAAATGAAGATGATAATGTGTAAATAGAAGCTTAATATTCAATACTGATGGGAAAAACCAGCACTGTCATTCTTAACTTTAATTGGTCAGGTGTTAATTAACTTTCTAGAACATGACTGCAAGGATGAAATAAAACGCAAAAAAAAAATACACTTGCTAACATAGCTAAGGTACTGTAGATAAGATAGAATGATGAAATATGGGAACTAGCACATAAACAGCTTGTTCACTGGCACTTCGATGGCAAATGTCGCACCTCTGATTCATTCTCAACACATCTGTAATCGTTGATATGGTGAAAGTTGTCTATGCCTTACATTCAATTTAGTAGTTATAGTAATGGATTTCTGACTAAGATGCCCTTTGTCACTGCAGAGAATGAGCGCACTCCCGAAACATAGCCAAATAAAACTGGGTGCTGCTTACACATCTACTCTTATCAAATAAATCACATGCCACACTGTATAGTACATTACAGTTTATTGCACTTGTATTATTTCATATAGAAATCATACATATAGCCATAACAAAAGCAGGAAGTTAAGTACAAGTGAGTACAAGTCATTATAAATTAATTACAACTACAGTCATACTTACAATGTAGGTGTCAAGTTTTTAAAACATTGCTAATTTTCTGCATACTTTACACTCACTATCTTCATTAATGTTGTGTGGGAAAGTGCCACAGTACAAACATTTCTAGGAAGTATTGTGAAAAGGATCAGGAAAATGCTGGATGTTTTGTGGAGCTTGAGCTTTATGGACTCATTGCCATGTTGTCGATGCCCACTTTATGTCTTTTGGGCTGGAAATAGTTAAAAAAGAGGAAAAAAGAAAGGAGAAAAAAAAAGAGCATTCCTGTTAGCTAAGAAAACATGTTGTGGTGTGTAGTAACGTTTCTTACGTGTTGTTAGTGTTATTAAATGAAGCTTGATCATGCAGCAGTACCTGTTCATCACATAAGCAGCAGCAGCAACAGCAGCGTATGAGAACCAGAATGAGGAGCAGCAGAACCATACCTGAGGAAAGGACAGCACACATTTAACAGACTCAGGATTTACTTCACACTACACTTTAAACACATTGAAACTTGCTATTGTGAGTGGAATGAAGAATAAACCACTTTAAATATGGAGTCTATTTACACTGGACGAAGGCAGGGTACACTCTGAACAGCTCACTAGACACTAGACCATCGCAGGGCCAACACATACACACACACTCACACCTATGGGCAATTTGGAACAGCCAATTAGCCTAATGTGTATGCCTTTGGTCTGTGGGAGGAAACCCATGCAAGCACAGGGAGAACATGCAAACGTCACATAGAAATGCCCTCGCCCAGGACTCGAACGAGAACCTTCATGCTGTGAGGCGGATATGCTAACCACTACGCCACCATATTTATATATTATGTTTTAAAAGAGGTTCGGTGGCTAGCACTGTCGCCTCACAGCGAAGAGTTTCTTGGTCAAAAGCCTTATTGTGTGAAGGTTGCATGTTCTCCACATGCTTGCATGAGTTTCCTCTGGGTACTCCGGTTTCCTCCAACAGTCCATATAGACATACACATTAGGTCAACTCGCTACTCTAAACCACCCATAGCTGTAAATGTGAGTGTGACTTACATGCAGTTAAAGAAAATTAATCACTATCTTTCGACCAATAAGATTCAAGAATTTACCAGTTTTGTGGTATACAGTGAGCTGAACCATTATAAATCTTGATGTCACTTTAAAAATCTGACACTAAACCTTGATATTAATTGGGGTATTCTCAATTTAAGGAGGAATGATTTGTTCTAGTTTCATACAGACTGTGTTCAACAGACTGTAGTATCAGATCCATCCCCTCTGCTCATAAATGTTTGGTTTCAGTTTGACCCAGACCTTCTTCTATAGACCGATTTATTTCCCCTCATGTCCAGTTTTGATGGTTCCTGAAGCCACTGACTCACCGATGAAGATGAAGAAAATGGCGAAGGAAGCGATGTCCCAGTCAGACTGAAACATCTGCTTGTTCTCCAGCCGGGAGAAAATATCACTGACCTGGTTCTGAAAATCCTTCTGCAGGTTACCCTGAGACATTGTGGCTAGGATTGAACAAAAAGAAATAAAACTGTAGATGTTTATCAGAGCCTGATATTTTTTTTCATGATAGATGATTCATATGTGGTTCTTCCTCAAACTACTGTCACCATGCCAGAAGCACACAGTAAGTCTTTGTAAGCTGTTGCATGAAAGTTTCCCTTCACTGAAATGAAGAGGTCCCAACCTGCTCTAGCATGACAACGCCCCTGAGCACAAAGCACAGTCTTTGAAGACACAGTTGGTGAAAATTAGTATGGAAGATCTGCACAGAGCCTTGACCTTAACCCCACTGAACACCTCTGGAATGAACTGGAATGCCGGCTGCACCCCATTGGTGCCATTTGAATCCCAAGTTCTACAGTCACGCTCCTACCTGGATTGACCATTACACCCAACAAGCATATGGGTGTGATGGTCAAGTATATACATAAGTTTGGCCATATCATATATACATAGGATTCGTTATAAACATTCTTCATTTCTTTTTATAGTCAAGTCAAGAGTTATGGGCGCCCTTCTGAAGAATGGGCAAAAATATTGTACTAAGAAACCCAGAAAATATATAAAATAACATTATTTCTCTTAGTGTGCCCAAACTGTTGACACTTTTGAAGCAAAAAATATTTAAAATAAAACCTATTATATAAGATCAAAAAATTATAATGCAGAATGCAAGCACTGACAAACATCTAGTCTTTTCAACTCCACTATTGATTGAGTTTGATCAAGTTCACATCGAACAAATCTCCTTAAAAATCATTACAGTGAGGAAAATAACCTCAAAGGGTTTATAATACATTTACAGCATTTATCAGATGCCCTTATCCAGAGCAACTTACATTTTTAATATAATTTATATAGTTGAGAGTTAAGGATGATGCTCAAGGCCCCAAAAATGGCAGCTGACTGGTACTGGGGATTGAACCGCCAACCTTATGACCAGTAACCCAGAGCCATAAGCAGTAAGCCACCACTTAGTAAATAAGTGTTAAATAGTAAATAAGCTGTGAAAATTTAGGTCCCGCAAAAGGCAGAGGGATGACAAATGGAGAGAAAAGAAGAACTTGAGCGTCCCTCGTTCAGAAGCAAACTGTTTTAACTGATTCTTGAGGATCAGTGTTTAAAAAGAAAAACTATCTAAAACTATAGGGTTAAAAAAAATACCTCTTGTTGCACATTTTACTGTTTTTTTTCCCTGTTAAGAAAAATAAAAAGTGCACTTCTTATATTCTATAAATATTCTGTCCAAAAACAGTTATATGGATATCAGTAATAATATTAATATGATTTTATTATTGTGTTTATATTACCATTTTAATTTATTTATAATTTTTATTATATATATATATATATATAAACATCTGGGTTTTTTTTAATCTTGGTGATCTTCCAGATTTCAGAATAGACTCATAAGTTAAGGAAACATTTACAGGGAACAAGGAAGAACACAACTTTATTGCTAATCTACAGTAAAAACACTTCAGTAGACCATTGTCTAATTAATATTAGTATCATTTCTCTACCATCTGTTCAACTTTTATTTAAATGTGTGATAATGCTGTAAAATTGCTTTTGTAATATAAAAATAATAATAATAATAATCAGAAGAGAAACACTGTTTATTATAGTAATGACAATAAGTGATAGTAAAACTAACTTTTCTGTTTATTTTAACACCTCATTAGAGCTCAGATCTTTATAATTAATGAAGATAATAAATCGTGTTATATAAGAAGTGGATATAATTCAGTAAAACCTCTCTGGGCCTGTCTTTATCCTCAAATGTCACTTTATTCAACCCCAGATGGTGACTCCGTACACACTCTGACTTATTTAAATCGGATCCTTTTTCTTTTCTCTGTTTAGTTAGTACAGATTGGTGTTGTAAATACTAGAAAAGACTCAAACTCACCTGTGATTTTGTTGATTTATTTTTTTTTTTTTTTCTTTTTGCAGTTTCCGGGATACACCTGTCACAACTCACCTGCCTAAACCTGCCCAGAGTTTAGCCTACACTGCGCATGCGCACTAGCTGCTGACGTAAGAAGGCAAAAACATAGACATAAACACTCTCAGCAAAAACCATTTGCAGGCTAAACTCTCTAAAAATACATGAAAAATTACCGCGTAATTAAATAACTCCACGCACTTGTTATGAGTTAACTACATTTATCCACTTTTCTGGGGGGTTTTTTTCGACACCAGATACACGAGGTGGCGCTGTGCTGTCCCGAATCACCAGTCTCTCTCTTTTACAAACATAACCTCTGACCTTTTCGTTTACGTGGAGTTTGGAAAGTCTTATTTATTTCCCCACCCGTATTGAGAAAAACCCCGCCTTCTGCCCGAGTGTTACCTCAAACTCACATGTGATTGGACAGCTATGAAGTCGCTCATGTTTACCTCAGCAAGCTTCGAGCTTTATTGGAGTCGACTCTGATTCATGTAGTGGTTTAGTACATCCGCCTCAAAGCAGGTAGGGGGACGGTTCTCTGTGGAGTTTATATGTTCTCTCTGCGCTTGCACGGGTTTCCTCACACAGTCCAAAAACATGCACATTAGGGCTAACCGGCTGTTGCTAATTGCCCCTTGGTGAGAATGTGAGCGTTGCCCTGTGATGGTCTGGGGAGCTGTTCAGGGTGAACCCCGCCTCTGAGTGAGACTTGTATAAAGGCGTTTTAATATTTAACATGTATAAAATACTTAAAACAGTTTCGTTCTTCACTTCTGGAGAAAATAAAAACGCTGCCAGAGTAGTTCTTTGTGTCAGCAAGAGTAATATTATGGGATGCCTGCGTGTGTGTGCGCGTGTCACAAGGAGGTGGGCGGAGCTTATCACAAAACAGGCGGAAGAAAAACACAAATACGTACTTCCGGTTTTTCCAGTTGGCAGCTCGGGGAAACAAACATGGCGGCGGTTCCAGTTCAGTCGCTCCGAGTGGCGGATATTAAAGAGCCGACGGTGTTGTTTGAGCGGTACAGCACCGGTGAAATCCGGGCGGTGGAGCGGAAGGTACGAGGGGAGATCGAGCAGAAGAAAGAGGAGCTGAGGCAGATGGTCGGAGAGAGATACAGAGACCTGATCGAGGCTGCAGACACCATTGGGGAGATGAGGGAGTGCTCAGAGAAAGTGGTTCGGTCCATCCAGGACATGCAGAAGTACTGTCACACACTGAAGCACAGCAGACACACTCCTCAGGGCACCAGAGCAGAGGTAGGTTCACTCCAGTGCTCATTGTATACCCTGGCTCCCCAGGACGATGGTGCGACACATAGTGGTGATGACGCAGCAGGGTGTTCCCTGTGATCTCCTGACCGCCTCCAGGAAGAGGCTGTTGGTCGTCATGGTAACATGGATGATCCTCTTCATTCTTTCACATGGGTCGAGGATGAATAGTCTATGATGTGGGTCATCCATAAGAAGAAAGTGGTAGCAGTGGGCAGTGGTGGCTCACTGGTTAAGGCTCTGAGTTAATAATCTGAAAGGTTGAAGGTTCAAGCCACTGTTGCGCCCTCGAGCCAGGCTCGTAACCCTCATTTGCTCAGCTGTAGAAAACTGTAAGTCGCTCTGGATAAGGGCGTCTGCTAAATGAATGTAAATGTTAGAAAGTGTTCACGTGAATTATGAACTACATTCACGTGTTGCATGAAATAGTAATAATAATAGCGCGAGACTTCAACGGTGTGCCGCATGTTGTTGTATTTTTATCAGTGTACAGTTACTTTAATCTTGTACGATGTCAGAACTTCCCTACAATGGCTATTTTCACTCATGTGTCCGCGAGTGTGGAAACAAATGTGTGTGTTTTCTGTATGTAAGGGTGAGAAGCAGACACAGGAGAAGTTCTATTCGATGGCGGCTCAGATAAAACTGCTGCTGGAGATGCCTGAGCGGATGTGGAGTGCACTGGAGGGAGCTCAGTACCTGCAGGCCACACAGCTTCACCTTCTCTGTGCTCACCTGCACCGACTGCTTCACCTGGACACACCTACCGCCTCATATAGCCCGGTTCTCAGCCGCTTCCCTATCCTCATCCAGCAGGTGGCTGCTGCTGGACACTTCAGGTAACGCCAAGAGTGTCTCTCTCTCTCTCTCTCTCTCTCTCTCTCTCTCTCTCTCTCTCTCTCTCTCTTTCATATTTTCTTCTTGAAAAGAAGCAGCTTGTTGTTGTTCCAGAAGAAATGCATACCACAGTACGAAAAAAACATCTACAAAGTCTTGCCATGTAAACAGTTTAGGTTGCACCCCCTTTTTTGAGTCTGGTTATGTGGAGTGTCGTGTTGTTATTGTAGAAACTGTAAAGCCTGTATCATGTAGAGTGGCGAATGCTGACAAACGTAGCGAATTTTGGTGAATTTTGAAACTTTTCTGATGTTGACGAAGATCAGAGTTCGTCTCTGTCATTAATGACGTTTAGCAACTATTAGCATCATTTACGTGAATGTTTGCAAACGATAGTTGGTAAACATTAGCGACTGTTAGCAAATGTTAGCAACAGTGTTTGCGACTATTGGCAACTAATGAGAACGTTTAGGATCTTTTGCCATCTCTTGATAAAATCCCAGGCGAATGTCGGGTGAATCATGGAATTGAACCACACAAATCTATAAAAAGGGTGAGCAAACCCTCCCCAGATAGAGAAGATGGACTCCCAGTATATGGAAATGAATTTCCGTCAGGAAGAAGCCCAACAAAAAATTATAAAATAAAGGTGAGCAAACCCACCACAGCATTGTGTTCACTACTTGGAGAACCAAAAATAACTTTAGAGGCCTGTGAGGCAACCGTTTGCAAACGCTTAAATAAATTTGCAAAGAACTGTTGAACTTCTTTGCGACTTTAAAAACTGTTAGCGAACTGCTTAGCAACCTTTTACAGAACCCCAAATTAGCTACAATCGTCAGCATTTGCCGCTCCATGAGATGCTAGTTTAAAATATTAGATGGAGAGCGTTCGCATAAACCATGAAGCTGAAACTACTTTCCGAGCCTTCTGTTAAACCCTTGTTCCTCTTTCTCAGGTCAACAATCCTATTGGACAGTAAGTCAGTGTTGCGCGGCAGAGCCGTATCGGATCAGGCTATCGCTGAGGCACTGGTGTCCACCATGCTGCTGGAAGACAGCTCACCTCGCCAGGCTCTCGCTGATTTCCTGCTGGCCAGAACAGCATCCATACAGCAGCTTCTCAAGCAGCCTCAGCATGGTACACTCACCTCACGTGCCCAAAATAGTCACGTTTCTCACTTACAGTTCCGCTTATGTTTTCCTCCTCCAAGGAGGTTATGTTTATTTGGTTTTAGTTGGTTTGCTTGTTTATTTGTTTACGCAAAATGTTATGAATGGATTTAAAGCAATTTTTAAAGGATTTGTTAGCATTGGATGATTTTTTTGGAAGTGTGGTATTACCATACGCCCAGCAGGGGGTGCTGTGTACTTAATTTTTTTTAAGCTTGGCGAAAGTTTGCACTCTCTGGGTGCTTCTAGTGTATGTTCTAGCATGCAATCATTTTCCAAACTGATAGGATTCTGGGGAGGCTGAAGCCTATCTCAGCCAATCCTAGGTGAAGGCAGACCATCGCAGGACCACCATTCACACTCACATTCTCACCTAGGGGCAATTTGGAACAGCCAGTTAGCCTATTGTGCATGTCTTTGGACTGTGGCAGGAAACCGGAGTACACAATATATTATTAGAAATAAATTAATGTATTATTTTTTTGTGCTAAAACCTTTCCATTTCCTACAGGAGCTGGGATTAAAGCTCAGGTCTGCTCTCTGGTGGAGTTATTAGTTACCACGCTTTATCAGGCCCACGCTGTGTTCTACCTGCCTCCGGATGGCCGTGCGGCGGAACCTGGACTCGGTTACGGGTTGCTCTTCACTACACTTGAGAACGTCACATCTGGTAGAGAAGTGGCCTCCTTATTACCTTATCGCCTCATTTTCTTATCAGATCGAGGGTTTTATATATAAGAAAGATGCTTAATGGTCTTATATCTGTTATATGATGACCTCACGATGAGAAATCTTAGAGAACTTTTCTCTTATACGGGATTTCTTCACTTGATTTCTGTTTATTAATAGTTATAATCATAACAGCTGTGTGAAGGATAGAGTTGCATTAAAAGTAGGGGGGCAGTACTGTGAATGTCCATCCTGATATTTGTGCATTGGGTGCTGTAGGTAAAGGCAGGAAGGTGTTGCACAGCGAGGTGAGTCCAGGCAGCTGGTTTAAGTATCTGCCGTCATCAGTAACGGATTTCCAGCCCGCACTGCGAACGCTGGCTCAGCCCATCCAGAGCGAACAGCTCCGCGATACCCTGCAGCACTGGATCGACACGTAAGTATCTCCTCATCTGAATCCCTCCTATCCATTATGAATGGACTGATCTGGTAATTAATAAGTTTTTTTTTTTTTTTTTATGCTTCAAGGCATACTATTATAGGAAATGAAATCGGCCGAGGAGACATGAAGTGTTTTATTATGCTTTCCAAAGATTCAGATTTTTAAAAAATAATTAATAGGCAACCCAATTCTCTCTCTCTCTCTCTCTCTCTCTCTCTCTCTCTCTCTCTCTCCTCTACAAAATTGTGGAATATCTATGATATTTATTTAGAAGCCTTTTTTCTCTTCTTGGTCAGTAAATAAAAAAAACAAAAACAAAGATAGAGTTACATTAGATAGAGGGATATTCGGTGGATGGATGGATGGACGGATGGAAGGATGAACAGACAGTGGATAAAGGGCTTTACTTTTATGTGCTCCTCATCCAGCAATATGAAAGTTAGTGGCAGAGGACCATTTGATTCCAGCTGATCCTTCAATGTTACAATAACCCATTGGCACTCTTTTTCTGTTTTGTGTGTGCGTGTGTGTGTGTTAGGTGTAAAGAGGACATGCGGAGTGGAGTAAGCAGCTTGCTTATATACGTAAATAGTGTGAAGGGTTTGGCCTCCATCAGGGATGCGGTGTGCGACCTCCTGAGCAGCGACTCCATCAGCCAGCACTGGAGCGGAGTGTGTGAGCGTCTGCTGGATAAACCGCTCGACCTGTGGCACGACCTCCTGCAGCCACTTTTCCTGCACAGACTGCAGGTAAAGTGTCAGTAAGACCATCCATTTGGCACTTGGAGAGTGGACAATTTCCTGTATCTGACCAACCAGGGGTTAGAATGTTAGCATACTTTAGCATTGTCGCTAATAACACATTAGCTCATTGACTGTCGATGAACTTTTTCCAAAAATAGATTAAAAGGGTCTTGCTGTGCGTTTGTGCAGGTGATCACCCAGGAGGGCATGGAGTCGATCTCCAGCAGCTGTAAACAGCTGTTGTCCACCACACTGCAGGAGCTGGAAGGCGAGGCGTTGAGCCGTGGTTCGCGGTTTGAGAACGACGTGTCCTCGTTTCTTTGGTGCGAGTCTCAGTCGGACCTGCCGAGTGATGCTGCGTGGGTGAGCGTGTCCCAGCGCAGCTCACGGCCCGAAAGTGGCTTGTCCATGAAGACTCACGCTCTCACGCCACGCGTTCAGAACTTCTGTGCTGCCCTTGACTCCAAACTTAAGGTGCAGCTCGAGGATCTGGCACACTTCCTGCCTTCAGATCCTCCAGCTTCATGTCAGAAGCGCTACACGGATGGGCCAGCGGTGGAGCAGGCGCTGAGCGAACGCTGCACGGCCTGTCTGATGGACATCATGAGCAGTGTCCGCACCGAACTAGCCGCTTCCTCGGGTCAGATGAGCTCCGTCCTTTTCCTGGCCAGACTGTGCCAATCTTTGGGGGAACTCTGCCCCAGCTTAAAACAGTGCATTCTGGGTCAGCAGGGGGAGAGCAGAAATACAGGAAGTCCCCGGGTCCAGAGCAGGAAGTTGGCAAAAGCAGGTGTGAGTAAAGGTTTGGACCTCCGCCCAGCTCAGGTCACATGGGGCCGAGTGAAAGAGGAGCTGCTTGCATGCAGCATGGAGGCATATCGCATCTGGAGCTCTGCTGTATCCCAGGTAACACACACACACACACACACACACACACAGCAACAATGTTGTAGCACATGAGCAGTAGTATAGAGAGTAAGTAAGACAGTATAGCTCTCACTAACCGTGTGTGTGTGTGTGTGTGTGTGTGTGTGTGTGTGTGTGTGTGTGCTTGAATGCACTAGACTCTGGTGGGACACTTTGCTCGTTCTCTGCATGCTACAACATCCGGCTCTGTTCTCATCGCTGCCACAAACTGGGAGGAGCTGGAGATCCAGGAAGAGGCAGAGTCAGGCAACACAGTTGTGTCGAAGATTCATCTTCCAGTCCAGGTGAAGGCTTTAGCATCATTAATCGACTGTTCGCACTGGGATTTTGACGATTCGGGACATTTTTTTTCTTCTGGGGAAATAAATTAGAACATCAGATCATGGGAATTCGTGACCGGTCACATGATCAGCTACAGGAAGTTGCTGAATAGAAGGCTGTAATGGATGTTGTTTCTCAGTAAACATATAATCTATCTCTGTGTCTCTATAGTCCTCATGGTACGTTCAGTCTCTTCTCTTTCACCTGTGCCTGGAGGTCAATAAGGTCGGAGGTCACGCTGTACCAAGGATCACGCTGACTGAGCTGCTGCGAACTTGTCTGGATCAGGTGCTCAATGAATATGATAAGCTCACTCAGTCGGCGCAAAACAAGGTGACTGTCTGTCTTCCTTTACTTCTCTCTCTTGCTCTGTGACCCAGTCTCCCACCTTCTGACACTCTCTCTCTCTCTCTCTCTCTCTCTCTCTCTCTCTCTCTCTCTCACTGTGGTGTAGGACACAGGGCCCCCCATCACTCAGAATCGAGGCCTGCAGCTGCTTTTTGACGTACGTTACATCAGTGCCGCTTTAACAGCCCGCCTGGAGGACACCAGGAGCTCACGCTGGCACATGCAGCCCAGGTAACACGACATACAGCATTTATGGGACCATTCCTAACCAGCGCATGTGAGATTTCACCAGATCTTCTGCCACTTCAATGTTTGTCTTCAGGGCGGTTTCCTGTATGTCGTGTTTTGTTTGGTTTTCAGGATTCAGCAGATCTGTGACGCTCTGGAGAGCTACATTGATCCCTTCGACCTGGACGTCTTCACTCCTCATCTCAACAGCAATCTGAATAGGCTGACTCAAAGGATGTCGGTAAGCACACAACAATTAGCTGGTTCAAGCTAGGAGGGAGTCTGCAGACAATCAAATAACCACAACCACGGTGAACGGAAAAGCATCTCAGTTCTTCAGAGGCATCGCCTTTAGTCAGCATATTCGCGTGATGTCAGACCAGGCCACCTGTCATGACTCTGGTGCGGTTCTGATGCTCATGTACTCATTGTAGATGCTTTGGGAGGGTGTTAGGGCAATCTGACTGACTGGTCGGCATCTATTCCCCAAAATACCCCATCGCACCCTATACTGAGATGTACTGAGTTTTCTGATGTCTGTTTACCATAGCCTTTACTCCCCATGTGCATCAGTGAGCCTTAGGTGCTCATGACTCTGTCACCGATTCACCTGCTTGTCCTTCCTTGGACCACCTTTGGTAGGTACTTATCACTGCATACCAGGAACACCCCATAAGACCTGCAGTTTTGGGGATTAATAAATCTAGTCATTTAGCCATCACAATGTAACCCTTGTTAAAGTCACTCAAATCCTTAGGTTTGCCCATTTTTCCTGTTTCCAACACATTAACTTCAAGAAGCGACTATTCACCTCCTAACAGGTATATATATCCCACCCCTTGGCAAGTGGTACTGGTAAGGAGATGTGGGTTTAATGTTATGGCTGATCATTGAGATATAATGTCAGCTTACAAGTTTGTTGTAATACTCTGTATGAATTCCACTCAGTCATTTGCCGAATCCTATTAGGGTCGCAGGGAGGCTGGAGCCTATCTCAGCCAACCATATGTGAAGGCAAAACAGCTCACCAGACCATTGCAAGGTTACACACACCATTCACACTTCCAGCTAGAGGCAATTTGGAGCAACCACATAGCCTAATGTGCATGTCTTTGGCCCGTGGGAGGAAACCGGAGCACCCAGAGGAAACCCACGCAAGCACGTGGAGAGCATGCAAACTCCACACAGAAACGCCCTTGCCAATCCCGGGATTCAAACCCAGAACCTTCTTGCTGGAGGTGGATGTGCTAACCACTACGCCACTGTGCCATCCAAAGTAAACTCCCATGAGGAAATGATCCAGTGTAGCAGCCATTTTGATTAATAAAAGAGACTCATTTCATTCAAAAAACCAACCATAGAGCTAAATCCTGACATATATGTCTTTTGAGAGTTATAATTCAACTGCTGGAACTCTTCAGCATTAGAAATATTTAATGAGACCTATAGAAACGGGTTTCCGTCTGTCCGTCTGATTTGTTCGTGCGATAACTTTGGAAGGAAATGACATAGGATCACCAAATATGGTGTATGGGTTGCCCTCAGAGGCGAATAGGGTGGGATAATATATGGGTCACCTTGACCTTGTTTCATGTTCGCAAGGTCAATTTCTATATAATGGTCCTGCTAGCAGGATCATCCGGACCCCTGATGACCATTATCATAATTTCCAGGTACTCTTAGGCCTTTTAAGCGGCGCAGAGAAGCAGTTCACTCCCAGAAGCAGTAACATGAGCTCACAGGAACCGTACAACATCCTTCCGCTGGCCAGCAGTCAGACCCGGTATGGCTCATTACACTCACTTCTTTTCTTGTTAGTCAATTTGAAAGTGTTATTTAAGAACGAGGTTAAGAACTTAATATGATTTTTTTTTTTTTTTGTCTCGCAGGTTTGGCCTGTTGCCGTTGAGTATGACCAATTCCCGGAAAACCAAATCATCTTCTAGATCTACAGACATCACCAGACCTCACGTGAGTGTATATCACAGATCTGTGTGTGTGTTAGAGAATATACTACTTGTTGACTTTTTTTTTTTTTTTAGTTTCTCTATTAATTAGCAATTTGTTCATTAATTTGTTTGCTTTACACTTTCAGTCTTACATTACATTGTTCTAGAGAGACGGATTTCCGCAACTTGAAGCCCCCGGTGAAGTAACGATAGTGTGTGTAATGGTGCTGGAAGTTTTCCTGCAGTGTGTTTACGACTTGCTGCTTTGCATGCGTGTGGCTTTTAGTTTAGAATGAGTGGAAATTAATTAGGACTGCATGATTATCCGCCCCCTTCTGTTAGACAGTACATAAACAAACACTGACCAGAAGAAATGATATATTTATAAGCTAGTCCTCTAGACAGGTGAATTCTCCTGTAAATGCGTGTTATGGTTGTCTTATACCAAGTGTATAAGACTCAGCAAGCTAGTCTGGAGTTATAGATTAGTAATAGATAGCAGGTAGGCTAGCTATAATGACCTCTCCTTATGCTATAAAAGTGCCATTATTAAAGTGTAGCAAACACTGGGTAATGTCTGGACTAGAGTGGGGTCAGGAATATTGGTACACATGAGAGATGGGAGATTTTCTTACTCATTCGCCACATTCTTGTTCTTTTCAGATCGCTCCTTCGTCCAATCCCATTCCAGAAGACACCTTCCGCCCAGGGAACCTCTTCAGGCAGTTAGCCAATCAGGAAGAGGAGCCTGCTGGCCCCTCCCTCTTTAAGTTAGGCTGGCTTTCTGGCATGGCCAAATAATTTATGTATTCTTGGGTGAAGTGTAAGGTTTTTGGTGTGTGATTTAAATTCTGTATTATAATATATACATATATGATTTGACATAAAAATGCGTGCTTGCATTTTTTCTATCTGTCGTTCATAGAATACACAACAAATGTTCTTCAAATTTCATTATTTTAGAAAAGAAAACCTTCTTCAGAAGGTGTATAAAGTATGTATTACACATTAGAACTTAAACTTCAGCTTGATTGCCTCGAGTACATAAAATTCAAATGATTTACTCACTCACTCATTTGCCGAACCGATTAATCCTACTATGGTCGCAGGGGTTCTGGAGCCTATCTCAGCCGACAGTTGGTCGAAGACGGGGTACACCTTGAACAGCTCACCAGCCCATCGCAGGGCCACACACACACACAACACTCCCTTTCACACCTAGGAGCAATTTGGAACAGCCAATTATCCTAATGTGCATGTCTTTGGCCAGTGGGAGGAAACCGGAGTACCTGGAGGAAACCCACACAAGCACAGGGAGAACATGCAAACTCCACACAGAAACGTCCATGCCAAGCCCGGGACTTAAACCCAGGACCCTCTTAGTGTGAGGCGGACATGCTAACCACTACGCCACTATGCCGCCCTTCAATGGAATTAATATACGTTTATATTATATAATATGGAGTATTCCGTTGAGTTTAAATTGCAAAACAGCAGTTAGCAGACAAGTATCTAGCGACTCTGGCATTTCTATCAACGACACATTCTCATGATAGCTCATTAGACCGAGGACGAAGAATGCCTGTGAGAAAAAAGCAGTCATTTTATTTTATATTACAGGCACTAATAAGAAAATATGAAGAATAAAGGACGTGACCCTACATCAATCCATAAGTTAGGGGTTGTATTAAAGTATATTAATTTCTAACTCGTCATTCAATTATGACTAAAGAAATGCGGCAGTAATAACAGGATGATTATGATCTGCTCTTGTGCCTTTTCTTTCACAGTGGTGGTCATTACATGTCTGTACCCCTGAAACCACAACATGAATTTCAGCAGTGTTGAGTGTACGCTTTGCATGTTACGTATGATCAACATACAAGTTTGAAGAAAATCAGTGTTTCTGAAACTTTTTAATAACAGAAATACACATACAAGAAGAAATGATCTGGAAAACGAAAGGGCAGGAAGACGAACGACTATTGTGTGTGTGTTGCTAGAACTTTACCATATTTTACTCACATCTGATAAACAGAGGGTATTCAAAATGAGCCATTGAGAAAAAATAAGACATTTAAAAAGAAGATAGTGAGCATGAGCAGGGAACCACAATCACTGCACTGAGCTACATAGTGTATAAACTACATGCTAAAGTTAGCGCTTCTTCCACAGCTAGAACACACGTCATAATATATACCCAAATAAACAGTGTGTGTACATCAAGTGTGATACGTTTTACTGTACTCTATGCTAATGTTTCAGTTTCACATTTAAACTGCTAAGCCCTGTGTAACATAAAATTGGTATAATTCTAATTAATCTACACCTAATTATCAAAATAAAAGTCTTTCACCATTCTTCACTGTGGATAACAAAACAGATAATACAAAATCACGCACTCATTGGTCGTGGGGAAGCTGGAGACTATCTCAAACTACACTTGGCAAAGGCATGATACACCCTGAATGGTTCGCCAGACCATTGCAGGGCCAACACACACACAAGCATTCACACTCATACCGAGGAGCAATTTGGAACTTGCGATGGCTGTGAATCTATTGCATTGAAACAGAATCTTGTGTATGTACACCATGTTTGGGGGTAGCACAGTGGCGTAGTGGTCAGCACGTCCGCCACCGAGTTCCGGGCTGGGGCGTTTCTGTGGAGTTTGCATGTTCTCCCAGTGCTTGCATGGGTTTCCTCCAGGTCCTCCGGTTTAGTAGGTTGGTAGTTGGTTAGTAGGCTAACTGGCTGTTCCAAATTGCCCCTATGTTGGATGTTAGTGTGAATCTAATCGCGTGTGTTGCCCTGCAAGCTGTTCAGGGTGTACCCCGCCTTCTCCCAGTGTCGGCTGAGATAGGCGCCATCCTCCCCATGACCGTAGTAGGATTAAGCTGTTCAGCAAATGAGTGACATCATATTTGGCTCAAAACAAAAACAGGATCTTAACAAATCATTGCAAATGCAAATAGTGTAATAATAATAATATTTAATAATAAGGGTATAAATCCTTATTATTTGTAAATTTTAGGGAAAGGGACCTAGTGGCTGATGGGATATGGTGCAGAGAGAAAATGAACATTGGTTAGCTGTAAAGAAATCAGTATTCTAAGCTAAATTGCTGTGCGGTCGCTATCAGAAACACAGGCTAATATACAGTTAAGCAAAAAACATCAAGTGCGATTCATAGCTAATGTCTTTTCTGATATTTTAAAAACGATCCAAAGTCAATCAAAAACAGTTCCATTAAACTCCATCACTTGCGATCCAGTTTGCTGGCCATCAGTTTTTTTATATCGATCGGTCCGGCTGCAGCAGCTGCTTTAGCTTTTTCCTTCTGTTCCTCCTGCCACAGGATGATGGGGTCGATGCTGGGCTTACGCTTTCGAGCATTTTGTTCCAGTTGAGAATCACTACAGGGGAGATAATAACTATTATGAATCACAAACACCCAACTGTTAAAGCAGTACTAGTTTCAAGTAACAAAAATAATGACTGGTGGAGCGAACACACACGTTCATTGCCCTTTCGCATGGCACCAACTGGCATATATAATGTCAGATCCTTGTTGTTGTATAATCGAGCCTAACGTTAGGTTACATGAATGATGTTTTTACACTAATACTATTAATAACATTACTACTGTCATAACAGTAGTCACTAAGTCATTAGTGGAGATATTTGAATTTAAAAACTTTCCTTTTCCGAGTCTTCGGACACACGCATGCTCGGTCTAACTTGAAGACGAAGTTGAACTTGTAATTATCTAATTAGATCCCAGCGTTAGACCTATTGGAAAGTTCCTGTCTATGTAAATGTAATGACTATCGTAACATTAATTTACTACAATTTTTGTAATCATTCTAAATAACATGACAATATATAGCTCATGCGATTAGCAATAACGTACTAGGACCGAGCACACACTCGTGAACTGTGGACAGACAAGCACACACACATAATTTCCTGCGGAATGAAAATCGCCGCATCCCAGTACCTTCCGCGTTGCTCACACGAAAGGTAATAAATTTAGTGTATGGTGAAGAGTTAGTAAGCACAACCTCAGACCCATGTGACTCCAACCCAGTGTCCATGACAACAAAATCATCAGGTGACTGATCACCACCACATGGTTAATGGTAAATGTATTTCTCTAGGATTAGGCGGTTTGGCAAATGAATGAGTGAGAGTGACAAATGTAGTGTGGGTATGATGTAACAGAACTTACGTGAAGTTATGTAGCATGGGTATGATCGCCTTTTTCTGAATATCCTTGTAAACTGGTGACTTCAGATAGCGATAAAATGTGTCCTGGAGGTCACGTGGAGGTCACACGGTAATATATATATAAAAAAAAAAATCCATTAAGTTTGTTGAAACAATGGCAGGAGATTACGCGCTGAGATCAAGGCTAAAGGCTAAGAAAATAATAAAGTGTGCGACTTTTTTTTTTGGCCGGGCAGTGTATGTTCCGAACCTTTTTCATCAGCATGAAGATGTGGGTTTGAGCTGCATCCAGGACGTAGCGGTGCGGATGCTCTAAACCCTTCACGGTCAGTCCCATTGTCCGACCATCAATGTTAATCCAACGTGGAGCTCCTGGAGCTAAAAACGTCCTGCACAGACACACACACAGTTCAAAGTTTGTATGTTACATCTTGATTGTTTTCTATCAGGCGGCACGGTGGCGTAGAGGTTGGCATGTCCGCCACACACCAAGAAGGTACTGGGTTCGAGTTCCAGGCTCGGGCGTTTCTGTGTGTTCTCCTAGTGATTGCGTGGGTTTCTTCTGGGCACTCTGGTTTCCTCCACAGTCCAGAGACATGCACATTAGGCTGACTTGCTGCTCCAAACTGACCCTAGGGGTGAGTGTGAGTGTGAATGGTTGTGTGTGTATTGCCCTGCAATGGTCTGGCGAGCTGTTCAGGGTGTACCCCGCCCTCACCCAGTGTCGGCTAAGATGGGCTCCAGTCTCCCCTAGTAGTAGGATTAAGTGGCTCGGCAAATGAGTGAGTGAGATGAAGATAACAAAACAGGAAAAATGCCAAAGGGGTCACTGTAAATCTTTTATAATATAGTTTTTAGGGAAAGTTTAGTAGTTTCTCCTACTGTCTAAGTACAAAACTATAATCAGTTACGTAATGTAATGTTTATTATACGCAACACTTGTACAGTGCTATTGTTTTAGATATACAGCAATAAAATATCTAAAACTCCTGCTTAACAGTTCACTGAGGAATACCCACACATTCTACTAATCAAAGTCTCACTTGAAAATAGTCTCGGCGTTCTCAGACATGGATACGGCCGCTCCCCACTTCATCTCCTCGGCAGCCTCCCAAAAAGCCAAATTCTCACCTGCGAAGAGTCATACATAAATCAACGAGCTCTCAAATGTACGAACAGACAGTCCGGAAACATCCATGAGTCACCACACACCGCTGAATTCCTTCTTCAGGAAGAGCTTGAAGTCTGCACGGCCACGGGGATCGTTGAGTAACTCATAAAAGCTGAAGGACCAGCGCTCGACTCTCATCTTTGTAGGGATTTCAACACTGTGTGACAAAAACATCATTCATATAACTGTGGTCAGTTATCAGTTATCCTAAGTAAGTACCTTCTGAATGTACGCAGGCTACACATCTACTGCACCACCGTTTTAATGGTACTGTAGTTTGGTACAGTGTGGATTAAATTTGCAATCAAAGCTGAAGTCTTAAAATATTTTATTTTGATATACTGTATTAATCCCGCAAGGGAAATTATTGCCTCTGCATTTAACCCGTCCAAAGTGAGCGTATACACACACACACACACACTCAGAGCAGTGGGCTGCCACACATTGGGGCGCCCGGAGAGCAGTGGGGGATTAGGTGCCTTGCTCAAGTGTACTTCAGACATGAAGGTGGAGGAACGGAAGGTGCAGCTCACTCCCCCACCGCCACACAATTTTCCTGCTGGTTCTGGAATCCAGCCAGCGACCTTTCGTTCCCAAAGCCGCTTCTCCATTAGGCCACGGCTGCCCTTTTCTGTGGAATATGTAATAAATATGCTTTTTTGCCAATGTTTCAAAACGTACATACTTTGAGGTCACAGGGCAGCATGCTGGTGTAGTGGTTAGCATGTCTGCTTCACAGCAACAAGGTCTTTCGATTTCGTTCGAGTCTATTTCTGTGTGGAATTTGCATGTTCTCCCTGTGCTTGCGTGGGTTTCCTCCAGGTTCTCCAGTTTCCTCCCACAGTCCAAAGACATGCACATTAGGCTAATTGACTGTTCCAGATTGCTCCTGGATGTGAGTGTGAATGGTTATGTGTGTTGCCCTGTGTTGGTCAGGCGAGTTGCTTAGGGTGTACCCCGCCTTCAGCCAGTGTCGGCTAAAATAGGCTCCAGCCTCCCCGTGACGCTAATAGGATTAAACGGATCAGCAAATGAGCATTTAAAATTTTAGTTATCTTATATATAGAATCTTATATGTTATTGATATTGTATGAATCATATAAACACACACATTATATACAAAATCAATGTAATCTCTGCAAAACTTGTGCTTCTCTTGTGCTTTCAATCAATCACTGCTGTCACTTGAGAGAAGTACTGCATAGAGCGAGTGTTCCTTTCCAAGATCTGTCTTGTCAGATAACATAACATGCTTAACAGTAGTAGTAGTAGTAGGAGTCAAAATCTCACTTTCTCCACAGCCATCCGTGACCAGGAGTCCATGGGAGCTAATTGGCCGAGCTCTCACGGGAGGGAAAGATGGCTTACGCTCACCTCCCTGTCACTCACTGTGATCACCAGCCAATCATGGGCTTCTGTGGGCTCATTTGTATGAGGGGGCGGATATCGCTTTCCCTCTGAGTGTGTTAGACCGCCGCTAAATGCGCATGCGCAGCAGTTCGAAAAAAGTCAGGTGGCGGGCATTGCATGTCACGGAGAGGGCATGTACATGTTACTCCTTGGTTGGTGGTGGTCATGTGATAGGGAAGGCAATACTTGATGGGTGGGAAATGGATACGACTAAATTAGGGAGAAAAATGGGGGGAAATAAAAAAAATAAATAAATAAAAATCTCACTTTCTCATGTTCAGTTCCCAGTATGTGTCATTATCAGTTTGCCAGGGGTTGCTGGGAACACAGGATTTGAGAAATGGATCATGGTCCTGAAATGTTGTCATGTGCCTCACAAGACTGAATGAATCAAAAGACAAAAGTACACAAGCATTTCAATTTGTGTAAAACAAAACCTAACAGACAGATCATTTTCTAAATCGAATGATAAAACACTAATACATTCCACTCAAAAAAGTCTTCTCTATTTCTTTTTCTCTGTTCTCATCTTGACCAGCATGGTAGCCTAGTGGTTAGCATATCTGCCTCACAGCAGTAATGTCGTAGGTTTGAGTTCTTTTTGGTAATGTGCAGTGTCGTTATTTTTCACCAACACCTTTCATCATTGAGATTCCTTGGATGTCCTGAAAGCTCTTTGCGAACCATGGAAACCTCCTAGACCACTCATCACTCACTCATTTGCCGAAAAGCTTAATCCTACTTCTGGGGTAGCAGGGAGGCTGGACCCTATCTCAGCCGACACTGGAGGCGGGGTACACAGTGAACAGCCAATTAGCCTGACGTGCATGTCCATGGATTGTAGGAGGAAACTGGAGTACCCGGAGGAAACCCACGCAAGCATGGGTAGAACATGCAAACTCCACATAGAAACGCCTGGAACCCAAACCCAGGACATTCTTGCTGTGAGGCGGATGTGCTAACCACTATGCCACTGTGCCGCCCCCTCCTAGACCAAAGTCTAGGAGGTTATCTAGAGTCATTTTAATTGATGGCAGGTATGTACTGACTACCATTTAACATGAGTTTGAATCTGACTGGTTAAAAAAGTTTAAGAAATTAAATTAAATGGTAAATTCTGAAAACAGCAATATTCCCAATTATAAGAGGGTGTGCATACTTATGCACCTGTTTAATTTTTTTCCCCTCAAAGATCTCAGTTTGTTTTTGAATTGTCTCATTTTTATTACATCACAAAACCTGGCATGCTAACAGGGTACATATATTTTTACAGTATATCCACTGCATGTTTTATATCACCCTCTTAAAACCGTATTCTGATTAGGATACTTAATGGGGGCTAAATAAATATTGTGTAAATATCTCTATTGTACTTACGCTCCGAGAGACACTGAGGATTTGACTCTTGGTCTCATGATTACCTGCTGCATGAAGATGATCTAAAAGACAGAAGTGGTTTGAGCGGGCGAAAACAAGCTAAACATGTTCAAAATACAATCCACACCAACAAATTCCACTTACAATTCTTCTATAGTAATCAAAGGGTTTTTTCTATAAAAGAGAAACAGATTTCAGAATTAATATTTTTTACAACAGGCCACTTGTTCTTGGTGCAAACACAGTTAACATACACTTTACTAATGCACCTAATACAAACCTAACACAGTTACAGTCACCATTTAACACAGGATAGTTATAGCTAATACGTATATTTAATTTACAGTATACTCAATGCTATCATCTGTAATAGTAACAAGCATGAGGGAATGGCATGATCTGATTGGTTCACTATCTCTGGATAGTCACTGAATAGTCCCAGAGACGGAATGTTGAGAGGACTATTCACCAAGCCTGAGGTACATAACTGTTTTAGTATATACTACACAGGATCAAAACAATGCACCGAATGACCATAAACAATTGTGAGTGTCCATCCTTTTTGATTCAAGTACTATCCACTCGGGGTTAGCTTGATCACTCTATCAGATGGCTAACTGTTATCGAACAAAATTGGAGTTCATAGCATTCGATTATATATTAGCATGTCTGTCTCACAGCGACAAAGTCCATTTTTTTGTGAAGGGTTTTCCCTGTGTTTGTGTGGGTTTCCTCCGAGTACTTCGGTTTCCTCCTACAGTCCTAAGACATGCACATTAGGCTAATTGGCTGTTCCAAATTGCCCCTAGATTTGAGTGTGAATGGTTGTCTGTGTTGCCTGTGATGGATTGGTGAGCTCTTCATGGTGTACCCCACCTTTGCCCAGAGTCGGCTGAGATAGGCTCCAGCCTCCCTGTAACCCTAGTACGATTAGGCGGTTTGGCAGTTAAATGAATGTATGAACTATCCACTCGGAATAATGATTATAATAGCGATAGCACACCAATCAAATCGCACCATTCCCGTGCAGTATAAAATAACCAACCCACAAATGCGGAAGAATACTTGAATCAATTAAGATTTTTTAAAATAATTAATCAAAATCTCAATTTAATTTAGGGAACTTAAGAAAAGGAAACTAAATGAGATTCATTCATAAATTTTCTGAACAGCTTAATCTTAATCAGGGTCGTGGGAAGGCTAGAGCCCATCTCAGCCGACTCTGGGCGAGAGCAGTGTACACGCCGGACCATCGCAGGGCTAAATGAGATTTTTAGGCTTTATTTGATCATTTGTAAAGTGTGACAGTGAATACGCATGCCTCATTATGATATCTTTTGAAACTTATTTCAAGTTTTAGGATGTACAACGCTGAAACACAAGAAAACCTAATTAAAATGAGATTTTTATGGTTTATTTTAACATTTTTAAAGCTGTAATCACACGCACTCTTTTCACTCACTCACTCATTTGCTGAACCGCTTAATCCTACTAGGGTCGCAAAGAGGCTGGAGCCTATCTCAGCCGACACTGGGCAAAGGCGGGTACACCCTGAACAGCTCACCAGACCATTACAGTGCCAACACACACACACACACACAACCATTCACACTCAAACCCACATCTAGGAGTAATTTGGAACAACCAGTTAGCCTAATGTGCGTCTCTTTGGACTAAGCGAGGAAATTGGACCACCCAGAGCAAACCGTGAGGCGGACGTGCTATCCACTACACCACCGTGCTGCCCACTTACCTTTTTGCAACTCTAAAATAACAAGAATCAACGCTTTAAACGGTGAGATCTGTGTAGGGGATTGTATTGCACACTATAAAAGACATGACAAGTGTATGGGACATGTGTTAAGTGTATTGGGAGTTTATGTTTTGCATTTAGTGGCCATATAGAGGATGTGATATGATGATATTGGGGTGTATATGGGAAAAATACTTCGCTTTACTTCATTTATTTATTTATATAAGAACTGTAAAAAAATCTACTAAAAATAAAATTACAATTTGTACATATATTCCATTATTTATGTACTGAAATAGACTTTTCCATTAATCTAATAATTTACTGGTTGGGACCTAGTAGTTAATAACAAAATGCTATGTATAGTACTGCACAGTATATGGGCATTGTATAAGAAATTTCTGTTTAGAGGAAAAGGAGTATCAGCTTAGTTTATATTCCTGGGTCAGGAACCAGACTTGTTCTTGAAAACCCATGCAGACTAAAGAGAAACACAGACTGCCTGGAAAGAACAGAAAGAATAGAAAGAGTTAACTGGAACCATACCACATTCATGAACATAGTAAACATTAAAATAGTACAAGTGAGGTAAGAAGGAATTCATATACACAACAAATGGCCGACACAAACTGTTATCTGGACCTTGGGTTATTTGTCTGCATTGGCGTCTAGAAGACTTCACTAATCTACTTAGTCTGCTCAAAGATATATTACTGTTAAGAAGACATGGCAGATGTTTCAGGAAATTAACTTCATATCAACTGTGAAGCATGGTGGAGGAAATGTTATGGTTTGGGGTTGTTTCGCTGCCTCAGGGACTTGGCAAATTGCTGTGAATCCGGCATCATATCAAAGAATGCTTGAAGATAATGGAAGGTCATCTTTCACAAATGATGAGACCTTTCAACATGACAGTGAACCTAAGGACACCAACAACTTTATGAAGGAATGGCCAGAAAAAAATCAGCTTCATATGTAGGCTTTGTGTTAAAGAGGGTAAAACGTTTGCTCAAATATGCTGAAGAAATCAACCCCCATCAATTCCCATGGGATGCACTTTTTTCCCATTAAAAAAATACTATCATTTGACTTTTGCTGTAGCTTTAAAGAACATATTGACCGATTTTTACACAGTAGACAAACAGACAACATTCCACATGATGTAGAAAATGTATGGGGGTATGCACTGGAAGATCAGAGACCAGAACTCTTCTTCAGCACTCTGGTAGAAACTCTCCTTGGCCACTGCAGCAAGGCTGAAGAATCACAGCTAAGCTGATCTAATGTACTTATCCCTCTTATCCCTAGCATTAATGTCAACACACAGATGCCATTCTAAGAACTTCAAGCTTGTAGCTAAGCTCACTGATCATATCTTAAAAAGAGTTCCATCCGCTCTCATGGCCAGATAAAGCATCTGATTGAGATGAATTCTGGATAACACACTGCACTAGAGATTATAAAGTGCTCTTATTAAGGTGACCGGAAAATAGAGAGCAACAGGATGAGCATGCATTGTAAAACACTAGGGGATCATCAATCTGCAGGTGCATCCTCACCTTTCACCTCTTCTGTGTTAGGATCAATAAGCCGATTCATGCCGTAGTCCATAGCGCTGTGAGTTTGAGGCTGCGAAGACAAAAAGAGTTTGATCAAATTTATACGCCTTTACTCAGTCAGACACTGCTTTACATAAGCATTCATTTATCAACTTGACATGGGTGCAATTAATGTTAAGTAGGGCAAAAGTATTAATAAATATAGGAACCTAAAAATAAAATATTGTACATTGATAGAAGTAAAAAAAATATACAGTATGTAAAAAAGTTTATTTTATTATAGGTTTATACTATAATTTCCCCCCACATTTTGAAAACTATAATTCTATACAGTAACCACATGTGACCAAAACACAGATGAAGCCACACACAGAAAGCTACTCACAGGAGGCTTGTGTACAATCCAGTAGGCTCTTTCCTGACAATCAAACACAACGCGGTCTGATTTGGTCCTCTCCTTTCCTATTCTGCAGTAAGTAAACAATTCAGTTCAATTCAGTTTTATTTGTATAGCGCTTTTTACAATTGACATTGTCGCAAAGCAGCTTTACATAGTACATTAAACTTATGACTTTAAACACTACTATAAACCCTATGCATCCCTAACGAGCAAGCATTGGGCAACAGTGGCGAGGAAAACCTCCCTCAGTCGACACTTATAAGCAAACTATTAGTGAGAAGATAAATACCTGATGGCTTTCAATAAGATTTCAATCTGTCTTATAATGAGTAAGAAAAGTACAATATCTGCATAATGTTTAATTTCAACGTTAGCTTGACAACAATTCCATCCCTCTCACTGTAATGTACGCAGTGATATTAGCTTGGTCAAATGTTTGGATATCGCACAGTAACACCATAACTGAACACAAACGTAGCTACATTATAAACAAGCACTTAAACGTTGCTTTGTTTTCTTGAATACCAAGCATCAAAAGTCTGTATAGCTTTCACAGTATACCAGTGACAGGTATATTAACAAAAAACAAGGACTGTAAACAACTATCATCCCTTCTGACTGTGTTAAAACTACAGCATGAAGCTGTCCACATGCTAACGTGAAGGCGTATCGAGGTAGATTTATCAGAAAGAATCACTCTAAACACTTATTTTCAGTGCTTTATTTAAAAAATCAACTTCCAACACTTCTGAGCAGAATACTTGCTGTCCGTTATGGCATTGCTATGTGGTATCTAAGCATGTGACCTCTAGACCTCAGACTGATGTTGGTCACCTGACCCCACCGATTTGATCAAAGTCTCTTTGAGGCTTAGCAACCAATGCGACATAAGAAAAGCAAACTAGTAAACTAATTAGCAACTTGAACTAACGCCTGGTGATTATATGCCTCCCACAGTAAGTGACCTTGGCCTTTGACCTATGACCTCAAAATTCTAATCAGTTCATTCATGATTTAAGTTGGACAATTGTGCAAAGTCTGAGAGAAAATCCCTTAAAGCCTTTTCGAGATACCATGTTCACAAGAATGGACCACATTTAGCTGCGGTGACCTTGACCTTTGACCTATGACCTCCAAAATCCAACCAGTTCATTCTTGAGTGGACTTTTATTCAATGTTTGAAGAAAATCTTTTGAAATTTTATTGAGATGTAGTGTTGACAAGTATGGCACACATGAGGCCGCAGTGACCTTGTCCTTTGAGCTATGACCTACAAAATCTAATTAGTTCAACTTGGAATCAAGGTGGACATTTGTGCAAAGTAATGTAAAGCCATCTGAGCATTCTTAAAAAATTGCATTTACAAGAATAGCCGGAATAGATGGACAACTTGAAAACATAATGCCTCTGGCCTTAGCTATCACCAGCATGGAGGCATAAAAAGTTACCTAGTAAGCATGGTCTAATGGGATAATCTGGATGTGTTGGTACATTCAAGATTCTACACTTAACTTTCATATAATAGAAGTATTTAAAACATTTTAACTTTTTATGATGTTCAGTGTGAAGACTGACCTGTATTGCTCTTTGGCTTGCATCACAATAAAGTCCCATTTGTAGTTGAGCCATTTGTGAAGACTGCTGTAGTTCTCCTGTTCCATATATTAATAAATGGCCATTGTTACTTTTCACACCAAAACAGGTATTGTATGACACTGTATATGCCTTGTGTGGAGAAAGTAGAACCTGTTCATAGTCATCAAGTGTCCCCTTCTTTCGAATGTTTCTCTTCGCCAGATAAATTGCTTTAGTGAAAACAACACAGAGAGTTAAAAAGTGTACAAACTCTTATATTCAGTTCACGCCATCTACCAGCTAATCTTCTAAACAATGGGATAAGACATAACAGGGGGGTCAAACTCATTTTCACTGAGGGCCACATCACTAAATTTAAAGGTGATCGAGGGCCGAATAAATCACTGAACATCTATTCTAAAAGGGTTTAACAGCGACAAGCTAGCATGCAATCTTTCTTGAGTCACGAATGTCTAGCTGTTTACTTGAAATAGGCTGCCGCCACCTAGTGGAAGTATAATGAATTAGGTTTCATGGTAATGGTCGATGTAAATAATGTACGATAATTATATTCTTGAAAGCTCTTGAGGGCCACATAAAATGAGGCAGCGGGCCGGATTTGGCTAGCGGATCTGAGTATGACACCTATGACATAACATAACAATGTATGATTACACAAAGTGAAAGAACACACAGCACGCATTGTACAGGATATAGCTGTTCCAAGACAGAACATTTCTTCTAGAACTTCTGTTTCGTCTATTTTGACCACCTGTGTAGGTAGAATTCAGCCAGAAATGAAATATACACTGCCCAGCCAATAAAGAACACCCATCCCACACTCTTTATTTTCTTGGGCCATATTGAGCCTTGATTAGAGCATAATTGCTGTTACGTTCCAACAAACTGAAGCAACATCACAACATTTATTTCCATGCAGAGTCACTGAGATTTTTCACTGAGATCTTGAATTGATGATAGGAAAACTGAACCACTCCATAAAGTCTTCTCCAGCACATCCCAAAGACTTTCAATGGGGTTAAGGTCAGCCCGTTGTGAGATCTGTGAAGAAGTAATGCTACCTGCTACATAACTATGTGAGTCTTAATAGAATTGTTGTGTTCATTTCATTGTAGGCTGAACTTGGTTCCTGATTCATCTGATTACTGATTTCTGTCTAAAACAGCCTTTAAAGTCAGTCATACCACAGCTCGGCAGAATTCTTATTCTGGTAAATGGTTAAAAGGCATTGGTTAATTTCTTTTTACAGCAGCTCAGAGAGTAGTTTGTTAGCTCAGAAAAGCACATGTGTGTAGTCAGTATTAATACACTTGTTCAAATACATTACAAATACTGCTCATTCACAAAGGCATGTATGATGAGGTTGATGATTATGATGAAAATAAATGGAATAGAAATGCATGTAAATGCTGTGTGTGTTTATTTAACATTCATTCATTCATTCATTTTCTTAAGCGCTTAATCCTAATTAGGGTCGCGGGGAGGCTGGCATCCATCTCAGCCGACTCTGGGCGAGGGCAGAGTACACCCTGGACAGCTCGCCAGGCCATCGCAG
>JBCNYH010000005.1:6841022-6864025 GCA_039654325.1 Tandanus tandanus
CACACACACACACACACACACACACACACACACACACACACACACACACACACACACACACACACACACATACCAACCAATAGTGTAAGAGGAATTCTTACATTACTTAGATCTGAATGTGTCTGATCGCCCCTGATTAATTCCTACCCATCTCATTCAGAAAGTGTGTGTGTGTGTGTCTGTGTTCAGGATTTCCTTTCAGCCTGTTGTCGGCTGCGTGTGTATTTATGGAATGTGTGACTGAGATTGAAGGAGTCATTTTCTGATGCGAATTACCTCATACCGTACTGCTTCAGTGTTCCATGTCCTCCTACGCACTTGTACACTACACTCAGCCAACCTGAAGGCCTTTATCTGATGTGTGATCTCATCCTTTTTCGAATTTACACCCCGGTTTGATTTCGTCATCATTCAAAGTCATTCAGATTAAAATTATGCTGTTTGGTTGTATGACATCTTCATCATGGAGGTCTATACTCTTAGTTTAATGCGCATGAGATTGAGTTGATTGATTTCAAGTTCATGGGGACTATGCCGAAGATTCATCAAATGTTTTAGGGAGGTTGCTGCTCAGTTTAATTCGAATTAGCTACAAGAACGAATCAGTAGAGGTCGGCGAACTATACAGCAGTTTATTTGTATTTGATGTGTTTTACTTTATCATGTCACTTTGTAGTGATCAGTCCAGTTGGATTTCTAACACAGGTTTCTTTGCCAAGCGTTGGCGCCCTTGGCGTTGATTTTTCTGCAGCGTCAAGTTGCATTACTGCACCATCTAGTGGCACAGATAATAATGTATAAAGGCTTCATAGATTTTAGTAGAAATCTATGAACGTTCACTTATTTACCAAAGAGAAATTTGAGAAATGAACAGGACAGAGACAACCTCAGGTAAAAGCAGATGTGTTATTGTTGGCGTTAAGTTGAATAAAAAAAAATGCCTGCTTTATTAAAGGACGGTTTAGCGCACACTGGAGGAGATATCACTATTTTCTTTTTTCATGCAACAGTTGACAATAAAGATCTCTTATCTTATCTCATTTCAGCTTTCCAAACAAGAAAATTACATTATGCCAACTAGAACATCAAGATATCTGGACGTCAAAGCTATTTCACGGCGAGTGCCTTAAAACATCAATAAAAAAACGCCAGAAGTACTACTGCGTGAGCCCATCAGTGATGTTGATCGAGCTACATCAGTGTTGGCTGTTTAAGCAGGATGGGAAGCCCTTCATAGATTTCTGACCAAAAGAGCGTATCTAATTATTTGGGGTGGGCATGTGCAACTTGTGGGGATGATGCATAGGTTCGAAGGTAAGACGCTAGTGATATTGCAGTCTACAGTAATTAAAATGTAAAATTGTGCAGAGTATGCTGAAGACGCCTTAATAGTGAGTAAAAGTATTTGCTTTTCATACATTAACTGGAATATTAGCTATCAGCTGAATGAAATGATGAAACTAGTTTGCCCAGATGAAGCAAGACAGCTGGCTAAAAATGCTAAACATGGCGGTCTGCGATATCGCTACTCTATAGATTTTTTAGCGAGTTAAAACCAGTGAGAAATGTTTGCGGTTTTCTGGTTTGGGAAGTTGAAATAGTGATCGTTCCTCCATTGTGAGGTAAACCACATGTTTTGTTTTCTTCTATGCAAACAGAGTTCAGACGGCTGTGACATACAGTTCAGAAAACCTAATAATGGTTGCTTTCCCTCCACAGGACTATCTGCCGAGTCAGCAGGATATCTTACTGGCGCGCAGACCCACCAAAGGCATCCACGAGTACGACTTTGAGATCAAGAACGTCCCGTTTAAGATGGTGGACGTGGGCGGCCAGCGCTCCGAGCGCCGCCGCTGGTTCGAGTGCTTCGACAGTGTCACCTCCATCCTGTTCCTGGTGTCTTCGAGTGAGTTTGACCAGGTGCTGATGGAGGACCGTGAGACTAACCGGCTCACGGAGTCGCTCAACATATTCGGCACCATCGTCAACAACCGCGTGTTCAGCAACGTCTCGATCATCCTGTTCCTGAACAAGACCGACCTGCTGGAGGAGAAAGTCAAGACCGTGGCCATCAAGGACTTCTTCCCCGAGTACGAAGGCGATCCGCACAGCCTGGAGGACGTGCAGAAGTTCCTCGTGACGTGCTTCCGCAACCAGCGCCGCGAGCAGCAGAACAAGCCGCTATACCACCACTTCACCACTGCCATCAACACTGAGAACATTCGCCTCGTCTTCCGGGACGTCAAGGACACCATCTTACACGACAATCTCAAGCAGCTCATGCTGCAGTGATCTGAACTCGTCCCTCAGCTTCCACTGCTCGCGTCCAAGCCTGGACCACTAAACCTGACTTTGGGGAGAGGGGGAGGGGGTGTTCACAAAGCAAGTTTTAATTCGCGTGTGTGTGTGTGAGAGAGAGCGAGCATACACACAGGTTCGGCCTCATTCCGAAGAGTATTTGTATGAGGAAAGAGTGAGAGAGCCTGTGCTTCTAACTGCCTTTGAAGTAACTCAACCGAACAGCAATGCTGTTTGTGTCTTTTCTAATCTTTATTCTAGCCTGACTTTGACTAAGCTCAGTTGGAGCTCACGTCCGACCCACTTAGCATCAAATCCTTATTTTCATTCCTCAGTCTAATACTTTAGCAACATTTGCTAAGCTAATCTCTACTATGCATCTGTGTAGCACTGAGCTAACATTAGTTTCCTCCCCAGTGTTGGTGCCCTAACTTTAGGTTTGCTAGTTCATGGTAAACCATTATGTAATGTCATTCGATTGGCAGATTGAGCTTGACTTTAGCTCCGCCCTCAGGGCTCCAGGGATGAATGATGCTGTGCAAAATTAGGATGTGTGTGTGGTCATACACTGCCTTATTTCAGCTTTTTGGGCTTCACCCTTAACACAAGTCTGTGTGTGTGTGTGTTCTCGCATGAGTGCTCCCACCTGCCTTACTTTTATCTGGAGTGTGTCAAGCCTTACTGAAAATAGATTCCCTGAATAATGTGTGTGTGTGTGTGTGTGAGAAAGAGAGAGACATGTGAAAGTGCTCTTGCGCCGTTATCAGCCTTCGTACTAAACCCATGCGTTTGTACTAACATTGTAATAGGAAGCCGTGTTTCTGAGCCTCTGCCTTCTATTCGCTGTAGTTCTTAATGAGGTTTTTTTTTTAATCTGTTTGTTTTATATATAGATATTTGTGTTCCTTTTAGCTATAAGTTATATTTTAAAGGTTTACAGTCTTCACCGCCACTGATGGATTCCAATTAATAGGCTTGTGCTGTTCGCGTTTATGATATTAGCACAATATAATTGTTTTTTTTCCCTTTTAATGTAAACAAAATTCACTCCACAGCAACAATTCTGTTGTGTTTTCAAGCTACATGTTTGTTGACTTAATTGTTGACCAAGTTCTACTAAAATGTTTGGCACTGAGATGAGTTAGCTAACCCTGGGTTTACACGGGGGCACGATCTCCGCGATTTAAGAGAAATGTGAGGAGCGTAGGGGGGTCGTGTGATCGATTCGTGAAGATCTTGAGGGAACTTTGTGGATTCGTGATAATCGCGCTGATTGTGGCACAATTTTTGACTGTCAAAAATTTTGCCGTGGTTATTACGATTTGACGCCAATCGTGATAGAATGTGAGAATCGTACTAGAGCGCAGTAGAGCGTGACCGACCTTAATGTGCCATCGTAGGAGATCTTGAAGAACTTGGAAACACGATTCCTTCAAGTTTCATCTCTTTAGATGCACCCTGCCTCCTTTTTATACCCCAATCATGCTTCAGATGTGCTCAGTAATCGCAGGCATCGTGTCCCAGTGTAAAGCTAGGGTAAACGTTAGCTAGCATACTAAAATAAATCCTAAAATAATAGCTAATTGTGTACTTCTCAATCATCTTGGTCACCCTGACAATACTGTATAATGTAGTGTGTTAAATATCGTGATGTATTGTAGAATCGATTTTTTTTTTTTCTGTGCGTGTTTGTGATTATTGTTGATTACGGTTAATCGTAATTGGAAAGAAAAGCTGAGTTACACACACGCATAAACAATTGTTCGTTTAGACCACTCAAACTGTAGAAAGTGATGCAATGTGTGAGAGGCAAACTCAGGGTTGAATAATTTTAACCACTTGTGTGCATGGAGACAAAATGATCTGTGTGTGTGTGTGAAATTTAAATAATGTACATTCTGTCCATCAGTGGTTGGAAATTTTTTTTTGTTTGTTTTGTTTGGACAGGTTTTTTCTTTTTGACACTAGAGCTCTGCGCTATGATAAAATTTACAGTTATGCACCCGGACAAATAATAGCTTTTAGTATCCAATCTACTCCTTGCTTTATGGCGTAATGACGCTGGAGTTGGTCAGTGTTTTTAACAGTACTGATGATCTCTACTAAACTCAGTGTATCGTGATCAAGTGTGTCAAATCGTCCAGCTCTACCACTAACGGGTTTTCTCTCTTTATTTCACATCAGTGTAAGTCCCTCAAGTTTTTATTTTACTTTTACTTGTAATTAATTTAATGTTTTTTAAATCAAGATTATTGATTTATTCCCTTGTGCCATGGATTGAAAGGTACCACTTATTATTGTTCAAAATTGTTTTTAGGAGATCTGCTGCCTTCTGAAGCCAAGACGTTCGCTTTTAAGCCAGGCTCAGCCGACGCATGTGCCAGTATTACGTTTCTTTTTCTTATCGTCACAGTAACTGCCTTAACTTGCCTGACAATACCCCACACAGGACGTTTGCGACATTAATACAGTATATAGACACATATTTTCTCCGAGCACGCGTGACACATCATCGAAAGTATGATTTCGAAGCAAATGGGTTCAGAACATGACTGCGATTGACTCGCTGGGTGTGGACCCAGGATATGTGCCATGACTTGATACAGATGGCGATGTGTCTGTATTTTGCTCAGCTTACACATCCTTAAAACCTGAGCTCAGCGCCAGCGTAAATCCTGACTCGCTTGTTCAGTATTTCTTTTTTTTTTCCTTTTGATTCGCTGGGTAACAATGAATCCGTCGCTTTTGTTCCTCTCTCTACCAGCTTGGACGCTCCAAACGGCGGGTAAACCCTCGAGAAATCAGAGATGACGTGTCCTTTAATAAATACATCGCCTTATGAAGATAATAATACTGTACTGTACAAAGCATTTTCTACCAAGAAATGAATCTTAAAGCTTTTTCAATGCTCTGAATCTCCGAGCACGAAAACAACCTTCTCCTGCAAAATGAGGGGGAAAAAAAACAGTAATGATGTTTAGACTAGTTTACAGTAACGGTAATCAGATAACTGTGTAATCAGTGCATACAGTGGCTAAATCTGTCTCCCTAAATCCGGTTGGTCTGTTTGTGTAGTGCTGGATGCTGTCAGTACACTTTTTCAGTGTTGCTGCTTTCCCCCCAGGCCAACGCTGTTTGTGTCTAAAGCTCCAGATCAGCACCACAAGGTTTTGAAAGACAGGTTTGCCCTTCCGAGTGAGGTCCATGTCTTCCTGTGATGTGTAATGACGTGATCTTTGTAAGAAACCCTCCTTCTTCTGAAGTATCTGAACAGCTCAGCGCTGACCTTGTGCTTGCTCATTAACGCAGCTTTTGTCTGTAGAAGACGAGCAACAAGTCTGTTAACTGCTTTCACTTAAAAAATATATGTATATACTACATGGGAATGGCGCGCAATCTGATTGGATCGCTGCCTGGCGATGATAAGCAATTATTGAATGAGGTGACATGATTTGGAGAATTATTTATTTGTGGTGGTCTTATAGTCACTATATCATACAAAAGCTGAATTCGAACACAGTCGCCAAATTTTCAGCCATCCCCAAAGTTTTTTGGGTTTGTTTTTTGCAAATATTTTTGGGAGGTAAGAGAACTTGTTTTTTGTGTTTTTTTGGGGGGTTTTTTTTTTTTTTTTTTTTTTTTTTTTGCTGTACTTCTCATTAAGTAATTTGGTAATTTCCTCTTCCTTCAGAGTTTGAAAGCGAGCAGCCGTATGCCCGCTAACTTTCTCTGCCATGAGTGGGAGGAGTTAGGAGGAACATTTGCGTGTGATTTCGATCATGCAATAATGGTTCACTTTATCCAACTATTGATGTCAGTGATATAAGTCGGCTTGTAGGAGAATACCAAGAAATATCTGATGTCTTTCCACCAACCAGGAACAAGAAAATATGTTGAAATAATAGTAAGAATAAAAATAATAAGCAATTATTAAATTGAAGCGAAGAATGATGGAAATAATTATTCAGTTGAAGGGGTTGTTAGCCACCAAAGGCTGAGGATGAATAATTCTCCATATCATACAATTCTATAATCCTTTTATTATCCAATCAAGTAGACAGTTTCTTCATTACTATGTTGCACATGCCAGTACAACTTATCCGATGTCAATGGTACAATTATTCACCTCGTGGGCGAATTCCAAAAATTATTCAATGGCTTCCTACCAATCAGAAATGAGAAAATAGTTTAAATGAATAATTA
Source organism: Tandanus tandanus (assembly GCA_039654325.1). Taxonomy (NCBI): domain Eukaryota; kingdom Metazoa; phylum Chordata; class Actinopteri; order Siluriformes; family Plotosidae; genus Tandanus; species Tandanus tandanus. The sequence continues at coordinate 6,847,524 of JBCNYH010000005.1, forward strand.
TTAGTTATTGAATGAGGCGAAGTAGGAAACAGAAAAGTATCCCTTCGGGGGGTTGTTATCCGCCAAGACCGAATAATCCACCATATTACATGAAAGCCTAATTCCATAATTGTTTTGTTGTTCATTCAAAGTATTTTTGACGTAGAAAGTCGCATTACTATGTTGTGCATGGCAGTTGTGCAATGCTCAATACGATTCATTTAATCCAATGGCAATGATGCAATAATTCCGTTGTCCTATTTCAGTGATGCAATATCAATATTATTTGATGGCTTTCCACCAATCAGACACAAAACAAATATCTTGAATGAATAATAGATGTTATTCGCCCCGCAAACATGGGATTATGCTTGAATCAATTAAAAAAAACCCACAAATCTGTCTGATTATTTGCTGTTTCTTATGTTTCTGTGTAGTATATACTAAAATAACCATTCGTCTCAGGCGAAGTGTATATTGCCAGGGACTATTCAACAATATCCACCTCGCGGTTGGTGAATAATTGTTAAATCTACTGTGTTTCGCTGAAAGACCCGCTTTAACTGAGCCTCATACTTGCTTGTTCCAATAGAGCCTCAGAGCATGGCTGAACCTGTTACTGGATGGTAGTCTGACTTTTCGGTATTGCTGCTATCTCTGCTCTGAGTGCATCGTAAGCAGCCTGCAGAGATCTCATGTCTTTAAAGAATTTGAAATATGGAACTGTGGATGAATTTCTAATGTCTTGTTTTTTAATCAGTGTTTGAGTAGAAGATTGTCGTACTCTGATTCTAGAATTAATCCAAAAAATTCAAAAAAAATTTCTTTTTCTTTTTCTTTTTAATAATTTTTTTTATGTTGCTGTATTTGTTATAAATTCAACCCTGAAGGTTCAGCATTGGGGGTGATCCCACTAGAGGTGCAATAGAAAAGCAATTGACGTGAATTGATTGTATTTTTATTTTTTTTTTTGGCAAATTTTGAAATTCTCATCAAGGTGTGTGTGTTGCGGCTCCACATGCGAGCGGGTGTTTTGCGGCTTAAATATGTATATCGCGCGACTGATTTGCAAGAAATTTGCGATTGTCTGGCGAACAAAAAGCAAGTCTCCTGTCGTGACTCAGTCGGGTTTTGTTGGCTTTTTGTTCTCAAGCCATTCGAAGAAGTTTGAAACTGCTTCACATCAGAGCCATGTTTTGCGACATTGGCGGAAATTTCAAACATGTTTAAATTTTTTTGCGAAGAATTCACGAACCAAGCAACCGAAAATGCGATGCCATGAATGTCATGAGACAAATTTGACAACGAAAAGCCACTTTTCTATCGCACCCCTAGTGTGATGACCCCCTTAGGGCAAGCACTCTACAACAAAACTGCGTTAGCATCTCTATCCTTTCAGAGTCTAATTTAATCAGACAACAAACCGAAGCGCCAGAGCTCCAGCTCACAGTCAGCATGCTCACATTCACAGCATGTTCCTGTTCCCGAGATTGTGTGTGCATGTATTTGTGTGTGTGTGTGAGAGAAAGATGCTTTCACAATCCATGCTTAAGCAAATGGTTTTTTTTTTTTTTTTTTTTTAATGTATATACATGTAATACACCATTAGTGGTGTGATACTGAATCACCTTCAGAGAAGGAGGTGGTAAATAGATAACATAAAAAAAAATATCAAGAGCAAACATGTGCCACAATGTTCACAGTGCAATAACTGCCTCACTTGCTGTCATGGTTTAGATCAAAGATGAGTGTGACAGTTGTGTCTTCCACAGCGCAGCAATAAAATAAAGAAAGCTCCTTACAGTTTAAGGTGTAAAACATCCCTCGCTGTAGGTGGTCTCAAAGGTTTGCATTGTGCCAATGTTTCATGGATCACGATTGCGTTAGACAAAAATTGGTTAAAGATTAGATCTTGAGGATGAAATGGAAGTTTGTGACATTAATATTGAAACCAAACACAAATGATTATGGGCGCATGTCTATCAGAGAGCCTGTGGTTTAAATTCGATTTGGAAAGTAAGTTTGCTGCTAACTGACCATGCCTCTGCTGTTTTTGGTTTAATCTGTGAAACACCTTTATGGTCTATTAATTCTAAAGTATGACTGTGTGAAAATGTCAGCTTCTTGAGGAACAGCTAATGAACCTATTGTAATGCGTTTTGTGCATGCACAAACCTTATCTAGTGGCTGTGTTTATATTATGTTGAGTGTCATGGCAGTGTGTCTTGAGGCTAATGCTGTATTCAACACAGACGCACTACTGTAATTCACTTCTTCCTCTGTGCCTGCGTGCGTGTGTGTGTGTGCGCGCGCACACCTGTGTGTTTAGGTGTTAAACTTTTCCACTGAGGTCTTAACGTCGCAGTTATTATGCAAGTATGCTGCAGTGTGTGTGTGTATCTTATCAACAAAATGGGTTTGTTTTTCTCCTAGAAAAAAAAAAAGACAGAAAGGACTAATCAGAAATGTTTTCCGGAAAAATCCAGAATGTTGATTATGTAGAATTATGCAACCTGCACAAAAGACTAAATCTAATTTAGTGCCTTTTTTTTTTGTAATTTTGTATGTAAATGTTTTAAATGTTACATTTTTTGACTCATGTTGCTGTAATCCTACTAAAAAGAACTTGCAGAACCGTGACCTTGTGCTTCATGTACAGTTTAATAATCTCTGCTTCTTCACTCCTTTTCAGCCTGTCAATAAACTACAACCCAACATCAGTTACGTGTTCGGATGCTTTGATTTATTCTGAGTTAGGGGTTATTTTATATCACCATGTGCAATTTGATGTAGATTATCGATCTTGGCAATATCAATATTATGGTTTATTGTTCATTATTAAATCATTTCCACATCTCCATCCCATAAATATGTCTTTGTAGTATGTTTTAATATGTATATTTTGTGCCTAACAGCTCAAACTTCATAAGTTTCTAGCAAAACTACCTCCCTATTATTATGTAGATCCTTCTTCTGTCACGTATCAAGGCATGAACTCCCCAAGGCCCCTGAGGCTGTGCTGCGGTTTCTGGCACCAAGCAGTTTGAAGGACATCCTTTAATTCCTTTAACTGAGGGGCAGGGGTGGCTCTATGGTTCGACAATCCGAAGGTCAGGGTTTTAAGCTTCAGTAACACCAAGCCGCCACTGTTGGGCTCTTGAGCAAGGCTCTTCATCCTCAATCGCTCAGCTGAATAAAAAAATGTCATTCTGGATAAGGGTGTCTACCAAATGCTGTAAATGTAAATATAATTCCTGCAAGGTGGGTCCCCATGGTTTGGACTTGTTTGTCCAGTACCTCCCACAGATGACAAATTTGGAGGCCAATTTTCTTTCCTTACACCATTCCTGAACAGTTATTGCAGGTGAGGTGGCATTCACTATCCCACTGAAAGAGAAACACCATTGCCATAAAAGTACACAAAGGTACAAGTTAAATCCACATGAATTTTAGGACCCAAAGTTTTCAAGGAGAACATTACCCGGAACAGCACACTGCTTCTGCCGCCTTGTCTTCTTTATATAGTCCATCCTGTTGCAATCTCTCCCACTGAAAATTGACACATATACACCCATGCATATGCAGTCAACCTTATTAAAAATATTATACTGACATTTTTGTTGCCTTGCAGCCTAAGATAAAGACACACACAATAAAATAGACAGAATATTTCTCCAGCTGTATTTATTTAATGTAACCTATAACAGCTGACATATAAGTAAATAAAAGATGTAACTAATCACTGCCTCCATTGCACACCAAGCTAATTAGCTTACTCATGATCAGATTTAATTATGATTTGTTCAGCATAAAAACAGCTAAAGCATTCCAGTGCTTGTGGTTGTAACTGGAAGCAAACAATCATCTATGGGTGATAAGGCACTGTCAAAGGATCTCATACTCGCATTCTCCTTGAATCTTGTAAAATAGAATCGGTTTCCTTGTAACATTGTCCTGTATGTGTCTGTATCCAGCTTGACCAGTTGACCTTGCCTTGACCAGTTTCTTTACTCCCTGCTGATGAAGTACATGTTGCCCCCACCATGGTTCACTCTGGAGATGGTGTTCGCAGTGGGTCATTGATACTATTTGGGTTCTGCCAAAGGTAGTGCTTTGTGCCATTGTTGGAAAATTACACAACAGTAAAGAAAACATTTGTTGATCTATTTAATCAAGTAATCAGGAGGCTGAAAAATAACTTGGTTTACCTGGTTTACTTTGGGTTAAGTTGTGAAAGCTGGGAACTGGTCATTTTATAGGTATTTACTATTAATAGCTATTATAATTAAATGTGATAATTAAAAAGGTTTTATCTTCCATTATCACTTCATTTTGGTTGAATACAAAGGTTTCCTTGCCAGACCACCCCAGCCTGTGTGCTTAGTATCTCTTATTCACCTGTTTTACATCTTGTTTTGATTCTGTAACAATAACAATAACAAGACCACGTGATCGAAGAAATGATTTTTTGCATGAGTGAGAACTTGGCAGCGCCACACCGATTAAGAGAGAGTTGGAAAGTCTGAAAACAAATATTAAGAAACAGAAAATAGCATACGATTTCAAGAAAAATGAAAAAGATGCAACTAAAAAAGGCAATGTTTATTAATATCATTGTGCCTGTACTCGAGTACAGGAGTAAGCAAATGGTTTCAAAAAATTTATTGTGGCCGATTTCATTTTATTTCTAAGAGATCACACTGGGTGGCACGGTGGTGTAATGGTTAGTACGTCCACCTCACAGAAAGAAGGTCCTGCGTTCAAGTCCTGGGCTTTGGCAAGGGTGTTTCTGTGTGGAGTTTGCATGTTCTCCCCATGCTTGTGTGGGTTTCCTTAGGGTTCTCCAGTTTCCTCCTACAGTCCAAAGACATGCACATTAGGCTAATTGGCTGATACAAATTGCCCCAAGGTGTGTGTGTGTGCTGGCCAGAGTCGGCCGAGACAGGTATGGCTCTATGCTCTGACAGCCCATTGATCTGACAACCCTACTCATATAAGAGGGGCATCTTGCTTAACCTCCTACCACCCAAAATTTAATGTTGTGTGTCTTGTCAATTCTCCACACTGCTTCTGTTCCTTACCACCTGATAACTATTGAGCATGATTAACATCTTCACACAGGAAGAAGTTAGGCAAAAGTGTATTACCCAAGGCCCTCACATGAGGATCTTACAAGGACATAAACAGTGTACTAGAAGAAAATATGATGTCCTCATGTAGGACAGTGGGGTCTCAAGAGGTCAAATCAGTTGGGTTAGGGTGAGGGTTAGTGCTGTCAGACCAATGGGCTGTCGGAATGTAGGGATGTAACCGGATGAGTAGGATTATAAATGAATGAATGAATGGGATAACACTGTATTTTATCTTTAAAACTTACAGAAAGAAGACATTTAAAAATATATATTTTTAGATTATTTAGGCTAGTTTTAGACTATTTTAGAATTTTAGACTTTAACTGCGTTATTATTGTGTAATTTTAGACTTTTATTTTTAGATTATTTAGGCAAATTTTAGACTATTTTAGAATTTTAGACTATTATTGAGTAATTTTAGACTTTTATTTTTAGACTTTTTAGGCTAGTTTTAGACTATTTTAGAATTTTAGACTATTATTATATAAATTGCGTTATTCTTGTGTAATTTTAGACTTTTATTTTTAGGCTATTTTAGAATTCTAGACTTTAATTGTTATTATTGTGTAATTTTAGACTTTTATTTTTAGACTATTTTAGAATTTTCGACTTTAATTGCGTTATTATTGTGTAATTTTCCTCCCAAATGGTTGTTTACAATGTAGCATCAGTAGCAGCAATTCACAAAATTTCCATATTAGCATGTAGCCAGCTGCTGCTAGATAAATAAAAATGATTTTGATTTCCGGTTCCGGTAATAAATTGTTACTTGTTTACTTGATGTCTGTTTAAATAAAAAAATGTCTGCAGTGTTTTTCCAGTGGGTTTTAAAGTGACAAGGGGAATGTGTTGACATTTTTTGTGTGAAATTGTTTGCTTTAAAAAAAAAAAAAAAAAAAAAAAGCTTCCGTTCATCTCGACTTACAAACTTGACAAACTTGTTTTTTCCCCTCTCTCTCATGGACTGACACCCGGAAACTCCTGATGACTGAACCCGGTGGTTTCACAGCGACAGAGCAGTGATTTCACACGAAGACTTTACAAAACAGACCTGGTAAGATTTCAGACTTAATGCCATAACGAGTGTAAGTACAAACAGCCTTCCTTTCACTTCACGTTTCTTCTCGGTTTTGTTTTTAAATCTAATGCAACGCGTCTTGAGGTTTAAAAAGCTCCTGTCACTTGTTCCTGCCAGTGTAGTTCATTAACCTGGTACTGTGAGAAGAAAGTTTTATAAAGATGCTGATAAATGTTATAATAACAGTGTTAAATTACCAAACATTGACCTTTACATGTAGCCTGCCTTCCTGGCTAATTCTTCTTGCTAACTGTTCTAAAATGCTGGAAATGTTACAGGACTGTTTCTGAAGGTAAACATTTCTACATGTATACACAGTAATGCTGTCTTGACCACTTTCTTGGCCTCACAGCAAGAAGGTCCCTGGTTCGAGTTCCGTCATACTCACTGGGTTACCTCTCACAGTCCAGAAACCTGCACCTTAGGCTAATTGGCTGTTCCTATTTGTCCCTTGGTTGATTGTGAGTGCGAATGGTTGTGTGCGTGTTGGCCCTGCGATGGACTGGCACGCTTTTCAGGGTGCACCCCACCTTCGGCCAGTGTCAGCTGAGATAGGCTCCAGGCTCCAGGCTCCCTACTAGGAGTAGGCGGTTTGGCAAATGAGTGAGTGCTTCTAGTTCAGTTTCTTTAGAGGTCTTCCTTCCTCATTTACACCCTGAACAGCTCGTCATACCATCGCATGGCCAACACGTGCACACGACCACATTCACACCTACCGGTGATTTGGAACAGCCAGTAAGCCTAATGTGCATGTTTTCAGGCTGTCGGAGGAAACCGGAGAACCCAGAGGAAACCCATGCAAGCACAGACAGAACTCCACACAGGACCTTCTTGTTGTGAGGCAGACATGCGAAGAATGTAACCACTACGCCACCATGCCTCCCCTGGACCTGAGTATCTGAGACCAAACATTCCCATTGTTTTTTCTGTGTCTCTGCAATACTGAGCTTCAGTTTTGTGTCAGGTTGTTTATTGTACCATCCCTAAAACTGACATCTTGTCTTTGTATGCTGCAGCATTAAGATTTCCCACCACTGGAATTTAGGAGCCTAGACCAAACATGTTGTGGTATGACGGTGCTCCTGTGGACAGCCCAAGTTGCACAACAGCATACTTTACTGAGGTTAGGGTAACTTGACAGAACTCTTAATAGGATCTTAACCTTACTGAACACCTTAGAGTGTCCAGATTACTTGCTGACTGCACAGGCGGCACAATGGCGTAGTGGTTTGTATGTCTGGCTCACAGCAAGAAGGTCCTGGGTTCAAGTTCTGGGCTCGGTGAGGGCGGTTCTGTGTGGAGTTTGCATGTTCTCCCTGTGTTTTTGTGGGATTTCTACAGTCCAGAGACATACACAGTCTTATTAGCTGTTCCAAATTGCCACTAAGTGTGAGTGTAAATAGTCGTGCGTGGTCGTAGAGTTATCTTCATTTTTTGCAGAAATGCTGCAGGAGATGAACCCGGTTTTTGTAGCCAAGCGAACCAGGAGGTAGTGCATTATAAGAGCCTTTTCACAGAGCTTCTAGAGCACTGGGGATACATAAAATGAGGGTTATTATTCCAAAATCTGTACATATTATGTAAAATTTTATATATGAATAAATACACAATAGTACGGAGCACCTTCAAATAAAAAAAATAATGAACAAAATGTATCAGCTTGTCTTGAAAATATACACCGAAGTTAAATTTTGGACAAATTTGAGTTTCCCACTTGAAAAATTCTCAGGATTCCAACTGAAATAATTTTCAAAGAAGGATGTTTGTCATGAAAAATGTTTCCATTCAAAATTAGATAAGCATATGTCGTTTAACTAAATCATGCATTGGTGGCAATATCCCGATTTGTTCTGCGCAGGGCTGATCTGAATACATTCTAGGAAGTGTCCGTCCAAAATGTCCACTCCGACTTTTCTATCTCTTGTGATGATAAGAAATCTATCTTTTTTCAATCAGATGCACTTTTTGTAAAGTACATCTAGGTATGTAACTTTAGAGCAAAACATATCTGAACCAGATTCTGAAATGTTGATTACACAAGCATGTGAATATGTGTCCGTCCTAAAGTGTCCACCCCGAAATCTAGGTTTATTCCATCAGTAAATTAACACAAAATATATTTCTGCCAATAAAAGCTCAGAAAATATTTCCATTTGCTACATATTTTATATATTATACAATTAGACCGTCAAACTACAAAATCTTCAATCTTTGAAATCTTACTACTATAGACGATAGCTTTTAAAGAAATTTTTATTGTTTTGGACATGCATACTTTCAAAGGCCATAACTTCCAAGAAAATAATATTGCAGCCAAAATGTAAAAAGTTTTTATAACCTTGAACATTTAAGAAAATTACTACTTAAGAAAACTAGCAAATTAAAATCCTTTATTTTTGACCCCTTTGTGAATGATTGCTCTAAGAGACTGTGAAAATGCCCATAATGACACATTCTTTCAGCTTCCTGTGTACAAATCGAGACATTTGTCATAAAATAAAGAAAACATTTCAAGACCAAAAGGAAAGCATGTTGTTTGTAGAAGCTTAATACTAAGATAATTTATAGACAACAATGATCCCTAGAAGCAATATGGCTGCCACTTGGGGGGAGAACCCTTGGCAGTAGCGGATACCACAAGAATAGCTGAGGGAGTGGCGAAATCTGCTGAAGAAGTTCCGAATGCACCTGCCCCAGATATATAATAGTACCAGCTCCAACATGGTGCTACCACCACCTGAGGCATTTTTTTTTAAAGCACTGGTCGAGGTTTTCAAAGTGGGCAATTGTCATACCAGAACATGTTGTGGCTGCTATTTTCAGTAATTATAATACTTTAACATAGATCATGTACAACTGTGCACTTTGAACTGTGTGGCAGTTTGGGAAAGAACCATGTATGAGTGTGTATGTGTGATGATCAGGTGCTGACTACCTTTTGGCCATATGTAGTAGATGGCACAAGGTAGCATCACTCAAATGAAAAGTGAAGTGTCCTGGTGGTAGCAGTAAGTCCTTTAGTAAAGATTTGTGTATCTATTAGTATAATTATATCATATTCTCATTGTTCAGAAGCACAGACATTACATTTCACAGATTGTGTAGAAAGTTTAACCTCACTTTTTCTTCTACTGGATTTCCAAGGAGACTTTGAAATGGACAGTCAGAAGCAGGTGATTGAGAGACTGAGGGCTGCGTTCCGGTCCAACATGACGCAGACGCTCCAGTTTCGTCATACTCAGCTGGAGGCTCTGCTGTCTTTACTCGAGGATAATGAGGCACTGTTATTAGAGGCACTACATAAAGACCTCAACAAGGTACATGCACACACACCACGCCTATACTCTCTAATGGCTGCCGTGGTCCACCATAATCAGCTCTTCTGTTTCTGCAGCCCAAGTTTGAGGCAGTGTTGTCAGAATTCGACATGGTGGCCAATGAGCTTCGTTATGCCATAAGTAACCTGGAAGCCTGGATGCAGCCGAGCTACGTGAGCAAAAATTTGGTAAGTAATGTGCAGGGTCTAACTTTAATGTGACAGAATTAGCTTTTGATTTTGTCTTTTTTCCATTCGAACAAGAGCCAAGATTACAAAACCAAGGAATTGTGAAACACTTTACTTATGACCAACTTGGATGGATTCCAAGTGTTATTACACAGCATTAAGTATGTTAGCTATACCACTGTGTTTCTCTCTGTGTAATTTTTTTTGTATTTTAGGCAACAAAACTAGATGAGTGCTTTATACGCAGAGAACCTTTAGGGGTAGTTTTGATCATCGGCGCATGGAACTATCCTCTCCAGCTCATTTTAGCACCACTGATTGCTGCTATTGCTGCAGGTACACATACACACCATAATGACTCTTTCTCCCTAGAAGTTGTATAGATATTTTGATATTATTTTTACAAGAAAAATTACATATACGTATATTAAGCTAGCTGATGCTTGTGTAGAAAGCAACTTCAAATTTATTTTATGGATTAAATAAAGCATTATCCACTCAGGATAATCAACACTTATGCACTGAAGGCTAGGTGGATGTCTCTCAGTAGTTTCTGAGATGGCATTCACCGAGCCTGAGGTGCATTTGTTTAGGTATACAAACTTCCCCCCCAAAAGAATGGACATTTTTGCCCACCTGCCTTGTGGAAAATCTGTGATATGCGGCTAGGAGTGAGATTTACTTCTAACCAGTTATCACGCAAAAGAAAAACAAACCTAAATGGGATTTTTATGGCTTATTTTATAATTACACCACCTGCTTCAAGTAACTGTGACAAACGGTGAATGTCCTTCATTTTAATTCGAGGATTATCCACTCAGGATAATGATTTTTAATCCTAAGGTAGCGGACCAATTAGATCACACAGTTCCTGTGTAGTATATACTAAAAAAACATTTACAAGAGCACTGATCCACCAAACCTTTTAGGATGCATTTAATAATTGTATCAAATTGTATAGGCAACTGTGCTGTCCTGAAGCCCTCAGAAATCAGTCGAGCAACCGAGCAACTCCTCGCAGAGCTGATACCAAAGTACCTGTCTCAGGTAATGCTGTTTCCACTTTACTTTTCTGATACTAAAACTCCAATAAAGTCACTTTTGTTACCAAAGATGACAAATAAGTCATTCAGTTAAGCCCTTATTATATTAAATTGTTAATTTATGCAGTTAAAATAGCATTAAATCAATGGTTAGTAGCATAAAGCTGCTCTGATGTGTAAGGACATTAAATTAAGTACATGCTTTAACACTGTGTCCAACTCTCTCCTGCTTGTTACGTGACTCTGGATTTTCACAAACGATCGGTCAGGAGTGTTTCACTGTTGTTTGTGGAGGAGCAGAAGAAACCAAATTACTGTTGCAGAACAGATTTGATCACATTTTCTACACAGGTAGGTCGGAACCGCTGTAAAACAGATGTTTCCATTTATATTGTTAAACAGATTGATCTTATTTTCCCACCTGACTCTTTTCTCGTTTTGACTTTTGATCAGGCTCTCAGGCGGTGGCACGGAGCATCCTGCAGGCCGCCGCAGTGCACCTCACCCCTGTCACTCTGGAGCTGGGTGGAAAATGCCCTTGTTTCATTTATGGCCACGTGGACGTAAAGGCTGCTGCAAAGAGGCTTGTATGGGCCAAGTATTTTAATGCAGGGCAGAGTTGTGTGGCCCCAGATTATATCCTGTGCACAGCAGAGATGCGAGATGCGCTGATTCCCTCAATTAAAGAAGCATTGGAGATTTTCTATGGGCCTCGGATTCAGGAGAGCCCAGACTATGGCCGAATTGTCACAGATAGACATTGGAACAGATTAATGGAGCTTCTGGGCAAGTCACAAGGAAAGGTGGCTATAGGGGGAGACAGCATGAAAGAGGAGAAATACATTGGTGAGAACATATGATATTTGGAGTGTAGTCATTTCTCTCATTTATATCTTTGCAGTCATAGTTTGCTGATTTTATGTGTATGAATGTCAAAGTTGATTTAGGCAAAATAGAAAAAAAAAAAAAAAATTTCATACACAGTGAGATGAGTACTGGATCAGTGGATTAAAAATCCAAATTTTATTGCTGTCCTATTCTACTTGTCCTCCTGTCTTTCCCTCTCCAGCTCCCACGGTGATTACAGACCTGACAGAATCGGATGCACTAATGCAAGAGGAAATTTTTGGCCCGATTCTTCCCATCCTCACTGTGGAGTCTCTCGATCAAGGCATCCGTTTCATCAACGAGAGAGAGAAGCCTCTGGCGCTGTATGTTTTTTCTGATCAGTCTCAGGTAGGAACCCGGGAAACTTCAATCTAAGACTTGAAAAAAGAAGGGATTTCAACCTGCAGATACACACCAAGCTAGCAGTTTATTAGAGAAGTGTTTTATACCTAGCATTATTAGCTACTGTGAATTATTGTACCAGTGTATCCATGTTAACGTTACTGCTGTGCAAACAAGAGTCATCCGGAGATGACATATACCCTCGGCCTTCACGTGTTAATAGATATGAATTGCTCCCTGTAGCCTTTCAGGATACTTACATCGGAACGCAAACACATCTAAGAACCAATATATGATGTGTGGTGTAAGAGGAGTAAAGCTACTTGCACATTGAAGTTACTGGAACATATTCAACATTTACATAATCTCCATTTTATATCCAGGTGGTGAATACAGTATTAGAGCAAACCACCAGTGGAGGGTTTTGTTCAAATGATGGAATCGTTCACATGACACTTCCTGGTTTGCCTTTTGGAGGAGTTGGTAAGTATACAACTGTCGTGGATCACATCAATTGTACAACAAATGTATTAATTGTGCTATATTTAACAATTGTTCACAGAAAGTGAAGTGAATATCACTGATATTCACCAAGCATGAGGCAGATAATTGTCTTAGTATATACTACACGGGAACTTAAGCAAAAAAGCCCACTTAAACAAGACTGCATTGAGATGCATGAACCCCAAGCGTGCACATGAGCAGAAGTGTAAATACTGTGGTGGCACAGTGGCGTAGTGGTTGGAACATCCGCCTTATAGTAAGAAGGTCCTGGGCTTGCGCGTTTGTGTGGAGTTTGCACGTTCTTCCCATGCTTGCATGGGTTTCCTCCCACAGTCCAAATTTCCTCTAGGTGTGAGTGTGAATGGCTGTGTATGTTTTGGCTCTGCAATGGTCTGGCAAACTGGTGGCAGGTGTATCCCGCCTTCGCCCAGTGTTGGCTGAAATCGTTACAGCCTCTCTGTGACCCTAATAGGAGCAAGCAGTTCAGCGAATAAGTGAGTTAACCATGACAGCGGCAGGTCAGGTAAGCTCCTGCACCCCGAGCAGAAGTAGGCTAAATGCTGTGTCGCTAACGGCATCTGTTTATAGCTACTCATTTATAGTATAGGCCGTACTACACAGAAAAAGAATTAAACTGAGGTCAGTAAAGGTGTTTTAGTATATACTGGATAGAAACACAAGAAAAAACAAACAAATGAGATTTTTACTGTTTATTTTTCCATTTTAAAAGTGTGATAGTGATGATGCTGTCTGCTCCAAGGTACCGTGACAAATAGTGAGTGTACACTGATTTGAATTTTTTATCCCAGGATAGTGAACCAATCAGATCGAGCTGTCCCAGTGTAGTATATACTAATTATTTTGGATTCTTATAGACCCAGGCCATATCTTTTTGTTTTTATAGCTGCACAATGGTAAATTTGTATTAAAAAATATTATCAAAGCTCTCAGAAACATTAGCTATATAATCTGCACCACATGAAAAATTTCCAGCATATTTCCATTTAAAATAGGTAATGACCCAGCGTATGAAGGTTATGCATTCACGGTGAACTAAATATCTTATATTGAACGTTAATCACAACTGCTGTGTTCAGGTGCGAGCGGGATGGGCAGTTATCATGGCCGCTGGGGCTTTGAGACATTCAGCCACAGACGATCATGTATGCTGCGAGGCTGGGGACTCGAACGCATCACCGCGTTACGTAATCCACCATACCAAGAGACAAACCTGAGCTGGCTGCGCTGGGCTACACAAACCAAAAAGAAGGGCTGGGGCAGCTGCAGTGTCATGTGACTTTTGTCTTATTTGTGACCTGCTTGATTGGTCAGTGGAAGAAAAGCAAACAAACAAAAGCATGCAAGATAGTGTGCTACGCACTGGAGTTAAAACAACACTTCATTCTTTTCTTAATTAAAATACTACTTTGTACTAAGTACTCAGTGGGTACGCACACTGCGTCACAAATAAGGGGTCAGTCAATATATTTACTATCTCAATTAAAGCAAATGTTACATTTACTCAATGTGTTACTTACAGTATCATGTAAATAATCTAAGTACATGAGTTCGCATTTGTGCCTTTGTTATACTGTTATATTTTCAATTATCGTTAAAAATAAAACACTATACACTTCAGATGGTGTTTTTATTGGTGATCATGATGATTATTTTTCTTACATCAATGTCCCATTCACATGTCCATTATATTTGGACTTCGTCTTCATGTTGTCAGTCTTTACTGTCCCAGAACGAGGCTTGCTCAGAACAGTGTGATACACACAGCACAGGCTCACATTTAGATATCAGAGTGATATCCTGTCCCACTACCATTGGCTAGGCCTGATCACTGACCGGTCCACCATGTCACGGTTCAGGTTTGTAAGAAGTTGGACTGGCCCCGGACTGTGCCAGTTCCGAAGCCGAGGGTGCGGAGGAGGCAGAGGGGCTGGCAGAGGTAGTTTGTTCCTTCTGGACCAGTTCTGGCTCATCCTGTCCAGCCTGAGGAGGGTGAACTAAGACCCTGTCAACAATCCCGAAGTCTTGGGCCTCCATGGGACTCATGTATCGGTCTCTCTCCATCACGCCCTCTGTGGGGAAGATCAAGTGATCAGTGTAAAGCTATCAGCAGAATGTATCTGAAAGTCCATAATAATTCATGCTGTTATTCAATGACTAGTACTAGTATCATGGCATCAAGTGTTTTTTTAATAGAACCGACGAGGCGCGAGAGCATCTTGAATTTTATGTCTGCGCAACTTACTAATGAACAAGATGAATAGTGTGGCTTGTGTCAGTTCACCACACTGAACAAAAACAGACCGCTTCTCTGGGTTACTGATCAGAATGTCGGTGGTTCACACCCCAGTACCCCCAGGTTGCCACTGTAGGGCCCTTGAGCAATGCCCTTAACCCTCAACTGCTCACTTGTATGACTGATATAAAAATGTAAGCTGCTGGATAAGGACGTCTGCCAAATTCCATAAATATACATCATCACAATGAAGCATGGTGGAAACAAGTCCATGCCTCAAAGAATTCAGGCCCAAAGGGGAGCAATAAATTACTAATTAAGGCTTCAAGATCCCTGGTTCACTGGTTGCCCTTCCTTGTAACAGTTTTGGTAGGTACTAACCACGGCATACCAGGAACATCCCACAAGACCTGTGGTTTTGAAGATGCGCCGACCCAGTCGTCTAGCCATGAAAATCTGCCTCTTGTCACTCACATCCCTGCGCTTGCCCATTTTTTCTACTTCCAATACATCAATTTTAAGAACTGACGCTTCTCTTGCTGCCCAATACATCCCACTTCATGACAGATGCCACTGTAATGAGAATCACTCTTGTACTCTTTATCTCTCAGTGGTTTTAAATTTAATGGCTGATTGGTGTATATCCAGTACAAAGTATTGTCATAAGTTTAATATACTATAAGCCTGCATCACAAAGACAGTACCTATAGTTTCCAGAGGCTGTCCTGTATGTTTACAGTAGATGTTGTTAATCTGTCTTTTAAGCTTGAGAATCTCCTCAGCCTGGATTGCGATGTCTGTTGCTTGACCCTGAAATCAATCAAAGATGTTAAGATGCTCGCAAAAACTAAAAATAATAACAATAAAAACACGGTGTAAATCCTGTTCTTTTTCTTACCCTGGCCCCTCCAGAAAGCTGGTGCACCATTATGCGGGCGTTGGGTAGTGAGTGCCTCATACCCGCAGTGCCTGCAGCCAGCAGTAAGCTGCCCATGCTAGCGGCCTGTCCTACACACCATGTTGAGATTGGGTTGAGGATGTACTGCATGGTGTCATAGATTGCCAGGCCTGCTGTAACCACACCACCTACATGAAAATAAGAGAAAAATGATAAAAACGTAAGAACTTAATGACAAAAAGCTTCATTCTTCAGTTCCTAATTTGCTTTCAAAAATACTTCAAACATTTGTCCCTGCTGTGACCTCCACCCTGTTGGATCATCTAAGACGGCAGGTATCATTGTAACTTGGCATAGTTATGATGAAATGTCTCCCCATAGTGGGCATCTGATGAACATATATTCACACATTATTTTCACTTATTGACCTTAATAAAATTTCCCATGTATGGATCACCTCAAAAATTTGATTTTGGTTACTTGTACCACATCCTACTCTAAAAAGAAAATTCATCAAAAATCCATGCATAATATTTTGAGTTATACTGCACACAAACAGACAAACTAAAAACCAACCACACTGTGTGCCGGAGGTAACAACTACACAGAATGTAGTTATTTAGGAATTTCAGTCTAAGCATGCAAGATAACTGGTATCAACAGCCCAATCATGAATTCATAAACTGTCGTACGTCACGTCTGTACACCAAACTGTATCTTAACTCCTACTATCTCTCACATCCACCCCTAGCCTACATTTCAGTACTACAGGTTTGTTTCCTTCTATTTTATGGGCTGTTTAATGGTCAGGGTTGTCTTTTTAAAATTATACAAGGGACCCCTTTAAGTAGGCACTTGCATAGTTTATGACTGTCTCTT
>JBCNYH010000005.1:6916382-6930199 GCA_039654325.1 Tandanus tandanus
GGGGTGTGTACACACACACACACACACACACACACACACACACACACACACACACACACACACACACACACACACACTCCTCTTAAGTTTTAATTTAGCTACTCTGTCTAAAATCTAATAATCTTATTGTTTTGAAGAGATGAACGAGAGGAAGAGACGGAACCATCACTTTTAACTTCTTAGTACTGGCTAACAATAGTGTATAAATCAACTGCTGGCTAATTGTTAGCAAATTGCTAGGATATAAACGATAATAAAACGTGCTGTTCTAGGACAATCGGTCATCAGTAATGGTGAGGTGAGATATAGTCCTCACAGCCCAAAGAATTTTACATTTACGACATTATTTTACAGGAGTGAGACACGTTTCTGTTTACCTCGGTGAAATTGTGGTGAATAGTGATATTTAGGGTCACCCATCTGACTCAGAAAGGTAGAAAGGTTTCCACTAATGGTGACAGAAAACACAAGAGACACACATATCCAAAACGGCCCTGTGGGTACAGAAAGCAGGACACGTGCAATTAATATTCCGTGATGATCCACTGTTTCTGGCTACAAATTGTTAGAAATGCTTAGGGGGGGAAGCAACAATAGAAAACATGAATTGTTCTTTACCATATAAATCTGGGTTATTGCGGATGTGATGTTTGACGAAATTACGTCCTGGTAAAGGTACAAGTGACCCTTTAATCCTGTCCAACACCTAATGCACATAAGCAAGCAGCTGGATGATTATTTCCTAAAGTTAGAACTGTCAATAGATTTCTATACATTTCCATTTATGTTCCATACCTGCACGGTATCCACATTGAAAAAAGCCTGGTAGTATTCAAACGTCCAGAAACCACTGGTTGGCTTCTCGCCTCGGAGTAGCTGCAATTAAAACAATACAATAAGCAATCATGATGCAGCAGTTTGAAGCTGTGTGAAATATGATGATAAACGCACCCCAGAGCTCTCCTGCTGGTTCTCTTCATCATCTGATAGGTTCAACCCCACATCTGAGGAAGAGGCGGCAGCCGTACCAATAGTGCCAGGAGTAGAGATGCTGATTGTAGAAGCGCCCGGGTCAGCGGAAAGGAGATCTGTAGCCTCCTCAAACTCTGTACAGGTATAGAACATAAAGGGAAGCTGCTTTATAGCTACATTACCACTTATACCTCATCCTACAATGGTATTCTTCATTTGTATAATTATCCACTCTGTCAGAACAATAATAAAGGTATAGGGCTGTATTTATGAAGGGTGTGTAGCTTGTATTTTATTGGTCAAAATGTAACTGTATGTTCAGAACAAACATGGCAAGAATGCCAAGAAGTTCATTCTGGCTCCCCTGATAATGATGCTGTAGAAATGTTTGGTTGCTCTATGACATAGTTAAATAGACGGAATTGATATGGAAACTTCATTAAAAGGGTCGCGAGGCAATTGACCACATGTAGGGCACAAGTTCTCCTCATTAAATATTTTAAATGTGAAGGTAAGAAATCAATCAATGAAAGAAAAAAATAAACAATTATGAGTATATATTTGGTAAGAAAACACTTTACAACAATATACTTGCCCCACTAAAATAGCATGGAAGATGTTACCTTGAAGGCAATATATGCCTCTCTAAAATCCAAATAAATACACACACACACACGTGTCCACATCAGTTGTTCTTTCGCATACATAAAACTCACCCATGCCATGGGCACTGATATATCCCCATACCATCCCAGATGCTGGCTTTTGAACCTTTTGCTAATATTAATATGCATGGTTTTCATCTTTGGCATTAAGAATTAGCTCATTCATATGTCCAGAGAACTCGGCCAAGTTTTCTACATTGAACTGATGTATGGGTTCCTCCTTGTGCAATACACTTTCAGGTTGCATTTCTAGATGTACCAGCGCACTGTGTTAAGTGACCATGGTTTTCTGAAGTACCCCCGAGCCCATGGAGCTATATTTGACACAATGGCATGATGGTTATTAGGTAGTGCAGCCTGAGGGCCCATTCAACAATGGATTTCAACCTTGCCCTTTACATACAAGATGTGTCTGAACACTTTGACTCTCTACAATACAGCTCGTCTTGTAATACCTATGGTTCAACAGCATTACTCTTTAAGTCATAAGTAAGTAAATAGCCTTATGACTGTTCTGGTCAGTAAGATGTCAGACAAGAATCATATTGAAAATTCATCTATAATAGCTCGACTTTTTGCCAGTGTTTGAGGAAACCTTTTTTGTCTTTGTAAACGAATAATAAAACCATTTTTCAAGTGAATATAACATTTCTTAAATGAATATAAACAGATTTTGATCACAGAAAGCTGCTGTTACAAAAAGAATTACATGACAACAGGTTGGCCATGATGTTCTACAAATATCTCCAAAATCCAACTGGAATGACACCCTTGCATAGAAACAAAGGGAAACTGACAAATGCCAAAGAGGGAGTAATGAATGACTCACGCTTGTAGGATGTTGTAAGTCATCGGTTATTAGCTTGAAAAGCCATAGAAATTATTCTTTTGAAATCCTATATTGTGTTATGACTTTTTGTGTCATCTGCTCCTCAACCAGTCAACTTATTTTAACCAAACGTTCACAGAATCCTATGTCATAAGATTGTGCACCACCTACTCTTTTCTATTAAGTTGATTTTCTGGGGCAAAACATGGCTTTTGTAACTTCTCCACAAAGGGGCCAACATCGTTAATCCGCAACTTCTACACCTGTGAATTGATTTTCACAAAACTTTAACGGAATCTTTATAACATAATGCCAGTGTGCACCTTCTATTTTATTTCAATGCTAATAGAAATAACTAGTACAGGCAACACAAGTCTTCCCTGGAAGACTCACATCCAGGTTTTCATCAAAATCTTTAAGTAAACTTCTCTTATTGGGAAATATTCGCAATGTGACAATATTCCTGGATCTCCATCTGAGCAAACCTGAAATACTGCAGTGCATCCATTTTACCAACTGCTCAGACAGCTGCATTGGACACCCATGAAACAAGAAATGTCTCAAATTTTCACTGAGATTTAACTACATCTTAAATAATCCCTCCTCGTGATTTGGGGATTTATTAAAAGCACCCACTGAGCTCTATATAGAACTGGAGGGCTCGTTACCCCAATAAGTTGAAGTCATTGGCCACCATATTGAGCCTCTTTATAGTGCTTTCATTTGTAATAGTAAAAAAAAAAAAAAAAAAAAAAAGCTGCAAGTAAAAGCCTGATTTTCTGATTCAGGATTTTTTTTTTTAAGTGCCTGAAATGCATTAAACAGTCAGTACTTGCTCATTTGTGAAATGAAGAATGAAATGTTTGAACAGAGGTATTTATTTATTATTTATTCAAGGCACCAGATTGCGATTAGCCAAGTTAGATCCGTCTTAAAAAAAAAAAAAAAAAAAACATTTGTAACTAGAGGGACACTCATAAAGTGCAAGGTCACTCCGCCAGTGACAAATGGATTATTATAACTTGGCATAGTTATAACGAAATGTCTTCCTGTAGTAGGAATCGGATGACCATTTTGCCCCATGTTAAAGATAGGGATTTTTTGGAAATTTCAGGATTTAATGGGTTCTTTCCAGGCCCTGACCCTCCACCAAGCTTGAGGAAAATCAGATCAGATGTTTTGCATAATTCTGCTAACAGAAAAAAAAAAACCTTTAATAATGTTTGTTCAAAAGGCTTTACTAAATGCCTGGATCCAGATGAGCTCTAAAATGTTACTGGATTTTGCCAGACCCATACCCCATCCCTCCACCAAGTTTGGTGAAAATCGGTTCAGTAGTTTTACATAAAACCCCCACAAAAATACATATCTAACCCCACAAAGTGGAGGAGGTAAATTTTTCTCTTTTCTCTTTTAAATTCTTAACAGTATTTATTGAAAGGGGTAAGCTGGGCGTGACAGTGACAGGACATCATGACAGAGATGGAGAGGTTATTGTCATCTCATATCATTGTGATTACAGAAGTTACCTGTAGTGCTCCCTTATTCTGGTGTCATTAATATTACTAGATATCACAGATATTAGTACAGTTTTCGTACTGTGATATCATAGCTGATTGCTTGTCTCCTCTGTTGTAGTATCCAGTTTTCAAATAGCTTAAATTATTGTATTAGTCAGGGGTTTAATAAACAAAAAACAATCAGATCCCACCTAACTTGATGAGGTGGACCGAAGGAACTTTAACTTCATCAGACTTGGTGGTTGAACCAGAGTTCTGACCGGACTCTACACAGTGATTCGCCTCCATCCAATCAGCAAAAAGTTTACTATTTCCACCAGAGTCATTCGAGCCGGAACTCTGCGGAGAGTTCTTAAATTTCATGAGGCTTTTCTTGACCAGGGCGGCATGGTGGCGTAATGGTTAGCACGTCCACCTCATAGCAAGGCGGTCACATTAGGCTGTTCCTAGGTGTGGATGTAAGTGTGAATGGTTGTGTGTGTCTGTGTTGTCCCTGTGATGGTCTGGCAAGCTGTTCAGGGCGCACCCTGCCTTTGCCCAGTGTTGGCTGTGATAGGCTTCAGCCTCCCAGTGACCATAATGAAAATGAGTGAGTGATGAGTTTTCTTGACCAGATGAGACGTGATCGGCGCCACGTGGTCTTCTCCGAGCGCGATGCTGTAACAGGTCCGGTCCTTATCATGCTACGGCATACACAGACATCATATACATATTCTATAGAGTAATTGTGTGCTTCCAATAATTCCGGGAAGGCTCCCATATGGTATGTGAAGGTCGTGTGTCCACAAACTTTTGGTCATGTAAGGTGTCTCTCTATACTTTCGGCTAAGAATGAAGACAAGCGCTGTAATTAATCCACCCACCTTGAAACTTGAGGTCATCTGCCATGGTGTGAGATCAGGCCTGAGTGTTAGTGCTGACTGGGAAGAAAACATGTTGTGGTCAGTGTTATGTTGATTCAACATGATCCAATAGACTGGAGACTAAACTCACATGAAGTGGCTTTTTCTACTTTGGCTAAATCTGCTTCACGAAATTAAATACAGTTTTACCCCTATAGGACATCTTAGTTTAATTCATCAATACAAACTGACCTAAAAACTACAATCCCTCTTGTACATAATAAACACACCAACCTGACAAGAGCAGCCGGCAGTCCTCTCAGCCGACCTGGAATATCAGCTCTTCAATTTTAAACCTCTAGTTCACAACAGGAACTTTATTACCAACATTCAAACAGTCATAACTTTAAAAAACTAACGAGGAAATAATACCACATCCACATAAACATGGGTTTCAAATTGATCTCGCGCACCGTCCACGTCATCTACTCGCTCATACAGTTCCTGGTGTCAAAATATGGTCACGTGACTGAGCCAGGCACTTTATTATGATGTTTTTTTAAATAAACAACACTTACAGAAAGATTTATACATGTAAAATAATTTATGTCTGTTTTATACACATTTTAAAAATTAAAAAAATATCTAAACGTAACACAATCAACATGATAAAAGTCACGCGCTGATTTCTAAATATATATATATATATATGTTTATTTAAATATTTTCCACAGAACGATTTAAAGATTTCTAAAAAAAATAATAATAATAAAAATCATTTTTCACGTGTTCATGCGTCAAAGTATTACTTTTTACGACAGCTTGATGAACAGGAAACACGTTCGAAGTTCTTCCGGGTTAATTGAACTCTTGACCCGATAAATGGCTGAAATTCGAACGCCTCCATATCCCTTTATATGTGCACTGTGTATCCTGTGAAATAAACGGCGTCTGTACCCTTTGTAGTGCCCTGAATATCCACTAGATGGCAATTTGGCTCTTATCCCCCACGTGCACTGTACATGAGAAATTAATATGGCTGCCTTGAGGAGATGGTGCTCAACTGCAGCTGCTGCCACCAGCAAGGGTACAAGATGGGAGAGACTGTGGAACAGCCGTGCAGGTGAGATTATTAACTAGTGCAATAACGAGTTTTATTTTCATATACATTTTATTTTAACCGTATACATATTAGTGTGACTGTAATTCTCATGTCTCGCTGTCTGTGTACATAAGTATTGAATTTTTAGCAATGTTACAACATTTCAAGACATTAATTTCAGCCATGGACTGATCCTATCAAATAGAGCATGATGTAAACTTTAATTTGTTTCCTCATTCACCTCAAACCCCCTGGTAATAAGGAAATCATGGCCATTTTAACCATGTTTTTTTTTTTTTTTTTTAAACACTCCCCACCCTTTTTTTAATTCGCCTCAAGACAAATCCATCCATGTCATGACAAAAACACCCATAACTTTCTTTAGAATGAAGATAACTGAACTAAATTCTCAGCAATAATAGATAAGAGTGACCTGAAAAAAGACTCACTCATCAAGGTGCCTATCTCAGCCCACACTGGGTGAAGGAGTGGTACACCCTGAACAGTTCGCCTGACCATCACAGTGAAACACTCACACCTACGGTCAATTTCGAACAGCCAGTTAGCCTAATGTGCATATCTTTGGACTGTTGGAGGAAACTGGAGTACCCTGAGGGAACCCACACAAGCACCGAGAACATACAATCTCCTCACAGAAACTCCCCAGCCTGGGAAATGAACCCAGGACCTTCTTGCTGTGAGGCAGATGTGCTAACCACTGCACCACTGTTAATTTGAATTTAATTAATTATTGACCGTGGCAACTTAATTAATCAGCTTATCAATCAATCAGTCATCTTATTTATAGCACTCTGACAGATATGCACTAGACATACACAGAATATTTAGTTATGAGAGTTTAGAGCATTAAAAAAAAAAAAAACAGACTAGTAGACATTGGCAGGATCTGATTAAATGGGAATTGATTCATTAAATCAATGAACTAATTAAAGAATGATGATAATGAACAGCGTGCTGAGACAGTCAGCGCGGTCAGTGCGAGTTGTTTCTCTCAGAGGTACAGCGTGCGCTGGTTGTAATCATGTTCCATGTTGTAATTTTCAGGTAACCAGAGAACGCACGGTCAAGAGTCGGGATAAAATTCACCACTTTCGCGTCATCGTTTGATGATTTAAAATGTCACAAGTAACAAGGTGAAATGATGAACCAACGTTCTGTGTACACCTTTTATTTCTGTTCTGAAGCTTCGGTTGTTGATTTGAAAGCAACACAAGTAAAGCAATGTGCAATAGCACTGAATTATATATCAATAGGAAGAGACACAACGTGGCTCCATCATTTATGTCTCGTCATGGAGAAATGCGGCGATGGCCAAACAGCAAATTTAATGAAGCAGAATAGTGCAAACACGCAGAGAAGTGGAGAGAATATACTGCTTGATAATACAATGAAATTAAATTCTATTAGAAATTTAAGTTCTATTTAACTTGATTAGTTTGTTCAAAAGTGACAAAACAGTGTTTCCACAACAGTTAAAGTGGTCCTTAAATTAAAACTGGTGTTTCAGAGCTTTTTTTTTTTTTGTACCTGTGTTGTTTTGGATATCAATATGATGGTATATTCTTGAAAAAAAACTCCTACAGAAAAGTTGTACCTTTATAGACTGGAGTCTAATCCAGCCGAGTCTGGGTGAGGCAGGGTTCATCCTGAACAGCTCAACCTGGACAACACATACACACACTCAAAACCATTCACACTTACACCTAGGGGCAATTTGGAACATCCAGTTTGCCTAATGTACAAAAGGGCGATTTGATTGGTTTGCTATCTTGGGATAACTAACACTTATTTGCCTAAAGTGAGGTAGATGCCTTTGAATAGTCCCTGAAACGGAACATCTGTCGAGCCTGAGGCAAGTAATAGAAAGATAATTATATAGAAACATAAAAAGTAAACTAAATCAAAAGTTTTGCAGTTTATTTTTATATATTTTAACCATGAAAGCAGCAGGTCAGACTAGCTCAGTACACTCCGCGAGCATTAGCAATGGGGAATTTAACGGTATCTTTTTATACTCATTCAAAGTTTTAGTATATACTGCCCAGAAACGCAAGTAAGCCATGCTCCATAATGGACTATTTTTATGCTCAAAGTTTTAGTATATACTATGTGGTTATACAATAATAACAATCAAACTTTTTTTTTCCATTTTTAAAGCATGAAATTGATGACACTGCCTGTTCCAAGTGACTGGGACAATCTGTGAGTGTCCACTGTTTCAGTTTGAAGAATTATCCACTTAGGATAATGTGTTTAAATTCCAGATAGCAGACCAATCAGGTTGCGCTGTTTCCATGTAGTATATACTAACAAAGTTCTCACCTTGCATACTTGGGAGAATGCTTGAATTAAATAAAAAAGTAAACATGATCTATTAAAATCTCATTTTAGTTTGCTTTTCGTACATTCCTCTTGTATTATATACTAAAACCTTTTTTATTTTTTTTTATTTTTTTTATAAAGCTTCATGAAACCAGCAAATTAAATAGTTATTTTAATGAATGGTGTATATTTTCCAGATTAATTTTCCAGATATTTTATCAATACTGAGAAAAATTATGGAATTATTATTATTTCAAATAAGTGTCATAAAAAGTCATAAATTTTGGTTCTGCTCTGACTCAATGGTCCCTGGATATCTTTACCTTTACTTTGGCAAATATTTGTTATACATTGTTGTTATTTAGCAGGTAAAGCTATAATAAAAAGAGTTTAGTGAAGAAAAGAATCACAGGCACGGGAGGTAAACTGAGCAGGCATTTAGTTAGGGTTTAGGTGGGGCAGTAATACATTTCTCTCCTTGTTCTCATAGGTCCATACTGGGTTAGCTTAGCTCTTATCGCGTTTCTCTTTCCTTTCAATAATAGCCTTTCAGTAACTACTATACTGCAACCTGAGCTTAACTGCACACTTTATACATCGCTACAGTAACGTGACTACCGATAATGGTATACATTCTCCTGTGGCTGCGGCAGTGTGTCGGTAGTTCATCCACACACTGGGAGAAACTCGCCTCCCACAACAAACCGACTGAATGAGTCGTAGGTTGCGTGATGAAGTGATGGCGAGATGCACCATCAGTAGACACTTCATCAGTTGCAATAAGAAAACCGTATGTTCGTTTCACTCTGTTTGCTTAATTCAGACCAGCAAGAAATGGCAAAATGAATACGCAAGCCTGTGCTTCGAATGACCCGCAAGCAGCCAATAAAAATAGATTGTTTACTACGTTATTTTGGATTGCAGTGTTAATCTGCTTTCTTGCATGGATTGCAATACATTTAATAATCAATTTGTTAAATATTCTAGGAAAAAAAGCTCTATTGCTAAGCTGATTGAATAGACTGTACTGGCGTGCTTCATGTTGTCATGGTAACGTTGGCAATAACTTGCATATTAATGTGCATCTCCATTCATTTGCTTAGTAATTTGGCCAATCAGTCCATCACAACACATTTTTCCTTTATCATTACAGTATATTTATTACTATTATTATTATTATTATTTTTTTAATTTGTTGCTCACAGAACATCCTCATTCTTCACAATTATTTGATAAAATGGGTCTCCAAACAAGTTAATAAACATTATCAACAATTATAATTATTGGCTGATGATATTAAACAAATTTCATTCATTCATTCATCTTAATTTATTGTAATAAATTGATCAGCTGTGTCACCCCGTCCTGCTAAGGGATGTACAGTACACAGGCACTGCTGTTGTGATGTTGATCGAAGCATTAGGGGTAAGTAAGTTAAGGTTGCTTTTAACCCCCATGGATCAATAAGGAACGTGGATGAAGGGACGCCGATCTTAGGGAAGGGAAGCCAGACAAGTGAGTGCAGTGAAAAGAGAGGAAGATAAAAAGAAAGCTTCACCATAGGAATTCTGGATGGGACCCAGATTGGGCTTTAGTTAAAGTGGCACAACCATTTTTTAAATACACAGATATTGTTCAAGAGTGGCACAGTGGCGTAGTGGTTAGCGCTGCCACCTCTCAGCACGAAGGTCCTGGGTTTGCATGTTCTCCCTGTGTTTGTGTGGGTTTCCTCCCACAGTCCAAAGACATGCACATTACGCTAATTGGCTGTTCCAAATTGCCCCTAGGTGTGAGTGTGTGTTGGCCCTGTGATGGACTGACATGCTGTTCAGGGTGTATCACGTCTTCACACAGAGTCGGCTGAGATCGGCTCCAGCTTCCTCGTGACCCTAGCACGATTAAGTTGTTTGGCAAATGGATGGATGGCAAATATTGTTTGAAATAAAGAAGCCCCCACACCAAAACTCTTGATTTACAAGAAACACTACAGTGGACCTGCAGTACTCTGTGCTTCCTCCAGTTAAATGCTCTCTAGAAGTAAATTTCCCACCCCAGGGCAGGTATTGCACTTCAATCTAGCAGCAACCCTGCAGTAGCTACACGTCGTGTGAAACTCTTCCCTTCCCCAGCTGTCTCTTGGATGAGAATAAATGGTTGGAGTTCATTCATTTGGAAGAATGTGCAGGTGAGATCTGTGCAAGTATGTGGTTATGTGGGAGGAGGACTGTTCTACCGACTTGTGGGTGTTCAATGATGGCGGGGGAGTTATGGAATGGTTTAGTCAAAGCTCAGATTTGAACCCTTTTGAAATGTGAGGGATTCGAAAAGGGCAGTACATGCAAGAAAACCCTCAAACATCCTGCAACCGAAGGAATCTTGGTCAAAGATTTCAGTAAGCTGATGAGCGTGGTGGACAATTATACAAAATGCCTATGAGGAATTATTTCTGCTAAAGGGGGCAACACTTAGTAATGAAGCCAGGGGTGTACTTACTTTCTGCAGAGGAAAAAATACATTCCTAAATGAGTGAAGAAGGTACATTTCCCTGTCTGTATGCACAAACAAACAACTATTTCCGGGCGATGTTCCTGTTTATTTTACATGACTGCAGTATATGGAATCAATTCACACCTCTCAATATGTGTGTAAATGATCTTGTGCCATTTAAAATCCGGTAAACTTGACAAAATTTGTTTGGCAGGTGTATGGTGCCGCAGTCTTCTGGGTGACTATAAGGAAGCATGCCGTGAAATATTTGTTGGAGCATATGAGCGCCCTCTCAAAGCCAGCCTTTACGCGGCATTGCTTGGAGGTACGTATGCCTGTTTCTACACCAATCCAGATGACACGTCATTCCAGTCTAGAATCCTAGAGACCTTCAACCAACTTGCGCTTCTCTCTCCGTGGATCCGTAGCGGCACATCGGACGGGCATGTACAGAACTTGGCCAGGCTGCGCAATGAAGGCCGTTTGCGATACATCAGCCTGGGCGTCGTCTCCCTGGCCTTCATGGTAGACTTTGACCCTGAGTCCAGCCTGTATGAGGCGCGGTGCCCTGCGCTTTCTGTGCCCTGGGCACAGTTGCCTGAACGTGTACTGGATGTAGGCTTTGCAGGCCGCTGGTGGGTGTTGGAAAATAAAATGCAGAACTATGATATAAATGAGGAGGAGTTCAAGCATCTTCCACCCGCCCTGCAGGCAACAGCGCCCCCTACAGTGCAGGAGACGGAGAGAAATGAGAGACTGCACATGGAGTCCTGGAAGCCCGTGGTGATGGAGGGAGAAGAAGAAATGGACAGTATTTGAAGAAGAAATGAACAGGGGAAGGAGGGGAGGGCAGTACAAAACAGGATATGTAATATGGTTTATGTGCTGATAAAGAACAACTGTTTGATTTAAACCTGTGGACATATCAAGTGTGATGACATGAATTTGTGACCTCCTTCCCCTGAGAGCTCGGCCAATTAGCTCCCATGGACTCCCAGTCGCAGATGGATGCGGCATCATCCTGGATTCAAACGTGCGATCTCCAGGTTGAGTGCGTGTGAATGGTTGTGAGTGTGTTGCCCTGCAGTGGTCTGGCGAGCTGTGTTGGCCAGTGTTGGCTGAGATAGGCTCCAGCCTCCCTTTGACACTAATAGTATTAAGCAGTTTAGCGAGCGAGTGTATGTATGAGATGTTTCATGAAGGCAAAATATTCATAACAAAAATTGTTCTATGTCATATATATGATTTGTTTATTTGATACAAAGTAAAAAAGCCAACGTGAACATTCTCCAAGTGTGGTGATTCCATCTTTTTTTCTTTTTTTTGGCAGGAGTTGTAATAATAGTAATAATAATAATAATTCATTAATTTATTCATATCATCTGATGAACCACTTAATCCTGTTAGGGTCACGGGGAGGCTGGAACCTCTCTCAGCTGATGCTGGCTGAAGGTGGGGTACACCCTGAACAGCTTGCCAGACCATCACAGGCTAAACACATACACACAACCGTTCACACTCACACTTGGAACAGCCAGTTAGCCTAATCACTACGCCACCATTCCACCCAATCATACTAATAAATAATAAGACTTAACCAAAATAAAAACAACTAAGTTACTAAATATTCTTCTTCTTCGTATTATTATTATTATTATTAAAACAAAAATTCTCCTAGAAGTCTAAGGGAGGTTTATCTGATAACATGGCCAGAGTGTGTTGCTCTGAACAGAAAATCAGCAGCAGTTCTGCAGTAAAACAGGCGTGTTCTCATCCACAAAGCCAAAAGCTGTTTCCTTTGCATTACAGCAGGTGTGTTTTCTTTATTTCCTATCTCAAAAAAAAAAGTCAGGTTAATTATTTTTCTGTAATCTGATACCTTTTGATTGACGTTCTCTTAGAATTCCGGGAGAAATCCACTGGCTGCGAATTAGTCTTTGTGAAGCTTCCATCATTTCTGCTGGCTCACACACCCACGCTGTTTTCATATGGTGGGTATTGATCCTGTGGCCCTTCGTGCTGTGTTGGCTCTTGTTTCTGATCACTATCTGATCTCCCGGAAAAAGGATTGTACATCCTGATCCTGCCGTGAAGAATGCAAGCTGAGATTGTGCAAAGGGTGTGATGTGCGCTGTTTTGTCAGGGTGCGTTATGAGCACGAATTGGCCTAATGTCTTCATATCTCGCCATTAAGAGCCGAAACCTTGAACAGAGCCATATTTTGTGCTTGTTTGCATAGGATCAGTAAGTACTAGCATTTAATTTTAGCTTCATTCTCATTCCGCCACCCCCACCACCCTCCCTTTTGGAAAATCCATATTGCATTGTGTAGTTTTTCATCCTGTGGAATAAATATTGTCTGGCTGTAGCACAAGCCTAAAGCTTCCCCTAACTCTGTAACCTTATACCTCTTATTGATGGCAAGAAACTGCCTATAATGTGTCCAGTGATGTCATTAATGCACATTTCCAATGTGTGTTGCTCAGTAAACATCACTGTTCCTTCAATAATTATTATACCCTTTCCAATTAATCCTGTCTATCATTATAATTAAAGCGCTCTTCTGTTCATCCTGACGATAAAGCTATTATTAAATAACTAAAGATTTTTTTAGCAGTTCAAAGGAAGTTGCAGACCTCCGGGCGCTTGTATCCGCCTTATCTCATAATGTGGAAATGGACAATGGACAGGGCCTCTCTGCAGTACCCATCACTCGGTAAAACACACAGTTCAATCACAGCCCTTTTAAATGCGGTCCCTTACTTACTTCATTTCCTTCAGTCTGACTGATCGGAGATAACGCTGCAGCAAAGAGCGCTGGGACAGAATCTGAAACAGGTGGGACTCAGATACACTCTCAACTCATTACACAAGCTTGGTGTACTTTTCAGTAAGTATTCAGGCTTCCAATATTAATTTGTCACATTTCCAGTATGTCAGAGAAATTTAAAAAGCTGCTTTTTTTTTTTTTTTTTTTTTTTTTTTTTCCTTCCAAAGCTCACAAGACCCACCTCTCTCTTTTCGGCACTGCCCCCCCATTTTTCCTTCAACACCGAA
>JBCNYH010000005.1:6930209-6946105 GCA_039654325.1 Tandanus tandanus
GGAGTGGTTAGGTTTCCAAGATTGAGTTTTTACATTTTCCGTGTGTTAGAGAAAGTAAAAAAGGTGTTTTTTTTTTTTTTTTTTTTTTTTTTTTTTTTTTTTTAATTCTAAAGCTTACAAGGCCCACATTTCTATTTTCGGCAATGCTCCTCCATGTTTCCTTTAATACTGCACTAAGCTTCGTTCCCCCACTTCATGCTGCCTTTGCCCTATTGACTATTGACCGCCGCTCTGTCAAATATGTCTCAGTAGCCAGTGCTAGATGAATGTGGTGGTGACTGCAGTAGAGGTGGAGGCTAATGACTGGTCAGTATGGCCCAGACGCTGCAGGAGAAGGTGGGTCAGAGGTCACTGTGGATAATGTTGGGCTTGGGATGTGGGGGTGGGGGGTAGTCTGGCCATGGGTTTGACCTCATTGATGCTTTGCCTTCTATCACCATACAGAGTCCAAAAAAAAAAAAAAAAGCTGAAATGCAAATCCCATTTAGACATATGTGGAAAAGCAGGTCTTGCGTCCAGCAATGTTAGTGTGAAGACTTTTGTGTAACTTCTGGTAAATTATCTGTAATATCTTTTATTTAATTTTACATAAGGAAAGAAACTAGTGTGCATTCACTTTTTTTTTTCTTTTTTGGATAGGAGGTTTTACACTACGCTGCTTAAAATAGTTAAGGTTTTGTCTCAGAAGTGAAAGGGTTAAATGTCTGCTGCACAGTGGGAGGAAAGTATGTGTGTGTGTGTGTGTGTGTGTGTAATTGAGAGCACAGATGATAGTGAGAAACAGGGAGGTATAAATATAAATGTCTGTGGTGTGTGAAAATTTTTGACGATGGAAGAGACTGAGTGTGCATACAGACAGAGAGAATGAGAGACTAGGGTGGGGAAAAGGGTGTCAGAGAAGGGGGAGGGAAGAAACCAGAGAGAGAGAGAGAGAGAGAGAGAAGGAGGGAGAAGCCGAGCTTTCACAATTTTCATTCAAACTGACACAGCCTGCGTGTCCTGGTTTGCACTTCCCTTCCTCCCCCTTCTTTCTCAGCCTTCCTCTCTCTCTCTCTTTCTCTCTCTCTCTTTCTCTCTCTCTCTCTCTCTCTAGCACACGTACACGCATGGGAAGACCAGACAGTCTTCCAGTTAAGTTTGCTACAGGAAGGTCGAGACTACGTAGGTCAAAAGCCTCGCTACGAGTGGGAAGAAGACTAAGAGACGTGGGATCAGAAAAATATGGTGACGTTGAAAAGTGGGACGGGAATGGAAGAGGGGGCTGAGTTTTAAAATAGTAGAAAGAGGGACCCAGTAAGAGAGAGGGGTGGAAAGGGAGGGATATGCTGAGATGGAGGAATGCAGGGTTGGAACGACAGAACTCGACGTACAGAGAGAACAAGAGAGCAGGAGTCAGACTGGGTGTATACATCTGATATCTCTCTCTCTCTCTCTCTCTCTCAGGGGCTGGGGTAAGTACATTTTACCTCATAGATTTCCTGTCTTGTGGATTTGTTTGTTCATATTACTGCTCCTTGTATAGAATTGAAACTCTTGTCATTTATTACGAATATATAGCCAGTGGAAGGAGCCTCAACAGAATGTAGACGGTAGGGATGCATTGTCATGCCCTGAGGCGGCTTTTCCAAACAGGACATAAATTTGATGTGACACTGATGACAAGTGTTGCTTATTTATTCAGACAATACTGCCAACAGTGGCTAATTTGACGTTATCCATAAAGGCATGCATGAGCCTTGTATCTGCATGTGTTCCGATGCTACTTAGCAGCTTGTGGACATATCTGGGACTCATCTGTTCTCAACAACGTTCTCCATGACTTCATGGTTCAGTGCACTTTGCACATTTTTTTCCCCCAGTCAGATATGGCTTAGGCACTATTTTGTGTCTTGGGTGTCCAGTTATCCGTGTGTGTGTGTGTGTGTGTGTGTGAGAGAGAGTGTGCACGCTGGGCCGAGGAGGTGGTCTCAGCCCTTGTGTAAGTGAGCAGTAATTTGAATTAAAGTATTGATCTCGTCTGAAGCAGGTAGACGCAACCCAGACGTTGAAGGTGGGTGGGAAGGGAGGAGTGTCTTTAGAGAGCATCACCGGTCACTGATCACATAAGCGCAGATTTCTTAGTCAATAACTGTCGTTGATCCAGAGGGAAACTAGTCTCCAAGGTCTGGTCTGACATTTGCACTACTTGCAACTTTTTTTTTTTTCCTTTTTTTTTGGCTTCAAGTGTTTTCATCTTTTCCAAAACAGAACCATCCGGTTCATTATGATGTGAATTATACGCAGCTACTCCGAAATGGGGTATTTATAGATGGTCCTTTTGGGGGGAACGAGTTCAAATTCACTCATCCTTTAAAATAGCCCTGCCTCTCTTGAACTTATGCACCACAGGGTCATGAGTTCAAGTCCCAGGTGAAGTGGGGGTGGAGGGGGGGTTTGGTCTGTCTCGGTGGGTTTGTTCTTCCTCCGAGACACCACCCCCCCTCCTGTATTACTGCACCTTGTATGCTAAGCCATTGCAACGGCTGAACAAACACCAGCATGTTAGCTTCTCATGCTACTTACTTCACAACTAGCTAGTCAGTGAACCAACTTTTAGCTCACTTTTGCTTTCACGTGCAGGAACTTTATTATCCTGGCCAAGATTTTACCAGTGTGACGGGTACATTTCTTTTAACCCCTCTCCCTGTGTGTTTGTGTGCATATATCCTGACCATGTTGAACCTGCAGCAAGAAAAAAAACCCCAAAACGGATGGTCACTACCAGACAGACCCTCTTTCATAGGAAATGAGACCCTTTGACCTTTGCCAATCATTGTGTCTGGAAATGCAAAGCCTGGAATCGATCATTACACCCCCTCCTCACCCAGACAGACATGCACTCTCCACCTCTGCTCCTTCAGCTCCCCATTCCTTTCCTCCACCCCCTTTCCATTTTTGTCCTCCATAGCTAACGGAGTGCCCCTTTCCCGTTTTCCCGCTCAAGCCCTGGCCCCTTGCTCTGCTCCCTTCCCCCATGATCAGATAATAGATGCCAGAGTGCTTATGCTCAGTTTCTTGCAGCACTTGGTCAGTCTACATATGAGCACGCTGTACAAGATAGCACTGAATGTTTAGCATCATGCTCTAGATATTGCTGGTGAGCCTGAGATTTTGTGATAGTGTAGTAGTAGTAATACGAGGTACATCCTCGAAACATGATTTATATAATTGCGGCTGTTGTGATGTGTTGTTGAGGCATGTGTAATTCTCTATCGAGAATTTTCTTAGGGAAAAGTCAAAGTTAGGTCCCTGCGATGGACTGGTGAGCTGTCCGGGGTGTACCCTAGTAGGATTAAGCGGTTCGGCGGATGGATGGAAGTCAAAGTTAGGCGAGTCACAGTGAACATTCAACGCTGTCGGTGAGTTTTCAAACGAGAGAAACCATCGAGTGTTGAGTGTACCCTGCTTCTCGAACTCACACCTACCACGCAGGCCTTATGTGCCTCACGCATTAGATCTACAAGAGGCTCTTTTGCTACCAACAAGGCCGCCTGAGCATCTCTGACAGCATGACGGATGAAGTGAAATCCATTCCATCCTTGCTCTTTGCTTATGGTCCCTGATTCACATTCATTGCTGTCGGTGGGTTTTTGTTTTTTCAGGATGACTCGCCGGACAATGAATGAGAACTGTGGTCTTTTGTTCCAGCTCATCACACTTTTTAATGATTTCAAGCTTATGAGAAGTACCACTGATTTAAATGTGTCCGTATGTTGTTTGCCTGTGTATGGATAACACAAAATAATAAAGTCTTTAGGAAATTTAAACTAGATATTTGAATTCCTTGTCTTTTTTTGTTGTTGTGAGTTGGAAAATTTTCTAATAGGGGTAGTATGTTCAAAATGTATTGCTTTGGGGCAGAGATTCTCTGCTGTATCTAACAGTTCCACAATACAAAATAAAAGTCACTCTGACCTGCCTGAATCTTGAAATTAGACATCATCACTGACTGCATCCGAATACTCGCTGTCTACGAACGTTGTTTATGTAGCTGATATGCGGCTGTCCCTGTAGTTCTGAGTGCAAGAGAGTATTAAGCGTACAGCTTGGATGTACTGGTACTCAGTTGACATCTTTCCTGTCATTTAACCTGGATGTTTTTAGTGTTAGCTAATGCCCCTTTCTCACTGACGCAACTTGACCCGGGGAAGTTCACGGAAATGCTACCGCAGAACAACGTGGGATTGTCATGTGTATCCCAAGACACTGCAGCCTTCTGCAGCTACTCACGGTAAATTCTAACATGTTTGATTTTTCCGCTGCGTTTCTGCGGAAAGACCGAAAACATGTCATTTCCGCATGACACCAACGCCAGCATCGTATGACCACCGTGAACTACATGTGAACATCGACAAGCAACGGTGGTGCCCTACAATGCTCACGGTGGCTGTGAATCTTCACCTCAGCTATTGTTGAAGAATCATGTCTTCAAAGGGATAAGGACGAGGGAAAAAGGGGTGTTCCTCCTTGAGGTACCGTGGGTATCCACGTAAAAGCTGTGTCATTGAGAACCCCCCCCCTGCACAGTTGGATTCTTTGGTTATTTAGAGGCTTTTGAATTATGGGATACTGTAATGTATGGAAGTGTAGTGTTGTACCTTCACATACTACACGTTTAGTAGGGTGTCCGGGTAAATTTCTACTGCTATTAGTGTTTAGACATCATATCGCAAGTAATATGGAAGAACGAGCATTCGGATGCAACCAGTATGTTACAGGATGCCATTAAAAAGGTTTTTGGTTGGGTGCTTTAGGTGTTTATACCAAATGCTGATTAAAATATTGATAATAATAATATGATCACTCCAAAAACACCCAAAGAACTCCTACTTACAGGGGTACTACTATGATACAGGTACTCCGCTCCACATTCTCATATGAAGTGAAACCACACAATAACCTTCCTTATTGCTGTACTGATTATATATTAACCATACCTTTGGTATGTAGCTTGAAAAATAATTAAAGGTACACAATTTGATGATAAATGCTAATTAAATCTTTATACTGTATTTATGTGTGAGACTGTAGAGTTTACACTAAACGACAGTCACTTAAGTACATACATGCATACATATTAAACAAACAACAAAAAAAGAATGTATTGAGTACCACTACTCAGTACGGGACACTAGGACAGCTGTTATGATCGCAACTAATTAAAAGAGTGCTTTAGGAGCCCTCGGTGTGGAGAGGATGAGCTACAAGCAGGCCTCCAGACATGGACGACATGAAGTGCAGGATTTTAATGAATGAAAGCCATTTCATGCTGGCTCCAAGTGTGAGACTAGGAGCAAGCAGGAAACACGGAAACAAAGAGGGAAAACCAGGTCTTCAGCCAATTACTGACACAAAGGGAATGCTAAAACAATAATCACATTCACACAGTGCACATTAAGGTATTACGAGATAAAATTACTTGGTCCAGTTTTGAATGATGTAAGATGTTGCAGTATTTTGACACACTCAATTATACTCCTCTGGGCATGGCAGTATGTACATGGCTTATTACACAATTATCTGGGGATTTGAGAGAAAAGACTGATCTGAATAGGGTGGCTCTGATTTTGGGGAGGGGATCAATCTATTCTTATTAGGAAGAAACAGGCACTGTGTATTCACTGCAATTGTGTTTTTATTACTAGAATCCGAAGGGAAAACGCTATATTGACTTGAAAGACACACTAACTGTGGATATGAGTTGTTATAATTAAAGGGACGATCGTAACTACACATTCGGCCACCCAAAATAGAATATTAGAATTCCTGGGTGAGACTCTGGGTCCACTGCAAACCAGATCAATATAGTAGCAGTCACTGAAAATGAATGAGTATTAATATCCCACATTGCATTTTATTTGCCAATCACTCATATGTCTAGACGCTTAATCCTTCCAGAGTTGTGGGGAAGCTGGAGCCTATTTCAGCTGACACTGGGCGAAGGCGGGGTACACCCCGAACAGCTTGCCAGACCATCACAGGGCCAACACACGCAACCATTCACACTCGCATCCACACCTAGGGGCAATTTAAAACAGCCAACTATCCTAATGTGTATGTCTTTGGACTATGTGAGGAAACTAGAGTACCCAGAGGAAACCCACACAAGCATGGGGAGAACACGCAAACTCCACAATGAAACACGCGAGCCCAGGACCTTGTAAAACTGCACAAACTCTACCTGAGACTACTAAATTATTAAAGCAAAGGGTCATCACACCTAATATTGACTTTGTTTCATTTATTAATGTTTACTGTGCCTTACATAATTCTTTATGTGGAAATATTTAATTTAATTATTTGTATATAAATGTATGGCAGCATTTCATTGCATGGACCTAGAGCCTTAATCCTAGGAGAAACTATCACTAAATGAAGTATCATCTTTAATAAAAATTAAAAAGACAAGGCTCCAGCTCTGTCTTCGGTTCTTGAGATGCCCCTTTACCAATAATCATTTCTACAGTGAGAAGTGTTTTCACTACAAGTACACGCCTGGTTTTAATGAACCATCATCCAAAGTAAGCAACAAGACTGCACCCTTGGAATCACCTCCTTGCAAATTCTAACCACTAATCATCTCAGCCACCCCATATAGTTACATATGTCAACCAAAATTAGAACTATTCCCACAACTCCACCAACAGCACAAACACTCCTTAAAATGAAATAAAGGTGGTGTACACCCCGAACAACTCACCACACCATCGCAGAGCCATCACATACAACCACCCACATGCACACTCTCACCAGGGGCAATTTGGAACAGCCAGCTATCCTAATGTGTATGTCTTTGAAATGTGGGAGGAAACCTGAGTATCCAGGGGAAACCCAAGCAAGCATTGGGACAACATGCAAACTCCACACAGAAATGCCTTAGCCTGGGGACTAGAACCCCAGGACCTTATTAGTAGAACAGGGAATTGTATTTGATTTGATGATTTTTAAAAGGGCCCTGGAGTAGGGCTGGGATACGGGAGGATAATTCTACAGTGCAAAATGTGTATCAAAATATATATGTACATCTATCATTCATTTTCTAAGCCGCTTAATCCTAATTAGGGTCGTGGGGAGGCTGGTGCCCATCTCAGCGCACCAGGCCAACACACACACAACCATTCACACTCACACCTAGGGGCGATTTGGAACAGCCAATAAGCCTACTGTACATGTTTTTGGATAGTGGGAGGAAACTGAAGTACTTGAAAGAAACCCAGACAAGCACGCGGAGAACATGCAAACTCCCCACACTGAAACGCCCCGAGCCCGGGAATCGAACCCAGGCCTTCTTACTGTGAGGTGGACGTGCTAACCACTGCACCACCATGCCGCACTCCAGTGCAGTTAATATACAAAAATAAATCATTTAAAATGACATTATGAGATCACAACAATATTTAAATAAGTCCAACCCTAATGACAACAACAAAAAAAAGTAACATGCCAAAATACTGAAATGGATAATATTATAGTGAATTATTGGCAGTTTGTGATTAGTGGGGCTGATTAGTGTAGTGTAGTTATTGTCCTGAGCTCATGATCAAGAGGTTGTGGGTTCAAATCCCCGTTAAACCCCCACCATGTTAGACCCCTGGGCAAAGTCTTAAGTGCCTCTGTCCACCCAGCAGTATAAATGGGTACCAGTAAAACGACTGGATAGGTAACCTGTGATGGACTAGCGTCCCATCCAGCATCATGCTAAGGAAACCGGGGATAAGCTCTGGTTCTGATGAGCCAGTAGGCTCGGGTGTAAAAGCCCAACAGACTTTACCTCACCTCATTATTGGCAGTTTGTGATTACCAGTCAGATGGTTTGCATGGACACACACAAGGAGACACCACACAGTACACTAGTGTGGCTTTATTTAGTCTGGTATGGATCACATGAACATAAAACGATGCTGACTTATAGCACACAATGAGGAAAACCACATAGTGGCTGGAAAACGGATTTTTTGGGGGAAAAAACCCTGATACATTACATTCGATTATATACAAACAAAAGTATATTATCACAGGCCAAATAAGTTCCTGGCATGGGACCTCTGGAACATTTCTAAAAGAATATATATAGTGTATCTTTTATACTTTAATACTTGCAAAAAGCAGTAAGTTGGTAGAAATATGAGGCAGAAAAAGGTTTTTGTATAAACATGTATTTAGTGCAAAAATACCTTTGACATAACAGCCTGCATACATCAAGCAAGATAAAATCTATACAGTGTAATTGTAAAATCAGTGCCATATTGTGAGTGGAACATCAACAAGGTTTAAAAAACAAGCGAATACGATCGCAAGTCATGATTTAATTGCATGACGACCCACGAGGGAAAATCTTGTTACTCAAATAACATACGGTGACTTAATATGGAATGTTCCAAACAAATCAAGTACAGAACAATATACACATACAGAGAACATTACAGTAATCCAAGCAAAAAGGTTCAGTATAAAGCTGTATATTGTATAAAATCATATATACCTATATTTATTCATACCATACACCTACAGCAATGTAAATAATTGAATGCTATAATCTGTCAGAACTAACGTTATTAAGTTTCATGTTAGGCGGCACAGTGGTGTAGTTGTTAGCACATCCGCCTCACAGCAAGAAAGTCCTGGGTTATAATACTTACAAATAATCTTAATGAGTACAAATCTTGAAAACAAATATTGCCCAGGCCTGCTTGAGGGTATGCCCTGAACAGCTCGCCCAACCATCACAGAGCCAACACACACAACCATTCACACTCGCACTCACACCTAGGAGCAATTAACGTGCATGTCCTTGGACTGTGGGAGGAAACTGTAGTACCTGAAACAAACCCATGCAAGCACAGGGTGAACATGCAAGCACAACACAGAAACAATGCTCTGGTCCCGGGACTCAAACCCATGACCTTGTTTTTTGATTTGATTTTGATATACTGTATTAATCCTGCAAGGGAAATTATTACGTCTGCATTTAACCCATCCAAAGTGAGCACACACATACACTCCAGGCAGTAGGCTGCCACACACATTATGGGTGCTCGAGGAGCGGTTGGGGGTTAGGTGCCTTGCTCAAGAGCACTTCAGCCATGAAGGTGGAGGAGGGGAAGGGGAAGGTGCAGCTCACTCCCCCGCCACCACCCATTTTTCCTGCTGGCTCGGGATTCGAACCAGCGACCTTTCAGTCCCAAATCCGCTTCTCTAATCATTAGGCTACGGCTTCCCCAGCCTCTTACTGTGAGGCTAACCAATACGCCACCGTGCCGCACATCTACTGTTGTACAAAAGAGAATTTTCACAAACTATTCTAGGCAGAAGAAGCAGAAGAAAAGCTAAGTTTTTTTTTTTTTTCCAAATGCAAAGCAACAATTGATATTGTTCACGCTTTGAAACCTCCGCTCTCCTTGCCTGTGATTGGTCCAAATATCACATACTTGCTTGTGACAACATTTTTTTTCTGGGGTCATGACATCAGCTTAACTCTTTTGACTGAGCTTTCAGAGTACATTATGCAATATGTGCAATAAACTGCATGTTCCCTGGTGGTTCTTTTTCTTTTAGTTCTTTTCCTTATTTAAAAGCTGCCAGTACAATGTTTATCAGTATGCAGCCTTCCTCATGTTACTTGATTTTCTATACATAAATCCTTCTTGCTCTAAACGCCCCCTTCTTTCTTTGATGTGTTGTAGTCCCTGGCACGATTAAACACAAACATAAACAGTCATAAACGGTGCAGGTGTTTACCTGTGGCTATGTCATGCAATATATTACTGTTACCATTAAGCCTCACTCTGTCATAAATCCAACTGCTTGTATCACCTTCCCCTATCATTACCTTCCATGTCTTTTATGGAAGGAAAGAGAGACAGGATGTATAGAAAGAAAGAAAAAAACTACAGGATGTAAAAAGTCTATATCACGTCAGATCATTTTCCATCTTTAATGTGACATGGCAATAAAACGGATTTCAAGTAAAAAACAAACAGAAAGATTTTTAGGGGGAAAAGCTTACTGTAACCTGTGGCGTAGTGGTTACCCACATCCGCCTCACAGCAAGAAAGTCCTGGGTTCGAGTCCTGGGATTGTGGACGGCGTTTCTTTGTGGAGTATGCATGTTCTTCCTGTGCTTGTGTTGGTTTCATCTGGGTACTCCGGTTTCCTCCTGCAGTCCAAAGACATGCACATCAGACTAATTGGCTGTTCCAGATTGCTCCTAGGTGTGAGTGTGAATGTGAATGGTTGTGTGCGTTGGCCCTGCGATGGTTTGGCGAGCTGTTCAGGGTGTACCCTGCCTTCGCCCTGTGTTGGCTGAGATAAGCTCCAGCCTCCCCGCGACCCTAATAGTAGGATTAAGTGGTTTGGCAAATGAATGAATGAGTGAGTGAGTGAGTGAGAGAGAGTCAGAGCCCAGATTTAAATGGCACCTCTGGAATAATATCTCTGGAAAGGGCGGCACGCAAGAAATCCGGTCACAGCCTAAAAGATCTGAAGCATCATTACAAGAAGATATACCATACATTTGGTGAAGGAAGCTATAGGCACTTGAATCAAGGTTTTATTAGCTTTTTACTTGAATGATGTTGACTTTAATAAAGGTAGAAGAACATCTGGCATGATTTGTCTTGGTTGGATTGTTAACATCATTAAAAGCCTACAATTTTAACAGTGGTGTGCAGGCTTTGTATATCTACTGTATATCCCAAGGGATGATTATATGGTGTGTAGTTCTCCAGCTGATTAAAGATATGCATGGCTCCTGGATGTAAATTCTCAGTGTGAGGGTTTTGTTCTGCTTTAAGGACAGTTTAATTTTTACACACTAGATATCATCATTCCCTGTGTCTTTTTAAGGTTTTATTCAGTTAGCTCTTGGCACTGCAGGACAGTTTTTTTGTCTGATTAGTTATGGCTCAGTCAGAGATGATTGAAATCAGTGCACAAAGCCTGCCAAGGATAGGGTATTATTATTATTTTTAACTGTTGGTTGTATGAAGGTACATATTTTGTGACTACAGTAATAAGTGGGCTCAGCTGGTTGGCATGGTGGTGCCGTGGGTAGCTACAGGCTCCTGGGTCCCTGGTTTGATCTTAAGCTTAAGGTACTGGAGTTTCTATGGATGTTCTCTTCTTGTCTGTGCAGTTTTTTTTCCGCCTCTTCATTCCATCTCTAGTTTCCCTTTATTAGGGTCATGTGGAGCCTGGAGTTCATCCCTGCTGACTACAGGCAAAGGCGGGGTACACCATGAACAGCCTGCCAGCCCATTGCAGGGACAACATACACACACAGTCATTCACAATCATACCCACACCTAATTAGGACTGTGGGAGGAAACCATTGCAAACAAGCGGAGAACATGCAGCTCCCTCACTGAGCCCGGGACTCAAACCCAGGACCTTCTTGCCATGAGGCAGACATGCTAACCACTAGGCCACTAGGCTTTACAGCAGAAATACACCCTAAAATAGATGGCAGTCCATCAGAAGTTTCCAAGCACACATTCATTCACACCTTCGTAATTTAGCGTAGCCAATCAACCTACCGAGAAGTTTTTGGAGG
This sequence comes from Tandanus tandanus, assembly GCA_039654325.1. NCBI lineage: Eukaryota > Metazoa > Chordata > Actinopteri > Siluriformes > Plotosidae > Tandanus > Tandanus tandanus. The sequence continues at coordinate 6,941,800 of JBCNYH010000005.1, forward strand.
TCATGCTGTGACTCCTCTCCGCTGGAGGAGGAGCATCAGTGTGAGATTCCAGCAGGTCAATAAACTCATTCACAAGGCCAGCGCTCTCAATCCATCCTACACAGTATATGACATACTGCAAAGCCTGCATACAAACTCATTCTCCAACAGACTTCAGCTCACCTATCATAAATATAATTTCAAGAAATCATTCCTACCCCTACCCCGTTGTATGACACTGGACAGCAGCTCTCCTCCGTGTGACAGGTGAATTCATTGTTATTCCTTCATTCATTCATTATCTAAGCCACTTAATCCTAAGTAGGCTCGCGGGGAGGCTGGCACCCATCTCAGCCGACTCTGGGCAAGGGTGGGGTACACCCTGGGCAGCTCGTCAGGCCATCACATGGCAACACACACACAAACATTCACACACACTCACACCTAGGGGCGATTTGGAACAGACAATTAGCCTACTGTGCATGTTTTTGGACTGTGGGAGGAAACCAGAGTACCCCGAGGAAACCCACGCAAGCACAGGGAGATCATGCAAATTCCACTCAGAAACACCGGAGCCCGGGAATTGAACCCAGGCCTTCTTTCTGTGAGGTGCTAACCACTGCGCCACTGTGCAGCCCCTTCATTATTATTATTCTTATTATTCTTATTCTTATTCTTATTCTTATTCTTGTTGTTGTTGTTGTTGTTGTTGTTGGACAGTAGTTTTAGATGCAATATGTATATTAATGTATTTCTTTTAATATAACTTCTACAGCAACAACATAAATTTATACAGGAGACACTCTATGATATCTTAAGACTTTCTGTGATAAATGTTTATTTAGCATTTTTGAAGGAGTCTCCAGTATCAGCACTTTGTAACAGAGCTAAAGCTGTAATTTCATTGCCATGGGAAAGTCTTCAAGATGGAGGGTTTTTTGAGGGTCGAGTGAGGGAAAGACAATAAGTAACTCATGTTACGAATGTTCCACAATATTAAACAGCTAAAGGAATAGCTACCTAGTGGTGCTGGGGCAGTTTGTTGCCTGGCTACCAGAGAGGACAGCACAATGGCTCCAGTCTCAACATCCGCTGTTGCTAAAAGAGGCAGTCGAACTGCCTGAGGACCAGTTGGCAGCATAGCTGGGTGCAGGTGAGGCCCCCCTTTTCTCTCTCTCTCTCTCTCTCTCTCTCTCTCTCTCTCTCTCTCTCTGTCTGTCTGTCTATTTCTCTCTATTCACCCTCTCTCTCCCCCCCATGTCCCGTCCCTGTGCCATGGAAACCAGGGCGATTTCTCCTGAATCCAATCCATCAAACCCAGATTTTTCCCTACCCCTCATTCTCTTCCTGTTTCCGTCTCTTGGTCCTTTACCCACAGGTGTGCAAATAAGGCTTCAGCCAGTACACTGGTGTTGTTGGGAACCCAGGCATTTGATAAATGATTTGATAAAGATGTAATGTTATTCTGTGAAGAAAGAAAGCATACCTTGGCATTAGAAGTCCACTGTTCCTTCAGATACAAGATGTTTGAGGGGTTTAATGCATGTACTGCCCTTTTCAAATCCCCACACAAAATGTTAATGGGGTACCAATGGGCTTTGGCTACTCGCTCACTCATTCATTTGGTTAACTGCTTACTCCTACTAGGGTTGCAGGGAGGTTGTAGGGCCAACATACACAACCATTCATACTCACACTCACACTCACACCTACAGGCAATATGGAACTGGAACTTAGCCTAGCGTGCATGTCTTTGGACTGTGGGAGGAAACCAGAGTACCTGGAGAAAATCCACACAAGCGCAGTGAGAACATCAAAGATGCCTGAGCCCAAGCTTTGAGTAGACTATTTAATAACTTAATTTCTTTCTTTTTTTGAGCTATTACTTGGTTTATTTTGCTAGTGTGCTTAGGATCATTCTCATGTTGAAAGGTCTACCTTTGGCTCGATCTCAACTATATGTCAGGGCAGACCTTCACCCTCTGTTTGGACCACACACCACCCCAGTGGCTCCACTGCATGAATGACTCCAATGCATGGATCACTTGTCTGTTTGTTTGTGTGCAAAATAACTCAGTTTACGAACAGATGTTTATGAATTTTTTTTCTAGAGAAGGGTGTGATACAAGAAACAACCCATTACAGTTTGGAAATGATCCATGCATGGGATCATGTTGAAAAAAAAAAAAAAAAAAAAAAATGATTAAGGTAAATAAGTGAAAATAACGTGTGAAGGAATGTTTAACAAATCCCCATTAGAGGGAGACATTTCATTACAACTATGCCACGTTATAATAAAAACTTGCAGTCTTTGGCAGATTTTTCAGATTAATCCATTTTTGCCTGGCGGAGATACCTTGCACTCTATGATTTTGGAGAGAGAGATGTAAAGTCACTGAAAAACAATGGGAAATGAAAAGGAAACATAAAGAGCCTCCGTTTGAGTTCTATGATGTCTGCTTTCCATCTTCTTAATTCTGATTTTCTGCTCTCCACATTGATAAAGAGCTCAGAACAGTCTGCTAATCTTCCTACAACCTCTCTCATTACAAAGCTTTTTACACCTGCAGAGCTGACAAATCACTAGATATGTTTTTGTTTCCCTCCATTTTGTATAAACTCTAGTATTTTTTAGCACTGAAACCCCAGGAGATCAGCAGTTTCTACAATACTCAAACCAGCCTCTCTGGCACTAAAATCCATGCCACACTCAAAGTCACCGACACCACATTTCCTCATTGGATGCAAATTTAGCAGATGCCCTTGATATATGTCTGCATATGGTCAGGGCCTGATTAGGGTTACATGAGGCCCATTTTTGGCAGGCACCCCTGTTTTTTTGCCCTGGTTTCATTCTTGCCTTCCTTCTTACAAAATCATCCACTAGATAATTAAAATCTAGCTGTCTGACAAGGTGTGACTATATTGACATAAGTGACAGTAAGCTGAGATGTGTCTGGTACATGCTGCTCCAAAGCTCATTGTTTATTCTGCCTTAAAGGGAAAATATCCACAGTTTGTCACTAGCGAATTTAGAAAAATCTGTAGTACCACTGTCCCATCCTCGCAGCAGATAGCCTAAAGCCACAGATCTCTTCTTTCTTTTGCTGTCCTTTGCTCTTTAACAAGCAAAATGTGATAGAGCAGCTTTTAGGCATGGTGCTACTACTTTTTTAAGCTAGAAGGTGGCATCACTTTTATAGCACTTGTTTTTACCCAAAATGGGAAGCGGTTGTTCTTATGACAGGAACGTAATGTATGACTGCTCTACATTCATGTTCTCCATAGAGAAAAAGTTAAATCCAGTGATCCATATTTGGAACTTGACGTGAGATGCTTTTTCAAGCCAGACTAATATATTCTATACATTAACTTAAAAAAGAAGCATTACTTATATTCCCTTTAATATTGGGGGAGGGCGGGAATCAACGTCCAATCCTCCGATTGCTCACTGTAAGCATTGCAGGGTCCAGAGAGAGGTTTTATGGGCAGTAATGGTCAGCTTCCATATTATACCCCAAAGGGCCCCTACACTGAAAGCACTGAGGGGTCTGTTGGGCCCTAATGGTTAGCTCATGAAATTCAAAGTCCAGGTCAACTTTATTGTCAATTTTGCCATGTGTACAGGACATAGATGGGATTGTAATGCTGTTTCTCCCAGACCCCCAGTTCAAATGTACACATGAAGAAGAAAAAAAACCCAACAAAACAGGTGAGTAATAAATAAAAGTAGTAAAATGCAGTCAAAAAAGGGCACACACATTAAAAACATACAAGCAAAAAATAGTGCAAATGGAGCTTATGCTAGTACCCAGGAGCCTACTGGTCAGCTTGCAGTGTACATACGATGGCCCTGGCATTCAACTTCCTTTAAGGTCCTGGGCCACACACAGCCTGAAGCTTGGAGCCCCAGGCATCTTGGTCCTTCCCAGCCTGGCATGAGGTTATTGTACTGCCACATGATTGCATGAATGCATAATTGTAGTTTATTTTATAAAATACATACACTATATAAAATATGTATACAGGACACAGTATTTTTACTTCGGTTGCATGTAGTGTGAAATATGCATGTTTGTGTGGGTGGGTGGGTGTATTGCCTTATCCAGAAACCACTATGCTGCTGAGCACACAGAAGGAACATAACTTGGCGGATATTCAAGGGAAGCAGACTGAAGACACAAAGCAGGTCAAGCATTACTACCTGACAGGCAAGGAACCACCTGTGTGTTACTGTCATCATAGTTCTAGTTCTCTCTCTCTCTCTCTCTCTCTCACACACACACACACACACACACACACACACACACACACACACACACACACA
>JBCNYH010000005.1:6946205-6966135 GCA_039654325.1 Tandanus tandanus
ACACACACACACACACACACACACACACACACACACACACACACACACACACACACACACACACACAAAACAATTCATATAGACCTAGGGGCAATTTGGAACAGCCATTTATCCTAATTTGCATGTCTTTGGACTGTGGAAGGAAACTGGAGTACCCGGAAGAAGCCTATGCAAGCACAGAGAGAACATTCAAATTCCACACAAAAACACCCTTGTCGAGCCGAGACTCAAACCCAGGACTTTCTTCCTGTGAGGCGGATACTACTACCAATACTACCGGGCCCCATGACTATTTGATTATATTCTGCATAGTATATAGGATTTGTAATAAGATTATTAACTGATTCTTCCCTCCTTTCCTGTCTCCATCCACCTGTCCATTTATCCATCCACTCATTTATTCACCCATAAATCCCATTTTACTCTTTTCCCAGATCCAATGGCCATTGCCTGCGAACAGAGAAGACTGTATTTTAAAAGGAAAGGACCCTGAGGTGAGTGAAGGATGTCTATGTCAAATTTTCTTAATTTAATTTGCACATTTGACCAGTTTCCTGGCCCATTTATCCCTGTGATCCTGTCACAGATGAATACTGTTCCAATTGAATACGCCAATCACAGCTTTTTCACAGCCAAAAAGTATTGGATTCTACATTATTTTTCTAACTTTCTGTCATTTTCTAACTTGACAAATGCAAACGTAAACCCTATCTTTATTCCGTGGGCTCATTTTATTGAAAAGGATAGGTGGAAACTTAAGTGTAGATAAATGCTGTTTGCTTGCACACAGCTGAGAAGTGGGTGAAAGCTATTTGACATGCAGGTTTAACTTATTCTTATTTCCATGAACTCACAGGAACTGGAACTCACAAGCCTCATTAAGTATAATGAGCTACTCTGGCTTTCGATATGCCCCACAGACTCCATTGCTCTTTAACTTTTACACTCATTTATCCTCCTTCTCCTTCTCTTTCTTTAAATAAAAATCATCAATCTATCCGAGAGCGCGCCACGGCCACGTTGTCTTAGGGTCAGTGTTAAAAACATAGCATTTAGCTCGTCCTGTTCAGAGGCTCTACTGACTGTGTGACACAATCTTTTGATTTGGCCTTTAGAATTTAATGGGGAAATTTTACACAGACCCTGCCAATTAAAGCATATTTATCATTGAATTACTATTAATGAAACATTCATTCATTCATTCATTCATTCATTCATTCATTCATTCATTCATTCATTATTGAAACAAAAAAGTTTAAAGTGCATAAACATTAACCATGTGTTCCCTGACCTAAATCGATGTTACACTGCATTTAGTTTTTAATGACTTAACTGGCTGCTTTAAGATCCTAAAGGGACTGTAAATGAGTGTGTTATTTAAGACTGGTTTATCATTCAAGTGTTATACTATTTAATGTACCTTTAATACTGTATATATTGCTGGGACATTTGTCTTTTATACCCCCCAAACCCCATGATTCTCCTTTAAAAAACAAAAAGGAAGCCAATTTAGAGAAAAGCCAAAATCTTTGCTTTTCGTGTGTGTGTGTGTGTGTGTGTGTGTGTTTGTAGGCCACGTAAGGGCATTGTGACAGTTTCCCGAAATAATTGGGTGGAGAGTTCAGGGAATATCCTGTAATCTAATAACATTGACCTTGGCCTTTTGTTAAACTGGAGCTTTAGCTTTGTTTCTGACTGGCCAGTGAGAACCTTGTGAACCGACAGCAGTGCATTTTGCACTGTAAAGAACAGGAACAAACCTCACCTTATTTATTTTAGAGTTTTTAAATGAATTCCCTTTATTGCATTTAGACCCTCATCCCCAGCCTTATGATGAAACATAAAGGGTACATGATTCAGTGTTAAGAACACACACCCTGCTGTAACACTGGATATTTAAACTGTGTAAGGTGAAATAATTTCATAATTTAAGACATAAATCGTTTACTTACATTCAATTATGGATTTACATCAGAAATTCTTCCTTTGCAGCCAGTTCTGACTATAAAATTTGTAGTTTTTTAAAAATAATTTTATGTATATATGTTTTTTATTACTATTTTTTCTTTTTCTTTCTTTCTTTCTCTTTCTTTCTTTCTTTCTTTCTTTCTTTCTTTCTTTCTTTCTTTCTTTCATTCATTCATTCATTCATTTTCTAAGCTGCTTAATCCTAATTATGGTCGCGGGGAGGCTGGCACCTATCTCAGCCGACTCTAGGAGAAGGCAGGGTACACCCTGAACAGCTTGTCAGACCATTGCAGAGCCAACACACATACATTTTTTTATTTTATTTTATTTTATTTTATTTTATTTTATTTATTTATTTATTTATTTATTTATTTATTTATTTATTTATTTATTTATTTTTACAGCTGAGTCATGTGTACTGTCACCTCACTTTAACAATACGATGGGCAACAACTGGCAAATACAAAACAAATAAACTTTTGCATTCAAATAAAAAACATGATGGGCCATTGCTTAACTGTACACAGTGGGGTGAAATCTGACAACTGTGGACATTTGAACCACATAAGCATTGCTCTAGATACCTGCTAAAGACTAGTGAGTAAGAGTTGTTAAACTGTAGGAAGGAGATGTGAAGCGGGTGAGTGTGGAAACATTCTCATTAATGGAGAAAGTGAAGGATGAAACATTATATTGGGTGTGTCACATGAGTACAGTGTCTCAATACTTGTAATATAAAGGGACTTGAAATTAATAAATACAATAATTGAACATAAATACACTCCTTAATCTATAATGTACCAAAATATTACACTGTAAACAACCTATGAATATGACTTTGTAGGCCAAATTATTGTCTGTTATGCATTAATTTTAAAATTTACAGTTTCAAGTTTACAGCTTATTTTCTCCAAATGTGATTTTCTGTTCAGATGATTATACTTTAAACATTTTTGCTTATTTCTCTGGATTGACTCCACGAAATTTAACAAATCACCCCTTATTTTAAAGATAATCAACTGTAGTTTTAAAACATACAAATATAAAATTTTCATTTATTTATGTATTATTTGGCCCATTTTGTGGTGGCATGCTGCATATGAAGTTAACTAAGTTAACTACCGGTACATTGAAATCACAGTACAATACGCACTGAAATTCTTTTAATGACTGTTCAGTGACTGAGACACAAAAATAACATACACCAGAATTTACTTGCATACGAGTAGATAAAGAAAATCTAAAAATATAACATACAGGGTGTTGGCCCTGCACTGGCCTGGCGAGCTGTTCAGGGTGTACCCCGCCCTTGCCCAGAGTTGGTTGACATTGGCGCCAGCCTCCCCACGACCCTAATAAGGAATAAGTGGCTTAGAAAATAATGATGAAAATGATAATAATATACAGGTCTGATATTTGTGACAGACTAGAGTTCAGTTTAAGTGAAGTTGAGTTTCAGAATTCCAATAAGAAACTCTAATAAATATTCTATATTTTAAGAATAAAAATACAAGAATTTAAGAATAATATAAGAACATCAAATTAACACTGTAAAAAAACTGTTTTTCACATTAAAAATGAAGAAGTATAAGTCAGGCTGTTGTCTTTTATCCTTTATTATTTTTTTAGCTGTTTGTTTGAAAGGTGTGCTGCTGCAATGCCCGCTGTTTTTTTTTTTTCCATGATAAAAGAGAATATTTACACTTTATAAATAATTGTTAGGAAAATAATAATCGGAGAGTGTTTTTAAATGCTAATTGTTCACTTTGCTCTATTAACTGCTTTAAGAGAGACATTAAGCAATTCGTAAAATTGATTTTTTTTTAAGTTATGTGAGGTTCACTGTAAGTTTTCCAAAAAACAAAACAAAACAAACAAACAAACACACAAACAAAATACAAAACCATTGGCCAGTGGGGATGATGGGATCATGGAATCGTCAAAAAAGACTGAATTTTTCTGCTGTAATGTTTTGATCTGATCCTTTTAAACATGTGAGTGAAGGAAGACATTAAGAGATACTATGTTTGAGGAAAGAGATGGAGGATGCATTTATTTTTCATTTTGCCCATCAAGCATATAAACAGCTCCTAAAAAGTGTATGTGCATGTGTGTATTGTTACAGACGGAGTGTGCTAATTTTGTGCGTCTTCTACACCCCTTTAACCGGACTCACCTCCTGGCATGTGGAACCGGAGCTTTCCAACCCGTGTGTGCCCTCGTGTACGTTGGACATCGTGGAGAGGTACACAAGGACTGATGAATAAATACACACATCTTCTGTCATGAAATCTTGTGTGTGTGTGTGTGTGTGTGTGTGTGTGTGTGTGTGTGTGTGTGTGTGTGTGTGTGTGTGTGTTAGAAATTTTGAAACAAAGCCAGGATTACATTATTGTTGCATTGTAGGAGAACCATGTTGCACAATCGGAACCAAAAACCGGAAGAATAGAATAACAACTAAAAGAGGTTCAAATACACCAAACGAGAGTCCAAACTCCTTCACCAGACCAAAGATGCAACTTTTTTGGGGTCATAGGTCATCCCACCCACAGGCTGACCCTCAAGGTCATGAACTGATTGTGAGAGGAGAGAAAAGCAAACACTCTGATTGATCATACAAACCTGCTGTCCTTTGACATTAATATAAGCACATGCACACTCACGCATGCACACACACACACACACACACACACACACACACACACACACACACACACACACACTTTACCTATCACACATGGGAACATATACACAAATTCCCAACCCCTTTGTGTGAGAACAGGATGGGCATCTTGGTGTATTTGTACTTGCCTAGGGCAGTGGGACATGGATCTGGGTCAGAGCTGTACATCAGCTGTTTATCAGGCCAAGCAACTATTGTAACTATGTGAGTTTAGGCAAAGCAATGTGACAAATCCTATTTAACAGATCACTGTAACGGTATGCAAAATATTACATTTGGTAATAAAGATCATAAGTCATTTTAATGGTTTGTTATGTTGTGATCTTTTTTGAAGAGAATGTGTGGACCTCAGTTCATTTCTGCCATCTCCTGGAAAGACCTAATAAGTACATAGAAATAATTTCAAGAACTGGGTCTTTATGGTGTGGTTAAAAGCCTATTGGAGTACTTTCATCTCTCACTGCTTAATCCCATCATTGTCGCGTTGACGCTGGAGCCTATCTTAGCCGACACTGGGTGAAGATGGGGTACACCCTGAGTGAGACCACTGCAGGGCCAACACACACACAACCATTCAAATTCACATCCACACCTAGGGGCAATTTGGAACAGCCAATTAGCTTAACGTTCCTGTCTTTGGACTGTGGGAGGAAACCGGAGTTGGATAAAGCTATTTGGCAAATGATTGAATGATTAGATTAGATCAATGTAATGCAATAGTGTCTGGGTGTTTCAATAGGTACATAAACAAGCTCCAGTTAGTCTACAATGCAACAGCAAGCAAGAGTCCTTACCAGAAGATATGTCCACAACCACATTATTGGCTCCCAATTAAATTTTGCATCAAGTATAATAAACCACTATTGGCCAGGAAAGCATTAAATTGTCTCGCTCCAAATTATCGTAGGGATCCACTCATCGTTTATGATCCACCACACCTGCTTAGATCAAAAGGTGCAGGCTATTTGTTGATACCTCAAATAATGAAGGCCTACAATAATGGAGCAGCTTTTCAAATAAAGTCTGGGACACAGATGCAGTCACAATGTTTATGTCTAGGCTAAAAACTTATTTACCAGTCAGAGGGTGCATGCTTGACCCTTGCCCACCTCTTAGAGTGCCTATATTGGGCACCTGAGCAACAAAACTGGACTCACTGGACTGGACTCACTGGGTACACCCTGAACACATCAACACACACAACCATTCATGCTCACATTCACACCTATGGACAAATTGGAACAGCCAATTAGCCTAACGTGCGTGTCTTTGGAATGTGGGAGGAAACCAGAGTACCCGAAGGAAACATACGCAAGCACTGGGAGAACATGAAAACCCCATACAGATATACCTGGGACTCGAACCAAGCACTTTCTTGCTGTGAGGTGGATGTGAGTTACTGTACCACCTAAAGTCATTCTCACCATTACAATTCTTACTAGGTTTCTGTGCTTACAGGTTCCTGCCACTGAAGACCAGCAGGTGTTGCTTCTGAAAAGGGCACAGTTAGAGACAGGACAGGTCTGCCAGTTGGTGACCCCTGCAAAGCACTATGGGATGTCTATGTTACCTGTGTATCTAAGCATATTAATATTGGTTGTGGACTTCTTACTTCTAGGCCCCAAAGAGTCTTGTATGATATAATACTGTTGTTGTTGTACTGTTATAATACTGTTGTTGTAACCATGACAACATGTAAAGTTGATAAAGGATAAAAAAGAAACCATGTTAACCCAAACTCCTGCCAAACTCTAAAGGATTATATAATTATCATAGACGTTTCCCAAACTCTTTAAAACTCCACTTTAAAACCATAGCGGTTTTTGTAAGTCGTCTCAACTTCTTGCTTTTCTTTCTGTTGTCAGTTGCAGGTAATTCAATCAATCATACAACAATGAATGCAACACTAACATAATCTGTACACAGTCTTTTTCTAACATGCCAAAAACTCATTACAATTGTACATGCCTGGCACCCTCTCAAGTTCCTATTCTTTTGGGCTTTTCAGACTTGTAAGTGCCTACAACTACACACACAAACCTAGCCAAGACCATAGAGTAAAATTCTATGACCCATTCTGGGATGAAGGGGCTATATTTTAGAGCAGTGTATTGCTGTGAGTTGCCTGAGTGATAAATCAACACAGCTGCAGTAGCAGCAGTGCTATTGATTCACTGCCATTCACTTTGTTCTCTAGTCATTTCATATACCATGTAAGCTAATATAACGTTGCGACAAATGAGTGGGGTTACCAAATTCCTAAATCCAGGAAACGACGAAATATCTAATGTTGTTCCTGACTAGTTATCTAGCACTATGAAATTTGTGATTTTGAATATCTAGGAATCAAAGGCAAAATCATGGGGTCACAAGTACACAAGAAAAGTCAGCAAGTGTAAGAATCTGAGTTACTTTGACAATAGCAATATTTTGCTGTCTAAGCAATTGGGTCTATTCAGATCCAATATTCAAAGGTCTTGTGGGGTAAGTACCTATCAAAGGTAATTCAAGGAAGGACAGCCAATGACCTGGCAAGAGTGTCACAGATGCTGAAGGCTTATAGATGCATATGGGGAGCGAAAGCTAGTACATCATGTCTGTTTCCAAAAGAGCTTCTATAACACAGTCTACAGAAATTGTTAATGTCAAACACACAATGCGGGGCAGTGGTGGCCTGGTGCTAGGGTGCTGGATTACTGATCCCAGGGTCGGGGGTTCAAGCTCCACTATCAACGGGATGTCACTGCTGTCCCCCCAGTGAAGCTAACTAGGCCATGTCTCTCACTGTCCGTGGTGAGAGGCATGTAAAAGAACCAGTGCTGATTTTCGTCAAGAGTAGGCGGCATTGCCGTCAACATGTTTCTGCCCTGCGGTGGCCTGGCGAGCTGTCCAGGGTGTACTCTGCCCTCGCCCGGAGTCGGCTGAGATGGGCGCCAGCCTTCCCGTGACCCTAATTAGGATTAAGCGGTTCAGAAAATGAATGAATGAATGAAACACACAATGCATTGCAGCTAGCTGACAAGAAAGGTGGTCTTAACATTGAGGCTGATCAGGAAATTTGTTCCCGTGTCAGTGCAAGGTCATGGTCGAAAATCCCGGTTGAATGTGCATGACCTTCAAACCCTCAGGGAGAACTGCCTGAGAAACTGTCATGCTACTCTGACAAATATTGTACTTTAGAATACTGTTGAAAAAAATATAGAAATTTTCTTTGAACTTTTGTCATTTAAATAAAGGTTCAAATGAATGAACATGACAAACATTTTTGTTTTAATTGCATTTTAGAAAATACCAACACTTTTCTGGTCTCACCAAGGTTTTCAGGTAAAGTACATAGTGCACATGGTGTACTACATAAAAGTACAGTGACATGACACAGTAAGGGTTAAATTGATTATTTCAGGGAGGAATACTAGGTTCTAAGCCCAAGAGTGTACTTACATTCATAATAATGCTTTGGTTGTATGATCGCAAGCTGAGTCAAAACATTCATTTGTAATTACACCAAAGAATTTATTAATGCGCTCTATTAATTCTCCTTGTTCAGTGCAGTGTCTTATACTCACGGCTTCTCCTTCTAATCCTTTCCAATGACATAAGCGCTGATTCATATATTTCCAATCAGTGGTACTTCATCACTGCACATAATCCATGTGCAGCCTAATAATAACACTGACAGTGTACTAGACTATTCTACTGTTTCTATTACTTATACAGCTTACACCATGGGACAGGATATAATTTAAGCATAGAGCTGAGTGTAAAATTCTCCAAATTTTTACTTTTCATACTGTTCATTTCCATTTTATTTGTATATCACTTTTAACAACCAACATAAACACAAAGCAGCTTTATAGAAAAGTTTAGATCCCAACATGAAGAAGAACCCTTGAGAGGAACCAGATTTAAAAGGGAGCCCATTTGTCTGGGTGATAACAGATTATATATAATCACTCATGCACAACTGTACAAGCAGGTACAACCGTAACACGTCTTAATTTGACAGACATTGCCTAGGGGCAATATGGAACAGCCAATTAGCCTAATGTGAATGTCTTTGGAGTGTAGAGGAAATCAGAGTGCCTGGATGAACCCCATGCAAGCACAGGAAGAACATGCAGACGCCACACAGAAACACAGGACTTGAACCCATGACCTTCTTGCTGCGAGGTGAACATGCTACCCACTACGCCACCTCAGACTAAGTCATTAGTTCACTTAAAACCAGTTGAACCTCAAGTACAAAGCCTTGCAGCCTATTTATTAGGAGACAAAACTAAAATAACATTTAAATGTCTATCATAAATTTTTTTTCCAGAGTACTGCATATTAGGGAACACTATACATTTTAGTACACTTTCTTGGCCTAAGTTTGCCATTATGTTTTCCGCCAAACCTATGTTTACAGTATTACTGTAATAGTCCAGGGTGAACCCCGCCTTTGCATAGTGTTGGCTGAGATCACCGACCCTAAGGGGGTGATCACACTAGAGGTACGATAGAAAAGCGACTGACATGAATGGCCATCGCATTTCATTCTCAAATTTGTCCCGCGACATTCGTGGCATTGCATTTTGGTCGTCTGGTTCGTGAACTCATCACAAAACTGGTTGTGAAATTTCTGCGAACGCCGCAAAACGAGGCGCTGACCCGGAATAGTCTCAAACTCTTCTCAAACTGTCCGCACATGTCGCGAGAAGGTCGCAAACTTTGTCGTTTTGCAGAAAGTTTGAGACTTGCTGGCATCCGCCACATTCCGTGTCTATTTTGTCATCATTCATATTTTGTTCGCGCTAATAACTAGCGAGTAAAAAGCGAATGGTTTGAGAATCAAAAGCGAACAAAACGCGACTGATTTACGACAGGAGGTCGCACAAACATCCGCAAACTATTCGCAAATCAGTCGCAAAAAACTGTCGCGAGACTTTCACGCTATATAAGTAATTAAGCCACAACATTTTTCCGGCAAATGAGTGAGTGGGGTCGGTTTCACTTAATGAAGCAAAAATCTGTGATCATTTAACAGTCCCTGCTCTTCAGACCCGACTGAGAATAATGCAGCACATCCTTATATAGACTCTGCGGAAAACTGCGCGAGGATCTCATGATGATGCATCGCAGCTCATGTGCGTCTGGAGGACGACGTCGGGGAGAACTGATGGATTTACGGATCGTCGTCTAGAATCAGTGCATTCGATACGGGGATTAATATTCCAGAGGTCATGTAGTGGAGTGTACACTGTAGCCGCAGGATTAAAGCGTTTGTAATCGGAGCTGTGCTGCGCATTTACTCGAGTTCTCGCACTTCCAAGGAATACAGGTGCATCACACTGGCTGGTGGTGATCATTCAGTCATCTGGGAGTCGGGCTGGGACAACGGTGACCCTGGTATACAGAATACAGTCGAAATCCCCCTGGTTCGGAACAGATCTTGGGAAAACCCAGTGGTTCACATGGGAGAAACGAGGGTTCGGCTGCCTTTCAGATGGCTCCGGGCTCGCTGTCAGGATCACGATGCTCCAGAAACTGAGCGAGAGAAACTCTGGGCTGAACTGTTCCAGCAGCTCGATGTGAATAAAGACGGGAGGATTGATATGAACGAACTTCACAGTGGACTCGCAGCGTGGGGGGTCGTCCGCAGTGACGTGGACGAGGTGAGCGGTTTATTATAGGGCGCAAGAATAGGCTGAGATTTATTCCATCTAACAAATAGCCATGGAATTATACATTTTATACAATTTCTTTGATCATATCATTGTATAATTTGATCAATGCATAGCAAGAAAATAATGCACTGACAAGACAAGCCAGTGAATGCATCATATGTGTAATCAATGGAAATTGCTAACAAATAATACAAGGTTCTTATTTTAAAATACATTTCGTGACGAATGGATAGAGATGTAGAGAGATGTAAAGATACTGACTGGGTTTTCTAGGTACATTCATTCACTGCAACATGAGGCTCTCTTGTGCGTCCATAACCTTTACCGTGCAACCTGTTGTAGACGCGCACTCAATTTTTGAGCGTCGATAGCGCTGCCACGTTTCCCTGATGTGTGCATGACTGGGTGGAAGGTATTTTTTATTTATTTTTTATTTTTTTGGTTACCACGTCCAACTCACAGCAAGAAGGTTCGAGTCCAGGGTTCGGCAAAGGCATTTCTGTGTGGAGTGCTAGCATGGGTTTCATCTGGGTACTCCGGTTTCCTCCCACAGTCCAACAACATGCACATTAGGCTAAGTGGCTGTTCCATAGTGCCCCTAGGTGTGAGTATGAATATGAATGGTTGTGTGTGTGTGTTGCCCTGTGATGGTCTGGTGAGCTGTTCAAGGTGTACCCCGCCTTCACCCAGTGTTGGCTGAGATAGGCTCCAGCCTTCCCGCGACCTTAGTAGGATTAAGCGCTTCGGCACATGAGTAACAGATGAGAATTGAGCTAAAGGGTGGCATGGTGGGGTAGAGGTTAGCACATCCGGCTCACAGCAAAGAAAGGTCATGGGTTTGAGTCTCAGGCTCAGCAAAGGTCTTTTCGTGTGGAGTTTGTAAGTTCTCCCTGTGCTTACGTGGGTTTCTTCCAGGTTTCCTCTGCCATGGAGGTGTAGTTTTTAGCATGTGCACCTTACAACAAGAAGGTCCTGGGTTCGAGTCCCGAGCTCAGCAAGGGCGTTTCTGTGTGGAGTTTGCATGTTATCCCTGCGCTTGCGTGGGTTTCCTCCAGGTACTCTGGTTTCCTTCCACAGTACAAAGACATGCAGATTAGACTAATTTCGAATTGCCCCTAGGTGTGCATGTGAGTGGCTTTGGTATGCACTAGTTAAAAACACAGAAGCCATGGCAGAGGGGAGGGAACACTTTTTCAAAACACTGTTGTTCTGTCATTGAACAAATGTTAAAATGTTTTTAGGTGAGAAGTTAGTAGTTCCAACTTGTCGTTTAAAAACTAACTAAGTAAATCCATAGGCTACAACATTTTAAATTAATGGTATATAGCTAACACAACTGAGTGGTTGAGAGCTTTGTTCGAGAGCTCAGTAGGGTCAGATTGCCAGCACTAAGGCTTGAACCCGCAACCTTCTCATCAGTAATCCAGCTGAACCACCACAGTGATGCAACTGGCGGTGTGGCAAAAATGCAGTGTGTGTGTGTGTGTGTGTGTGTGTGTGTGTGTGTGTGTGTGCAGCGACATCTAGTTCTGTTTACATGAATTAATTAATCCGCTAAAATAGTTGCCTTCGTCATTTCAAATCTGGTTCGAGAGGTGGTCCCACAAGTAATCTGTTTAAGGCAGTCTAGACTTGAAATATGTTTGAAACTATTTTGGATAATATCAGAAGTATGACAGCACATGTAACTTCTAAGGTTGCAACCCAAACTCCAGAGCAGATTTCTGAATTATTCAGATCTACTCTCTTAATGTTTTAGTGATGTGAAACTATTGAGGTTTCAGGTTCTATCCTTCACTGCTGTTCACATAACACTATTACTGCTCCAGCGATTTCCCTTCAGGCTTTTCTCTTTATCCTTTCACTTTCTCACAGTTATACCAACCAACAGGGATCGTTATAAACATAAACATAAAAAAATCCTCCATGTCACTGCTGACCACTGATGCAATATATCCCATTTCACAGTTAGACAACAATAATCATCAAACACAAGGACAGAATCATTACAGTTCACCCCAGAACTGAGACGCAGTCTTGGTATTGCTATTGTAAACAAACACAGAACCAAAACAAGATGTATAACAGGTGAATAAGAGATATTAAAACCCCTGAGCTGGGGTGGTTTCACCAGGAATCCTTTGTATTTATCCAATATGAACTGATATTTATCCAAAATTAAGTGATAATAGAATATAAATATGCACCTTTAAGTTTATGCTAACAAATTAAATTCATCATTTCTGTTTAATCTGAGGGTGGCATGGTGGTGTAGTCGTTAGCACAACTGCCTAACAGCAAGAATGTTTTGTGTCCCGTGTTCATTCTGCGCGGAGTTTGCATGTTCTCGCTGTGCTTACGCGGGTTTCCTCCGTGTACTCCGGTTTCCTCCCACTGTCCAAAGCCATGCACATTAGGCTAATTGTTTGTTTCAAAGTGCCCCTAGATGGTGGGTGCACCCCACCTTTGCCCAGAGTTGGCTGAGATAGGCTTCAGCTTGCCTACAACCCTAGCAGCAGTTCAACAAATGAATGCATGTGCAGTTTTAAACCAAGCTAGTCTTAATGTGCATTTCACAGGCGTTTTCCCTAATCCGACAGCCAATTCAAGGGCAACTTTTTTTTTACTTAAGGAGTAGCTGTGTGTGATTGGTTTGTCTCTTGGAATTAGTAAAACAGTTATAACGTATGTCCTGGATGATGAGCTATGCCATAGTGCTATTGGCACTAATTTGAAGGAAATATATGTGCACACAAGGTAGTACTTCTTGTATGAGTGACATAAGTTCTTAGCATCCTGTCATTAAGCTTTTAGTTTGTGTGCTAAGCAAATAGTTAATAGCTAAGTTGTCGCTTCATGACCATAATCCCATGCGGATAGCATATAATCCCCACTACACTGAGCTTGTTCGCTTTCCCATGCTTGTTTTGCCAAGTAGGTGAGGAAGTGGATTTAAAGATGCTGAGTATAACACTAATCCTGTTCCGTGGTAATACGTCTAATTCTGTTATTGTTAAATCTGCACCACCAGCTGAGTGTGTATTGACGCATTGTGGGTGGCGATAAATCTAGTATTTGATTTTATTTTGCCACAGTTGACGGACATCGTTAGCATGAGGGAAGAGACACATAGGGAAGGAACATAGGGAACCCCCACTCCCATGCCTCCACAACATGCTTGAACGTCCTGCGGCCCCATCTCGGTGGGGGGGATGATGGGGAAGCGCACTGCCATCAGTTATTTGTTACATGTTGCAACAGACTTCTGGAGCAGGGCCTAGGGCACCTGCTGGTCCTCCTGCTGGGCCTGGAACAGTGCAATGCTCCTGACTGGCGTGTCAGGACGCTGGCTCTGGGGAATCTGGGTGACAGCTTGTATGAGAGCCGTGAGAGACACGGATTCATACTGGCCTCTTTCTGTATCCTGGTTTTCGGCACCAGTGGGGCCACTCCCAGGTTTAGAATACTGTAAACACAGAGATGGGTGGACAGTTCACTCTGTTTATTCATTTATATTATCACTTTTTGTATTTTAACTAAACATTTGGTGCTTTTCAGGTCCTTTTTTCATTGTCCCACTCCGGGATCTCATACGCACCAATAACACACACTTGGCCTGACATGACCCATTATAAATTCTCTCAGATAGGACTTTGAAAAGGTCACGATGCACGGTGGGTGTTCGGCATGGGCAGCATATTCACCTGCTGAATGCACCATGAATGGTCTCATGCCTCAGTAAGGTAAAGTCAGTTCCTTAGCATGAATCAACTAGGAGTTCAACTCCTCCTGGATACCTTCTCATTATTTTTACTAGTACTCATTTATACTGCTGGGTGGACAGAGGCATGCTTGTGATTAAGGCACCCAGGGGTCTTAGCATGGTGGGGGTCTAACGGGGATTCAAACCCATGACCTCTCGAGCATGATCCCAGCACCCTAACCAATACACCACTGGCCCTCATGCCGCCACAGTACCTGAGGCAAATTCTACTCTTTGAACTGATGATCTCCTACATCTACTTCATTCAAAAGGTGGCTATTTGTTGGTACCTAGAACAGTGAAGGCTACAACAGGGGTGGAGCTTTTTCTTACAGCCTATCAATTAGTGTTGAAGACTTAGACACAGAATTAGTGTTTCAGCACAGGCTTAGCAAAGTCATGTTGCTTAGCTCATTCCTGCATATTTATCCGTCTCCCTAGCTTCTTTCTCCTGCCTCACCCTTACTTTTCATTCCTGCCCGACTGATGCCTCTCATTCCTGCAGATCGTCCGTGTGAGTGATACCAACCATGATGGACTACTGGATTTTGAGGAATTCACCCAGTACCTACGCACCCACGAGAAAGAGCTCCGACTCATGTTTCACAGTCTGGACAACAACAATGATGGTTTGTATTCTGTCCACGCAGTGGAAAACTAAAAATCATGTACTGTCTGTGTGTTTATTTCCCTGCATAAACATGTGTAGTATTAATGTGGCACTTACTGTAGATATCAGGAATGAAAAGCTATGTTGTGCAGTATTCTGATCCTGATTTCCAGCTGATTTCCAGCTGTTGACTCGATGCTGCCAGAGGAAAGTACATTGCTCTATCTACTGTATAGATACTACTATCTCAGCAACACACACACACACACACACACACACACGTACAATCATTCTCACTTACACTCCCACCTAGGGGCAATGTGGAGCAGCAAGATAGCCTAATGTGCATGCCTTTGGACTGTGGGAGGAAACTGGAGTACCCGGAGGAAACCCACTCAAACACGAGGAGAACACGCAATCTCCACATAGAAATGCCCTTATTGAGCTCAGGACTCAAACCCAGGACCTTCTTGTTGTGAAGCACACATGATAACCACTACGCCACCATGCCGCCCAGGAGCAATTTGATGATTGATGTACTGTTATTTTTTGATGTGTAACAATGCTGATGTGTCTTGCCATTATTTAGGTCATATAGATGCAAGAGAAATCCAGCAGTCTTTGCAAAGACTTGGTGTTAAAGTGTCGACTGAGCAGGCCGCCAAGATACTGCAAAGGTTTGTGATTAGGGAGGGACCCACAAATCCTATCTTTTTACTAATTAAAAGGGCGGTGTCATGGAGTTATCAAAGAAGACAATAATTTATATGGATTGAAATTTGGTTTACAAAGAATAGTAGACATGAATTAGGTTTGTACAAGGTTGCTAGGAGTTTGCAATAGAATTTAAATCTTTTTTTGGGGGTGGGGGGTTCCCCATTTTTCTTCCCCAATTTAGTTGCATCCAATTCCCACCCGTCAAGTATTGCTTCCTTATCACATACAACCACCACCAACCAGGAAGAGCATGCCCCCTCCATGACATGCGATGCTGCCACCTACATCTTTACAAACTGCTCTGCATGGACATGCAGGAGTGGCCAAACATACCATAGTACAAAAGATCCCAGAGACACGCATGATTGGCTGGTGATTGATGTAAGTGAGAGGAAGGCGTATGCCATCCCTCCCTTACGTGGAAGAGCGGCCAGTTAACTCCCATGGTACGCAGATTTTAACCTGGGAACTCCAGGTAGATAGTCGCGCACCTTGTCGCTATTTGGGACCCCATGATTTCAATCACTGAAAACTCAGACCAACAAAATTTTAAAAAGTTCTTGTTGTCATCCATTTCCATCCACTCCTTGTCAGGTTCGAAGACTTTTAACTCCTTTTGATTTGCAAGTTGAAAGGCTAGGTAACAAACACAGAGCATTTTGGACATCCATTGCATATTTACACGACTTTTGTGCAAGTGACCTTAGGTAAAAATCGTGACACAGCTCCTTTAATAATCTCTCATTACAGATCTAATCTTAGTGATTAGTTTTAATTCATTCATCACTGGTCTCTCTTTATTTTCTTTGCTTGAATTTCAGTATGGACAGAGATGGCACAATGACCATCAACTGGAATGAATGGCGAGACCATTTCCTGTTCAATCCATTCCACAACATGGAGGAAATTGCCCATTTTTGGAAGCACTCCTTGGTTAGTGTCTCAAATGTGATCGTATGTTGATTAAACCTTTTAGCAAAGAAATATACTTTAATATATGTTGCTGTAGATGCTTGATATCGGAGAACACCTGACAGTGCCAGATGAATTTTCTGAACGGGAACGGAGGGCTGGATTGGTCTGGAGGCATCTAGTCGCGGGTGCAATTGCAGGAGCTGTATCCAGAACTGGAACTGCTCCACTAGACAGACTTAAAGTTTTTCTCCAGGTAATGACAGATAATTACCCCTTAGTATGGCCTCTTATGTGTTTTGACTCATTATGTGCATTCCTTTTGGGCTGGACAGTTTGTTAATAAGGGCGACATGGTGGCGTAGTGGTTAGCACGTTCACCTCACAGCAAGAAGGTCCTGAGTTCGAGCCCCTGGCTCTGCCCCGGGAGTTTGCATGTTCTCCCCATGCTTGTGTGGCTTTCCTCCGGGTACTCCGGTTTCCTCCTACAGTCCAAAAGATATGCACATTGGGTTAATTGGCTGTTCCAAACTGCCCCTCGGTGTGAGTGTGAATGTGAATGGTTGTGTGTATGTTGGCCCTGGCAAGATGTTTGGGATGTAGCCTGTCTTCACCCAGTGTCTGAGATAGTCAGCTCCAGCCTCCCCGTGACCCTAATATGACTAAGCGGTTTGGCAAATGAGTGAATGAGTGAGTGAGGCAGTTTGACAGTAATAGTGGTTAATCGACTGCTCCATTACACAGACACAATGGTTACTTTTAAGTAAAGATTATTTTAATAAATCCTTTCAGCATGTACTATTGTTTTCTGAAGACTTCTGTTTGCTTGTTGCTGCAGGTTCATGGATCAGCAGGTGTTGGTCTGTGGTACGGACTGCAACGAATGGTCCAGGAAGGGGGTATCATGTCCTTATGGAGGGGCAATGGTATAAATGTGATCAAAATTGCCCCTGAGTCTGCAGTCAAGTTTATGGCATATGAACAAGTAGGACACTTTACAGTCACATTCTTTGTGTCTGACTGCACACCTTACTTTACCACGCCCACTTTCAAGAGTTTGTTTCCTTTGGGGAAAACAGTATTGGTGCTGATTTTAATTTTTTCATGTTATGCTCTTAATACAGAGAATTATTTTTGCCATAAAAATATATTCTGAAGTTTGTCCTATGTGGAGGATGACAGTCTTGCTTCCCTGAAAATTTCAAGTTGCTAACATCAGTCGTTTTGTGGATATGGATTTATATGTTCCACTAAAATGGCAGTTTTTCAGTGTTATACTGTCTCACTTGAAACAATAATTATTTTAAATGCAATTTATTCATATTTCATCAACAGTGTTGATGCTGAAACTGCTGTAATATTATAGAGACACATAACCTGTAAATGCTGTTGAATTGAAGAAATCCATTCAAAATTACGGATTTTATCCCAGAATTACCAGTGACAGTGTTACTGTTAACATGCTGTAGTGTCCGTAACCATGTCAATATTCATGTTGCAATATCTTAAAAATGATGCATCTCAGAATAGTATAATCTGTATTATGTGTTATTGTGTGAAATCTGAATAAGCCAAGTTTCATGTGTGCACTTAAGATACTTGAAAAATTTGAAACAGCAAAAGTTACGGACACTATATAAAATTCATTGATTAAACAAGTCACGTTTCTCTAGATCTCAATAATACTGTGTGATTCTCTGCAGTTGGTTCAAGCTTGGATGATGTAAGTTGCATCATTCATTAGACTGCAGACACAAAGCATTATGAGAAAGAGTATCATATAATCCTATCTCAAAATTCAAGTGAGACACTCTTCAGCACCAATACTGCGTTTTAGCCGTTTGCCTTTGTATTCATGGTATTGTATTCATTCACTGTATGGGGGCAATGTTATGTTGGTGTACACAAATCAGTGACAGTGAGACAGTCTTTCTCTCACATAATATGAATTTATTTGTTGTCAGTCAACTGCACCTGATGTTAGCTGATGTTGCCTTATGCTTTACTGCTGTTAGCATGCAATGTATAAGTTAGAAGCTAGCTTCTGCAACATAATAAGGCCAGATATGGTTGCAGATGCAGTGTAATGGTAAGGAATGTAGCAGACCCGTCCAAATTGTCAGGCAAACTTGAAATCAAAGACAGCTACATTTCAAACTCAAGAAAGGGTGGTATGGTGGCATACTGGTTAGCATGTCTGCCTCACAGCGAGAAGGTCCTGGGTTTGATTCCTGAGCTCGTGCAGTTCTGTATGGTGTTTGCATATTCTCCCCTTGCATGTGTGGGTTTCCTCCGGGTACTCCGGTTTCCTCCCAGAGTCCAATGACATGCACATTAGGTTAACTGGCTGTTCCCAATTGACCTTAGGTGTGAGAGTGAGTGTAAGTGTGAATGGTTGTGGGTATTGGATGTGATTGGACTGTGATGGTCTGTTGGGCTGTTCAGGGAGTCTTCGCCCAGTGTCGGCTGAGATACTCACCAGTCTCCCCATGCTCCTTGTAGGATTAAGCGGTTTGGCAAATGAATGAATGAATGAACTTGAGGCAAATCCAGGAATAGAATCAAAATAAAAATCCTGAAAGACTCTCGGACAAATAAGGCTTGGTGTGACATCCGTGCACCGTGCGATACCATGTACTGTGCACCTCACATCTTAGCGTTGATTTCAGGTTTGTGGAGTAAAACGGCAGCTCTCAGCATGCACAGCAGCGACAACCACGCAGGCGTACTGGCTGCCCCTCAATCCTGGCACTACTTATTGAGGATCGTTTTGTATTGTTTCTTGTGAGATGATGTGCTTCTCTGTCACTGTGTGTTCTGGTTATTATTCAAGAATAGTCCCTGTGTTTGGTATTTCCAGTTTTGTTTCTTCTTGATTCCCATCGCTGCCTGCGTTATGTTCTGTTTGAACTTTTATTAAAGCTCCCATTTCGGCACTTGCATCCAGCATCAACTCGAGGCACAGAGAAATTCTTCACAGTGTGTGTAGGTGTGTGTGGGTGCTGTTACAGAAAGAAAGAGAAAGTCCTTGCTGCCATACACAGATTTTCGGAATGTTCAATCCATGAGTCAATCCATCGAGCTCATGAAACTAATTTTAATTGGCTCTTTGGTGTCACAACAGGGCAGTGGTGGCTCAGTGGTTATGGGCTCTAGGTTGCTGATCTGAAAGTCAGGGGTTCAATCCCCAGTACCTCTAAGTTGTCACTGCTGGGCCCTTGAACAAGACCCTTAACCCCCAATTGCTCAGTTGTATAAAATTAATAATTGTAAGTCATTCTGTATAAGGGTGTCTAATACATGTACAACTTGTTTAGCTCCTTCTTTATGTCATTGCTTACAAGAACTGCACTGCAAAATCCTGTTTATCAATTAACTGACTGTCCTTTAAAATTACAAATTGATCAAACTGCCAATGGCCTCTAACATTTCATATCAAATCCTATCATATTTTTAGATAAAGTGGCTAATTCGAGGTTCCAAAGAAGGGGGGACATTAAGGGTTCAGGAGAGGTTTGTTGCTGGCTCGCTGGCTGGAGCCACTGCTCAGACAATCATCTACCCCATGGAGGTAAGAAATTCAGACTCAGGGAAAAGAGGGTTGGTTGGTC
>JBCNYH010000005.1:6969925-6983174 GCA_039654325.1 Tandanus tandanus
CCCCCCTCCCCCCCCCCCCCCCCCCTCCTCCTCCCCCCCCCCCCTCTCTTTTGTTGTGGGATGACTTACACCATTTCCAGAAAAGTTGATAGTTGATAGTCAAAATAGAATAAAAAATGATGTCTAAAATAATGATGCCTCCAACACACTGAACAGCAGCTGGGACAGAATTAAAATAAGATCGAAAATGTTTATAGAATATTCCAGTAACAGTCCTAAAGTAACTGGTAGCAGGTGAGGTTATCCCACGTAATGAGCCAACCACTAAGCGACGCTCTATCGGGGCCAGACTAGGTGATGGGGTGGCCCACCCTGAACAGCTCGCCAGACCATAGCATCACTACACACACAACCATTCACACTCACACCTAGGGTGTAATTTGGAAGAGCCAATTAGCCTAATATGCATGTCTTTGGACTGTGGGAGGAAACTGGAGTACTCAGAGGAAACCCACACAAGCACAGGAAATACATGCAAACTCCACACAGAAACGCCTGGGCTCGGGACTTGACCCCAGGACCTTCTTGCTGTGAGGCGGATGTGCTTACCACTACACCACCATGCCGTCCTCCTTTATTGGATAATTATCAATAAAGTTTTCTCTCATGCACTGAACATCAATATTAATACACATCCCATTTCTTCTGTTACAATCTCTTCTAGGTGCTGAAGACGCGTCTTACTCTACGGAAGACAGGGCAATACTCTGGGATGGTAGATTGTGCCAGGCAGATACTGCATAAGGAAGGGGTACGAGCCTTCTATAAGGGCTACTTACCCAACACACTTGGCATCATTCCTTATGCTGGCATTGATCTGGCTGTTTATGAGGTACGCGCTACGTATCGTTAATGTGTTCCATTAAAACCATAACTACACTGTTATGTCTTCTATCAGGGGGGTTTGTAGGTCTTGCACTCACGTTCATGCCTTTTGTCTTCCGACAGTAGTCCATGGCCCACTCTAATTATTATTATTATGAATATTATGAATATTATTATTATTATACATCCTCTCTGTCTCTGTCTCTCTCTCTCTTTACAGACTCTGAAAAATGCCTGGTTGCAGCAATACTGTATTGGTACAGCTGATCCTGGTGTTTTGGTGTTGCTCGGCTGTGGCACTGTGTCAAGCACCTGTGGCCAGTTAGCCAGTTATCCATTGGCCCTTATTCGTACTCGCATGCAAGCCCAGGGTGAGTGAGGTCCTGGCCCTTGTTATATTCATAAACAATGTTGCCATTCCCCTGGATTCTATTTACGTTGTTTACGTTGTTAAAAAAAAGTGTATTTTATTTTATAGCTTGAAATGAATAGCAGTTTGGAGGGGATGATAGAGTAGAAGTTACCGTCACTCAGACATTCATTGCCATTACGACAGTCAAAAACATCTCCACAGGGTTTCCACGTGCACACATACGAACAGACAGACGGACATTCGGACATAATGTTCGCAACACAAAAAATCTGATCGATGCTATACCAATTTCTCTTAAATATGGTGCTCTGCTAAAAATACACTAGTAAACAGAATTCACCGATGATTGTCTACATCTATTATGTAGATTCTTTACATTTCTCTAATGGTACCCTGTGCATTTGTCTCTGTAGCTTCCACAGAGGGTGCTCCAAAGCTGTCCATGATAGGCCAGTTCAGGCATATAGTGACCCAGGATGGTGTCCCAGGTCTGTACCGTGGCATTGCACCCAACTTCCTGAAGGTCATTCCTGCTGTTAGTATCTCCTATGTCGTCTATGAGCACATGAAGAAATTCCTGGGAGTGGATTCATAGAGACTGCTACTACAGAATAAGGAACGAATAAGGAATGAATATTAGAAGCAGTGGGCATGCCTTAGAAGACTCAAATGAACAATGAACCCAGACTGACAGAGCCATAAGGAGAAGCAGACAGATGCCTAAGTGACGAAGAGGAGGAGTAATGCACAAAACCCAATCTATATATTATACAAGCATTTACAGTATATTTACATAATAATGGAATGTAATAATGGCACGTAATTTAAATGGGGCTATGATGCGTTACAAACGCAATCATTATTCCATTTTTATTGGCAGCTAGATAAAGGTCAGGTTAAAAAACATGTCATTGCTAATTGCTACAGCTGCTCGCTAACATGCTTGTTTAACAGTTTTATTATTATTAATAAAAGTTAATTACCGTCAGGTAGATCTAATAGACAACTCATTCCAACTTTTAAAAATGTATGTTTAACTTTAAACCGATATCACCGTGATCAGCCAACTAATGCTTATTATTCGTATAAATAGTTATGGAAGGATTTAGTTGAAGTGAATACTCACTCATATGTTCGGGTCAATGTGTATTTAAAAAAAAAAGAAAAAGAAAGTCTTTTTAAAAAAGACTTCACAACATTTATTTACATCCAAAGTTACATTATTATTTTATTTATATATTTATTTTTGCTGTGTTGACAATGGGAGAGTCAGAAAAGTCTTCTCCAGCCCATCCCAAAGACAATTACAAGTGATGACCAACTGATATGTAAAAACAATTCCTCATGCTCTCTGAACCACTCTTTGCTATTTGAGCCCAATGAATTCTGCCAGTGTTGAGCTGGAATATGCCATCATAAAAAAAAACTAAAATAAAAAAAATTCAGTGATCAGATAATCTGGTCATTCAGTATATTCAGGTTGCTGACTTCATTTTATCCCTACATAATGTTGCTGAGCCTAGACTTGACCAATTGATGCCCAGATCATATAATTGCCTTTAGAAGCTTGTACAGTGGCCACTATGCATGATGGGTGCATTGCTTCCTGCACGTCCCTTCTTACCCTGATGCACACATCACTCAGGAATAAAGTAAATCTGGACTCATCAGACTGTTTTACCCTTTTCTATTGTTCCACAGTCTGATTTTTATGCTATCTAACATCATTAACAAGACGGTTTCACCACTGTTTCATCCCAATCCTATGAGTTCTTGTCATACTGTATGTGTGGAACTGCTCTTACTTTCACTATTAAACATAAGTCTGAGTTCTACCGTCCACGGTTTATTACCATATCTTTAAGTGATCACTGACCACATTTCTTCTGTAAAGTTGATGGTTTACCAATGTTCTTCCAGGGTTTAATAGTGTGTTGGACAGTGCTTAACCCACTTCCAGTGATTTCAGCACTCTCTGTAATTTTTTTTAATTGAAGAAGGAAACCAAAAATGAATTTATGGACTATACAGGGTGAAATATCCAAACCCCTTCCTATCCTTCATTGAGAAACATGTTTTACACATTTAACAGCTGTCTCGTGCACTGGGAGATCCTGAACTCTTCAAAGACTATACCTTTCCTGGATACCACATCATGATAACAGTCACCTGTTTCCAATCACATCATAAGGTTTAATCCATACCGAATTCTTTAAGAATATGTTTAAGCGAAAGAACTTTAAATATGGCAGCACCTGAATTTTACACACAGGTATTTGCATTCCATGTCCTTTATCTGCAAGTTATTGTCTAGGTAAACCTGCAGTGACAAAACCCACTCTGACTCATTTGCCAAACCACTTAATCCTACTATAAGGGTCGCAGGGAGGCCTGGTGCCTATCTCGGTAAAAGACTGGGAGAAGGCGGGGTACAGCCTGAACAGCTCGTCAGACCATCACAGGGCCAACACATACAACCAACCATGCACATTCACACCTAGGGGCAATTTGGCACAAGCTAATGTGCATGTCTTTGGACTATGGGAGGAAACCGGAGTACCCAGAGGAAACCCATGCAAAATCCACACAGAAACGCCCGAGCCCGATGATTCAAACCCGGAACGTTTTTGATGTGAGGCGGATGTGCTTACCACTATGCCACCGTGCCGCCCAAGACCCCCCCCCAAAAAAAAGATACAAATTTTGTTTAGACGTCTTCTTGTTTGTACATTAGGCTGGCTGTTCCAAATTGCCCCTAGGTTTAAGTGTGAATGGTTTTGTGGATGTGTGTGTGTGTGTGTGGGTGGGTGGGTGGGTGTGGGTGTGGGTGTTACCCTGTGACGGTCTGGCGAGCTTTTCAGGGTGTATCCCGCCTTTGCCCAGTGTTGGCTGAGATAGGCTCCAGCCTCCCCGCAACCCCAGTAGTAGGAATATGCGGTTCGGCAAATGAATAAACCAGTGAATCTTTGTTTGTACGTTGGTCAAAATTAACCCCTAGGTGTGAGTGTGAATGGTTGTGTGTGTTGTGTGGATGTACCCTGCCTTCACCCAGTGTCGGCTGAGATAGGCTCCAGCCTCCCGGTGACCCTAGTAAGATTATGCGGCTTGGCAAATGAGTGAGTAAAAGTGTCAGTTCACCCTCCGCGTCAGTAGGGGGCGGTAGCGCTACAGGTTTACACTTCCGGCTGCGCCATTTTCTTGCATCTTTCGTGTACTGTGTTTAAGTGATTCGCAAATTGTACACCGCGCTACTTAAACATGGGAAGGAAAAAGAAGAAGCAGATGAAACCATGGTGTTGGTATCCTTTCGGGGGGGAGCTCCTAGTTTTGATATTTAAGTAGAAAAGTGTAGTTGTTGTGTTAGCCAGGAAGCTAACAAACAAGAGCAGCTAAAACAGCAAAACATGATCCGACGCCGACTGTGTTAGTCAGCTTTTATTTATTATGTAAGCAGTTTATATAATTTTTAAATTTATTATATATTTCAATCCCACATTACTGCTTTTATTTTTATACTTGGCGTTCTTGTACCTTTTGTAGCTAAGTACTGGAGTAAGTGTGTAATGTGTACGTTATGTCGCTACATATACAGGTTAATTGGTAGCAAATAGAAAGGTGTCGCTCGTCCAAAGACTCACTAGAGATGTTTATGTCATCAGCATTTTAATATTAGGGTTATATTTTTATATTTATCACCCCCTTCGAACGTTATACGATGTCATAGCAATCCTAGTTGATGTTGACCTGTCTGGAGATGCTAAATACAGACGAGTTAAAAAATTTCAGTCAGTAAGAACTCACTTGGTTTATAATTTTTCACATAATGTTTCTGAGGAAACGCAGTAAATGTGTTTCAAGACAACATGTTCGTACTGTGGTGTGTTTTCTTGTTATTCTGACAGTGACATGGATGTTGCGTCGTTGTTTTGTGTACAAGCGCAGTGAAATCTGGTGTTTAGTGCGACAGCGCCCACTACAGGAGAAGTGTAGTATTTCGTGTATAAATACCAATGGTGTTTTCTGTGGCTTTGACTAGTTTGAGGCAGGAAAACACACCATACTGACTAAACGTTTATGGACACTTGTCCATCAGACCCATGTGTAACTTCTTCCCAAAGACCAGAATGTCTGGTCTGTGTTGTAGGGTTACAGTTTTTTTTTTATTTAGCAGATATTTCCATGTACCCTTCTCGCGTCAGTATGATCTTAACTGTCACGCAGGTATTGCAATCGAGATTTTGATGACGAAAAGATTCTAATTCAGCACCAGAAGGCTAAACACTTTAAGTGTCACATATGTCATAAAAAGCTGTACACTGGTCCCGGCCTGGCCATCCACTGTATGCAGGTGAGCATGTGTTTATATTTTTTCTAACAATGATGATCTTGGTCTCGAAGTTAAAACCAACTGCTGTTTTCTCCTGTGTCGAAGGTTCACAAAGAAACAATTGATGGTGTTCCGAATGCAATACCTGGAAGAACAGATATTGAGCTGGAAATCTATGGGATGGAGGGTATTCCAGAGAAAGATATGGATGAACGGAGGCGGGTACTCGAGCAGAAAACACAGGGTAATTTACGTTTCTCACCTGTATTTCCACTGTATTCCCACCCTTTAATGCGTTTACCCTGAATTGCTTTTTTATTGTTATTAATTCAGACAATCAGAAAAAGAAACAGAACCAAGATGACTCGGATGATGATGATGATGACGAAGAGGCAGGACCCTCGTTCCAGCAGGCAGCAGCACAGCCTCCAGCTTCTTACACCCCTATGACTCAGCCTGGTATGGCACCTGTGCCTACACCAGGGATGCCACCTGGGAACTATTCAGGTGAGCCGAAGAGTCACTAACATTATTATACTGAATTTAATAATAAAATTTCGCTAGCAATTAATGTTTAAGCCAGTTTATATTCTGCGTATCTTTAAGTAACACCCTGAATAAGAAATCTAGTGTTTAGATTCTGACTGATTTGTGCCATCATAAGTTCATCATACAGGCTTGCAAACACCATGTGCGTCGTCATAGGTTTTGTTGTAAGAAGCTTGAATGTTGTAGATTTTTATAGCAGGAGGGAATAATTCAACTGCAGCAGCTGGCACAGATTAAGAGTTTTGCAAGTCATGTCATTGAGGCTTCTTGGCAAATTTTTGTATAGCGTAGTAGTTGTCTTTTATTATTTCTAGGAATGCCACCCATGATGCCAGCAGTCCCTCCCATGATGCCAGGGATGCCTCCAGTCATGCCAGGAATGCCACCTGGGTAAGAATCCATAGATAACCATGATGTTTAAAAATATCACCAATGGCGCCACCTTCTAAAATAGTCGAACATATCTGGATATAAATCTTAAGTTGAACCTGATATCCGGATGTTTTCCAGTCATTTTGGAAGGGACTGGTTGTAGGACGTACACTCTTATTCATTTTAGTTCTGAGATTGAAACATAAAACAAAACCCTGCCTTGTGGGCTTTTTTTCCCCCACAGCATGATGCCCATGGGTGGGATGATGCCGCCTGGACCAGGAATGCCTCCAATGATGCCAGGCATGCCGCCAGGTTCCGTACTTCGTTACTGAATTAATAAGATGAATAAGAAAATGTGTTATCGAGCCTATTTGACATGAGTTTTGCTCCTGACAGGCATGCCCCCTCCTATGGGTCATCGTCCAGGGATGAACCACATGCCGCAAGCTCCTGCCTCCACAACATCAGGCATGATGCCAAGAGCAGCCGCACCTGCAGCCACAGTGGCTGCCCCACAGCCTGCTGTCACCAAGCCTTTGTTTCCGAGTGCAGGACAGGTGTGGCCGCACTTCTATTGACTGTATATGATTAATACTTGATAGCTGAAGATATGGTCATCTAGCTTACATTATTGTGAGTGTAGGATTCACATGCAGGCTGTCAGTGATGCACAGTATTCAGATGTTTATGTCTAAACGTTAAATATGTGTAATAGTAGCTGTACCAAACAAAGGAAAAGTGTATGAAAGTACATTGTAGCCACACACACTGATTTGTGAGAGTATGAATCTCAGTGACATCATTGATGCAGCTGTGTTGAGGGATTTTGTTCTTTTGCTTTTTTTTTTTTTTTTTTTTTTTCTTTCTTCTTCTCCATGCTGCAGATGGGGACTCGAGCTCCCAGTACAAACTCAGCCTCCTCCAGTATGGACACTTTGTCAGCACCCTCTAAGCCGCTGTCCCAAGTACGCAGCAGCCTGCTGACCTAGTGAAACTAGACTTTAATAAAACTATTCATGGCTAGCAGCAGATATACTGGTGCACATATATGCACATCTGGATAATCTTTAGCTCCTTTATCATTTTCCACTGAGAGGGTGCCGGTGCCTGATCTCAAATTTGACAAACCATGTTTAGGTCTGGAACTGAAGTCAGGGTCTTTGTGAGTTTGCTGGTTCCAGCTCCAGCACCTTGTCAGTAGAAACATAGTAGCTAGTACAGCCTTGGAGGACTACAGCGTTGCACAGTTTATTGGTTACCCTACTTTAAAATCACAAAACAGATTTTCTTGTTTAGTTTCATGGTCCTCCAGGGCCGGACATAGGCAACAGGAATGTTCATCATGGATACTATTCGATGCTTTGGTGATCATAGCTCATCCATATTTTTCTGTGTCTCCAGGCTCAGCAGGGTGTGCCTGGGGCAGCGGTGGGGCTTTCAGCCTCCTCTTCTGCTGCTCCTAAAGCCACATTCCCAGCCTACAGCCAGCCTGCACCCTCTGCTGCCAGTGCAGGCAGCACTGTAGCCAAACCTGCCACCCCCATTACAAGTAAGCCTGCCACCCTCACCACTACCAGTGCAACCAGTAAGTTGATCCACCCTGATGAGGATATCTCTCTGGTAAGTGTCCAAATCTGGCTCCACCCTTGTAAAGTAAGTAATGAGATCTGAATGTAATATGTGGGTTACTTTGAATGCTATTCAATTATAGTGATGTCTGCTGTACTGCATTTATTTTATCCACTGTATCTTCAAAATTATTTATTTGAACAGCAGGTACTTGCTGTCTTGTCTAATTGTGTTTTGTGTCCTTGTGTGTGTGTGTTAGGAGGAGCTACGTGCTCAACTACCACGCTACCAGTGTAAGATCCCTAGCACAGGGCAGGCACACATCAGTGCTCCCCCTGTTGGGCCTGTGGGAGGGGTGATGCCTGCTCAGCAGGGGGCTTCTTCACAGCAGCCAGGAGTCAGGCACCCCATGCATGGTACGATCCCTTTTTCCATTCGTTTTCATGTGATGTAGTAATCATTGTTATGAGTAGTTTTCCACTGTTATGTTACAAATTTGTCAAATGTATAATTTTGTTGTTGTTATTAGGCCCATATGGTACCCCATCTCAGGCAGTGCCTGGCTATGTGGCAGGGGCAATGTCACCTTATGGGCAAGGTCCCCCAATGGTTCCTCCATACCAGGGAGCTCCTCCAAGGCCACCCATGGCAATGAGGCCTCCTGTAATGTCCCAAGGAGGCCGATATTGAAGCTCAAACACCAGTCTCTGATAGGTTTGGTGATTCAACCATTTTCTCATGTAATGGTGTTCTTAAGAAGCCAAATCATTTAAACATAATTGTAAATTTGTCTAATAAGGGAAATGGAAAACAGCACTGGTTTACGCATGAGACTTTGAATTTTGCATAGATTCTTTTTGGACTTCTAATATGTTTCCGATTCTATAGTGTGGCTTTTTTTCCCCCTCCCCCTATGTTCCGTTTAGGTTTTTAGAAGTGAAGTTTAGTAAATATGGTTCGTAATAATTTGAAGCGGCTGGAGTAACGTGAACAGTACTGCACCTTTTATCAAGGCAAGTCTTTGTAAACATACTACTGTACTAAACCAATTAAGCCTTCACAGCACCCTTTAGGTGCTGTTGGACTTCATGTCCCCAGCGTTGCTTGGTGAGGGCTTCAGTTAGCTATAACTGTTTGTTTTTTGTATGCCTGCTTATCCCTACCTATATAGGAGATTATAAAAAAATCTTAGCTGATGTGAAAAGTGTCTGTATTATTATGCAAACTGTAATAAAAGGTGTTAAAAACTTCAGCCTGTTTCTTCATGAAAGGAGGGAGGATCTGTATAAAGGTTTGTACTGGCTGCATGATTGCAATAATATGTGAACGCAATGGAAGAGTTTCATCTGTTCACAATGTCAACCTAGTCATCCACATTCATTTTAAATAACCCATTCAGTAGTGTCCTTTTAACACCCGGCTTAATGATGAAAACACAGTGTCAAAAAAAAAAAAAAAAAAAAAAGAATATGGATGGCTTATGTCTCTTGTCAAAATCACTGTCATGTTCATTGAAGTTAGTGACACTCTAAGACCTAAAATTATATTTATTTGGGGGAAGATATTTCTAGTGTGTGGACAAAGCGATTCTGTCTAATGGGTGTGATTGGGGTGAGGAATGTAATTTGAAGCAGAAGTACTTTGGACCCAGGTAACTATGTGTTGCTAAACTGAGGATCTTTCTTCTCCCTGTAGCGATGCCATGGGACCGGCTGAGGTTGAGTCTCACTGGTGCCCTGTTCAGGCTGAGGCAAGTCTCATATTTTTCTCTTTAATTTCTTACGAGCAGGGGGCCCTCACAGCCTCATGGTTGTTGGATTCCAATGTCCCCAAACTTGTAGCAAGTTTGGTGATGGCCCCTGTTATTATTCACATTAGACAAAGCTTATAACTAACCTCTTCTGCTTTTGTTTCCGGAGTGTAGAGGTGGGAACAAGTAACAAGTAAGTTTCAAGTCTTAATACTCAAATCTCAACTAATGATCGAGGAGACCAAAACCCAAAATGCGTTTTTTCCCCTACCAAATTAAGTCCAATTTCAAAATGTTTTCATTAACAAAGTAAGTGTAGTGTATTAGAGCCAAGGTAAAATATTTTTTAGTTACAACAGGAACAACAACATGTTAAAGGCACTTATTAATTTGCCTTTTCTTTTCAGGATGCAAGAAATAACTGTAGCTTAAATTGTGCCTTGCACAAAGCTGTAATGTGCATCATGCACACTAAAATAATAAAATGGGGATGCCAAACTCCAGGTGTGGTGGGATACAAATTGTTTTTTCCTCTTCTCTTCCATTAATATCTTTTGAGTTACCTAATGACTCAAATATGCATAAAATGCTAACCTTTTGCAGCCCTCCAGAGTTGGAATCTGACACTCCTTCCATGGAATTTATCAACTGTACTCCGAACAACTTCATTTTAAAATAAAACTAATAGTGCAGTATAATTACTGATATTTATAATATAATAGATCCTCATTACCTGATACTGATCAGCCTGTATGCTTGCTCGATATTGGGTTATCAGATAAGACTGATCCATATGCAACTGATAAAAGCGGAGCTCCCGGGCAGAGCATCATAGTCATGGAATATGGCTTTGGTGGGTGTCTTATGTCCATGTGTGCCAACCACAGGCAGCCTGCTGCATTCCTGAGCTGATACTGATTTTCTGTTATGTATCCTTCGCTAGTATTATGAGGGGCACCAATAAAATGAAAACATTTTTAATAAAATTGAAACTGAAACCCAAAAAATAGAGGCTCATACACCATGGCTTAGACTTGCACGGGATAAACACAATCTAACTCAGGTAGGCTGACAAACTTGCCTATGGAGCAAACGCTGAAATCAGAAGCTTGACAGAACATGAACTCGTTAAATGGATAATTAACCTCAAAGCCAGGCTCGGACACCCATCAATAGAGACACCTGTCGGGAGCTCTGCTTTGAGATGGTGCCTAAATCTAAATATCATATTTTTCAGTTATTTATTTAAGTCTAGAAATACCTAGATTTGTGCAACCTCTGAGATAACGACGACGATAATAAGGAGGAAGTAATGCTTGTCCCAAATGTCTTACTAACATTTATTTACGGTGTAGTTAAACATTACCGTGATCGCTCCTCATGTGCGCCTCTCACAGGAGGGCCAGGAGCCCAAATTATTGGTGGTGAAATCTAGTTGCAAGTTAGGTTGCAATTATTTAAAGATTGAGACTTTTGGTCATTTGTGAATTGACCACATCTACTCTTCCACCAAACTGATACCCAGTTCTCTAGTTGCTAATGGCTATCAGGTGTAATGTCCAAATGACATTTTATTTCTTAAGCCCTCAAATTTTGACTTAGCATTCAGGTATGCCGTGCCATTTTACAAAAAGTCAATGGACAAGCAAAAACCCGAACTTTGGCATGATGAAATGAAGATCTACTGGCATAGCAAATACTTTTCTAAAATGGTTTCTAAAGTGGAACTAAAGGAGTACTCACTTGTACAGTGTACACTATCAGTGTCTTTAAGATAACACGTATGACATGCAGTGCTTTTTGTTGGTCTTTGCTCTTCCTGTTTTTCACATCAGATACTGATCATAGTACCTGTTTGTAGGTAAGTGGTGTTGTCTCAGGTCAGTATTAAATGCCAAACTTTCTCCTCAGATCTTTCTCTAAATCTTTTTTATTTACAGATCTTTAACATATGCTTGACTGTTTTTTTTTGAAGCTGCACTACAGCTGATTTACATTAGAATAAAGGCTGATTTATACACCTGCGTCCAATCCATGCTGTAGGTACAAGTGGTGTAGCTTTCTATACTTGCATACAAGATGTAAAACTCCTCTAGGAGGCGCTGTTGCATTAAACATTAGAATTTACTCTTTTTACACAGAAGTACATTGACAGTCATTAAAAACGTAGACCATAATTTTTAGTCTTTTACCCAAAACTGGATTTTTGTATTATGGATAATTTGTTTAGCTGTTATTTGTTGGCTTTAAAAAAACAACAAAGAAAAGTGTCAAGAATAAATTATGCACATCAGAAACAACAAAACAAAAATGGCACCTGCCAAAATGAAAGTCATAACAGTCAGTATTGAGTGTGGCCTGATACAGGCGATGACTTGCATTGATACAGGTGGGGATTTGCGGTGATACAGCACGGCGAAACCGGTCTCGCAACTGCTGCAACTGGATGTAACGATCCTGTTCATGAGTCGTCACTCTCGCTCGCCCTGGATGCGGCCTGTCGTCAACTGACCCTATCATGTTGTGGCGGTCAGTCAGGTTTCTGATGGTGGGTTGTGTACAGCCCATACGCCTCGCTACCTCACTGTAGCTCACCTCGGCCTCCACCATACCCATTGCCCGGAGACGTTGTTCATGTGATAGACGTGGTATTATGACGTGCACTAGACTAACAGTAGTGGACATTATTGAGCCTTTATACAGGCTTTCCACAAACCACTCCTCAAATTGTGCAGATGCACATTGTATTTTGCTTAAAGTGCATTTGGTCCACTTTTGCAAAGTAAACTACACATGT
Source organism: Tandanus tandanus (assembly GCA_039654325.1). NCBI lineage: Eukaryota > Metazoa > Chordata > Actinopteri > Siluriformes > Plotosidae > Tandanus > Tandanus tandanus. Next base: position 6,982,491 of record JBCNYH010000005.1, read on the forward strand.
GCAATGAGGCATGACAAAATGACAACTCATCATTTTCTCAAGTGCCCGAGTTCTACCATCAATAAAGCCACAGGGTATTAAAGCCACCCCCTTACAAGTACAGATGTACAGAAATTTCTCTCAAAGTTTTTAATGACTGTCAGGATACAGTGCGAAATTCATGTTTCAGTGTCGGCATTATCATCAGAAAAGATCAGGATGTTGTTTTGAAACCACTTTTTCTGGGTGAAAAGAAACCTTTCATGATTATAAAGCAAGTGAGTTTTCACTGAAATTGTGAAGTCTTTTAATCTGTGTAAAGCAGTATCGGCATCTCAAGTGTTTATTTGGTTTCTGAAGTCCCCAAGATTAGATGCAGGATTAAACATGCCGTTATAATGAACTACAGCTTTAATGCCTAACACTTATATCCCTTTATACCACAGTAAAATTCTATAACGTGGCTACATTTCACTGGCAACAACAAAATCAGTCCATTGTTTATCTTCAAAACAAAGAGAGAACCAAAAAATGTGAATTACAGGTTTTTGTTTGAAAGGCCATGAACTGTATTTTAATGATATCTGCATCTTTAGATATCTAAAATTCCTAGCTTTATAGTCTTCTAGTCTTTCTCACACACACACACACACACACACACACACACACACACACACACACACACACACACACACACACACACAC
>JBCNYH010000005.1:6987891-7015620 GCA_039654325.1 Tandanus tandanus
AGGCCAGCCATGTCTCTCACTGTCTGTGGTGAGAGGCATGTAAAAGAACCATTGCTGACTTTCGTAAAGAGTAGGCTTCCCCAATTTTTTATTTTATTTTTTTTACATTTTCTTAAATGCAGTTGTGATGAATTACATTTCAGGATTATGTAACATTCAGTTCAAGATTACAACAAATCTATTTTAATAATACTTTAGTAAACTGAATCAACAACGATAGTTTCTCTGTGTAGTGTGAACAATTTTACAACCCAGTGCACCTGCAAATGAGCGAGTGCATACTGCTTCACATCAGCTGAAGGCCTCACTGACTTGGTTACATAAATGAATTCATTGAAGCACTTTATCCTACCAGGGTTGTGGGGAGGCTGGAGCTGGAAACTCCGCTGACTGGCCGAAGGTGGGGTACCCACTGAACAGCTCACCAGACCATCGCAGGGCCAACACACACACACACACACACACACACAACCAGTCACACTTGCACCTAGGGGCAATTTGTAACCGCCAATCTTTGGACTATGGGAGGAAACCCACACAAGCATGGAGAGAACATTCAAACTCCACCTCAACACCCTCACCGGGCCCAGGACTCAAACCCAGGACCTTTTTGCTGTGAGGCGGAGGTGCTAACCACTACACCACTTTAACACATTAAAGTCTTCCTTTGAAGATTAAGAATGTTTTACAGCCAAAAAAAATGCAGTTTATTAATTGTTTGAAAGAAGCTCCATTGTTCATGAAACATTTCGGTGCATGTCATCAACAATCACATTCTATGAGGAGAGAAAGAGATAGAGAGAGAGAAACATTAAAAGCCACTGTCATTTTAAAAATCTCAGTACAGGCATTTTCCTTTATATTTTAAAAGGCAAAAGCAACCCTCAGCCCCAACCCCACCCCACCCCCACCCCAGGAACAAAGATAACACACAAGACACACCCTTATCACAGGCTACAAAACCCCACAGTGCTTTAGAGTGAGATGCTCATTGGTTTAGGAATAAACAGCATGGTAAAGTACTGGTACTGTAGTACACCATTAATAAGAGATGCTGACACGAATAAAGAGGCAACATAATGAGTAACATGGAAGAAACGCCCAAGAAGTAATTCCCCAAATCCCATGAGATGGGTCACAGAGGTCTTTACACCTCTACACCCCACTTGTGCATAGATCATGATCCTTAAAAACCAGCTCACTTCCAATCCTTCAAATTGATGCAGAAATGCTTTTAGAAGTGCCCACCCACCCACATCCCATCCCAGTCCCATCCCTCCTCCCCCCATACATAATACCCGCCACAATAGAGAATGGCAGAAAGGAAAGAAATAATGAAAGAAGTAATGCACAAATGTTCCTGATTTCAACAGGAAGGGACCTCATGTTAAGAAAATACAATAAAGATTATCACATACAGTACTCGTATGCTCTTTTACTGTCTTTTGAACAATCAAAATCATTGATCACTTTGTCTAAAATGTAAAGCAATTTTAATATATAGACTTTTTTTTTTTTTTAATATAAAGCACTCCATTGTTTAAAGTTCATTTAGAGTCCATTATTTGGTAAATATGTAACTGCTACGGATTTAGAAACAAAAGGTATTTTTCTTCTGAAATCCATAACCTTCAGTGCTTCATTTTCTTAATCGATTTTTTTCCCCTTATAAAAATGAACATTAAAATGGTGTGGAGTTGGTACTCTGGAACACTTGCCTTCCTGAGACATGATCCACTTTTTATGTATGTGCAAGATAGTGAGCAATTATTTGCACAAAAAGGAAAAAAACAAACAAAAAAAACCATAGACTTCAACAGTCCATGAAATCAACAATGACAACACAAAGAGAGTGAAAAAAAAGTGAATCACAACATGACAACACTGATCAATCCCAGAGTTCTGCAAGTAGCACGATAATCTTCATTCAGTAAAGTGTTTGTTATTCATGATGGAAGTCTGTCCTTTTGTTGGACATTCCCACAGTAATTTCCTTTTCTTTGAACAACATGAAATGCTTGTAAACTGTTGGTGGCCTTGAAAAGAAAAAACAACAACAACAAAAAAAACAACAACTCAATGATTAAAAAAAAAGTAGGCACCACTGAATTTAAGCCTTGTAACAAACTCATCTTTCATCATTTTCCATTTTGCATGGAGCTGACTCTGAAGGTTACAAGTCAATCTACACCAACCTATGGCCACAGTTGTCAAAAAAAAAAAAAAGTATATATATTTTTTCTTTTTTTTTTCTTTTCTTTTTTATAATCTGGAAAAATGGTGCAATACTCAATTATTATTCATGAAAGCATTAAAAGCCACTATAAAGTAGATAATCATATTACAGATAAAAACACACTTTTTTCCTCTAAGTCCTTGAGTAAACATTAACACATGAATTGTCACCTTATCCCTCAGTACTTTATTTCATATTGTACGATTAGCTGAAAGAGGGGAGGCAGACACTCAGTGCAACGCTAGACGCTAATAATACACATACGAATAGGTTTCTGACTACAGACTAGCAATAAAATAAAATAAAAAAAGGGCAAATAACCTGTAAAGATATTAATTAAACCATAATGTGGGAACTAACCCACTATAAGCGCACACACTATATTTGAACCTTTGCCCACTTGTACAGACAGATTACCAATCACAGTCATTCACCCATCAGAACACATACAGTCTTGTGCAAACACACACACAATAGATGTCATTTTGCTTTTTTTCTTCTCCACACAATTTTTTTTTATTAATTTTGAACTGATGTTATCAAAAAGCTTGGAAGTGTATGAATGACAAAAAAAAAAATAATAATAATAATCATCATTATAAAAAGTTTCACATTACATTATTGGCGCTTCTTTTGATTCAAGTATTAGTATATCTTTCATTTTGAATAATTTTGATATGTTTATACTTTCAATATGGGTACACAGAGGAAAAAAAAACAGGAGTTGGCATTTAATTCAGGCCTGGGAGAGTAAATTAAGGTAAACTGGAAAGATATAACCAGCTATACACATACATAAGTTTTAAAATGTGCATGTATATAAACCAGTATGTGCATATTCTACCCAGGACCTCAGAAAAAAACTGAATTTCTTTACTTCTATATTCTTTTCCTTCCCCCCACTGCTCAAGCTGCATAAGAGCCATTCTGATGGTTGGAGAGGGCGGTGCGTTAGTCCTAAAACCAATCCACAGTAGTGGACAGGACATTTAGTGAGGTACATACAGTAAAGACAAGACCAGCCTTAGATGACCGCTGCAGCAGTGACTTGATATTCCTGGGGATTAATCACTTTACGCCACGTGACTGTGACAGTCAGGTGGTGGCTTTGTGTACAGTTTGAATCAAGGCAGTTTGGAATCACAAAGGGGGGTGGGGGCAATAGTGATTGTTACTAGTGTCACTCACTAGGATTTCTCCTCTTTCAAAACTTGGTACCAACTGATGTGTGCGCTTGTCCTGATGCAGTAGGTCAACAGGCACCAATCTATATCACATCACTGGGGTGGTAATAACCCCTACAAAATGTTAAAACAATATCCTAGCCTTCAAATCATACTGCTTATGGTTGACCCTTTTGTTGCAATAAGTGTTTTGGGTCACAGATCCTCACCTATCACACATCAATGGCGTTCTGTTTCAGTTCTAACACACGTACATCACAGCGAGCCTCACTGGCACATTCAAGAGCCGTAAATAATGAAATGCTGGAACAAATTAAGGTGGATGTTTTAAATGATAGTTCCACCTCCTGTCTCTGGCTCTGTCCCAAACTGCACTAAAAAAGTAAAAAGTGTACACTTCCTATACTGTGTACGCAGCTTATATGATCGACAACTTCAATAACAGGCGGTATGCTAGTTTCCCTGTATTATTTAGGATGCTAGCATGCAGTATGGGACACAGCCTTTAAAGGGCCAGCTCTCCAAGTGAACTAATTACAGACTACTTGTTGCTCCACAATACAATTGACGGACATTACAGGGAGATGGCGTCATTCTTAAAGTACACCCTACATTTTCTACTGGGCCTAGATTGTAATTCTGAAATATTGGGGATCCTTGAGCTCCACAGTGTGTATGAAGATGGCACCTATGTGGACCTGGAGCTGTGAAAAACAGACTGCTCTGGTGCTTTAGTCCTTGGTCAGAACAGAAGTAAATACCATCAGTACGGCCACTTACAGAAAGAAGCTCTTCAGCCAAAAGGTCTACAATAGGTTTTAAAAGTTTCCTGAAAGTAATACAAGGACAAGTTTCTCCCTCTTTTTTTTTTTTTTTTTTTTGGTTTATAAAAATGATTCACCTCACATTAACATAAACCATCGACAGCATACCTAAGATTCCGGCAATCCCTGTTTTAATTCGCAGCCGTCCTTCCTGGAGAATTTGAAACGTCTAGGACAAGGTGCTACCTGCTAGTACTGATGCCAGCCTGCGTTCTACCTTTCCATCTGAGGACATCTATAAAGCCCAAGTTTACAAGACATCTAATTTTTCCCATGTTCTTCAGGAATCATGGTTGTCAACATTAAAGAATCAAGATCGAGAGGGTGCATGCTGAAGATCTCGAACCAGAAAGGCAAACACAAAAAGGATTTCCTCATATTCCCCCCATGACACCAACACTAATTCTACCCAGTCTGAAATATATCTAAAGCAATATACAACACCCGCCCGCCACACTGAAGACTATATGAATTTTGGTGAACTAAGTTTGGAGTTCTCTGAATCTGCCCTGAGACTGCATGCACATAGTTTACAAAGTCATTCAGAGAAAGCAACGAGGGCGAAATTCAGATATGTGGCGTCTGGCATTCAGAGATGCAAATATACAAACACTGAAGGCCACAAGAAGAGGAAGCTGCCTTCTCGGAAATCAGCAAATGCTATACTACCCCCCCAAAAAAAAGCCGCTGTATTGAGTGAACATGTACCTCACTCAGACTTTGCATAGAAAAAGAAGGGCTCTCTTGTCATTTGCTTTTATTACTGCGACAATGAGGAGTGATAAAGAAAGCGTTGTGCTGTGTTGTTTTGTCTTCGGCACCAGTATGAGTACAGGCCTTGCAGGACGGTGCCTATATAAACAGGAAGCAAACAAGACAAGGAAAGAGAAGCAGTGGGTGATGAAGAGGTAGCAGGCAGGCTGAGCATATCTAACACTCTTAACTACTGTACAGCTCCCTAATTCTAGTACGATGTGCCCCTAAAGTCAGTTGATTCAAAAGAGCAACACCAAAAAGGAAAATCCACCCACCGTCACTCTAGATCAGCGTGATCAGCTGACATGGCATAGTAATATGATCTGTTGCAATTCAAAAGCATAGACATGCCTCTTTCTCCAAATGTTCCTGCATATGTGCAGTGAAAGGGGATAGTAAAGAGCAGCTACTGTAAAAGACCACTCCATGAACTCCCATTCTCTCAAACACACATCGACTCACTCACTCACACACACACACAGACAGAGCATAATGTATCATAAAGACAACAATAACAGCAACGTTGACCAAAAAACCCCCACAAAATAATAATAACACCACTTGCAATTCCAGGGAATAAAAAAAAAAATAAAATAAAAAATACAACCAATAATTGATGTGAAAGGATCGTGTCCACTTCCAGCTAAAGTGATCTTTGCATGAAAAAAGTCTTAAGTTGAGTTGAGACGAGGTCAAATGCTGGCGCAAGAGTACTGTCGGGCCATTTCTGAGAGAGCTGCCACTCTGCGCCAGGCCAAACAGCAGCTCCAAGTACGCTCTGGCATCGAGCGCACCGGTCTGGCACAGTGGCTTCAGAGTCAGCGTGGGCACAGCGGGCGCCACAACAGATAGGCACTCAGTGGCCACACTTATTATCCAAGGAAGGTGGGGCCGCCAGGCGTAAGGGCCCCGCAGGATCTATTACCACAAATGGACATGCCTAGCATCTCCAGACAAAAAAAGGCTAATGATTTTGGAGTACTGTAACAGTAATATTTACTCTGATTTTTTTTTTTATATATATGAGAATGCTTCAGAATCAGTTTTGCATTTTTTTAAAACTACCCTTCATTTGCTACCATTTCATGTCCATCCAATGGAGGGACACAAGGAAAAAAAATCCATTTAGAGTTCAAAAAAAAAGAAAAATTAAAAAATAAAAAAAAAATTAAAAAAAAAGAAGAGAACATGGAAAAGCTGTGTAGATTGCTTTTTCTTTGCTTTTTTTTTTTTTTTTTTTTAAGTCCCAGCTTTCCATGTGTGATTTGTTGGCATTGAAGTTGGAGCTTGATGCTCTTGGTAAGTGCTGTGATAAACCACCCATTTTTTCCAATCCGGTCTCTTTTGTTCCGTCATTTCTGTACCAAATACAACATAAAATGCACCTTGTCTACTGGGTTACAAGAAACACTTATTTGGTTTGAAGCCCGCATCCTGCTATGTTCACTTTGTCTTTTTAAGGAAGTGCTAGTGATCGTCTTCACTACAGGCTCGCACACCATGAGAAAGTCTTCCTCTTTGTCCCCGCACTTGCTGGAGGAGGGACAATGACTGTTTTTGTTCCCTTACCTCCAAAAAAATAAAAAATAAAATAAAAATAAAAAATTCACCAGCATAAGCTCTGTATAAGGATGGACGGAAGAGTCTGTGGCATATTGCACGTCCGACAAACAATTTTTCCCCACTGGGTCTCAAATAACTGAGGTCATTCATGGAGCAGAAAAGAAGGAAATGATCATGTCTTGACTCTTCGTTCCGTGTGGTGTGTTCCGAGTGTTTTGTTAAAAAAATATGAAGACAGTGGTTAATGCAGCACACACACACGCGTGCTCGCAGACACACACACGCTGGCAACTATTTGCTCAGCCTGTCCTGCAGATGAGTAAGAACCAGCCGCACGTTTGTCCCTTTTAATAGTAATCCGGACAGACGAGGGTGATTGCTGAGGTCTGGAGGAAAAGCAGATGTGTGCTGTGGCCTGTGTGCTAAGTCAAGCATGGATCTTTTCTTCTCTGCTGGCTCGAAAGTGAGGAAAATGTGCAATTCTCGGATCCATCTCTATTCGGTAAGCCCAGAGTGAGTGTGTGGGAGATGGGGCTGGTAATCAGTTAAGGCTAGTTTAGTGCTGTTAAACGAACCCGCCAGGCTAAAAGATTAACAAAAAGCAATGGATACAGTCTAAAGGGAAGGGCTGCTAGGAATGATGCACTTCTTTGGGGGGGGGAAGGAAGGAGGAAGGCTCGTACGGTGTATCTGGGGTGATGAGGGGCTTGTGCCGGGGACATTTAAAAATGGCAGCTTGTCTGATCAGTTGTAGTAAAATACAGTTTCACACAGTTTTCAGTTATTAAGCAAAAGTTTGTAATTAAAGGTTCTATTTCCTTTTAGTTTAGTCACTTGCTCTTCTCCAAAAGTCTTAGAAAATACTGAAACCAAAGACTTACATGAAAAAATAACACAAAATTCCACTGAAATGATGCAAAATAAAAAGGAGGAGAAGAGGAAGAAGGTCAGCAGCCTCTACAATTGTATCTTCAGCCTCCTGTCTCTTGGTTCACAGTTCCACTTATGCTGATTATCACCACATGATTTTTTTTCTTGGTTTTTGCTCCTGCGTAATTATATTTCTTCAAGTTTTTTTTTTGTTTGTTTCATGTTCATTTTTAATATTCAGAATTCTCCTCCTGAGTCAACTCCCTCATATGGACTCTCCGCTCAGCAGGTCTCCGGGAAGCAGCGTGTTAATAGGGGTTGGGCTGCCTACCACTCGGCCCTCCTCTGTACTGGGTGGCCCCCAAAGGCTGGAGTATTGTTGAACACCTCCCCATAGCAGCTCGTTGCCTGCCTTAGCTGCACTGCCAGCTCCACCTCCTCCCAGGCTGCCAGTGTTCCAGTGGCCAATGGGGTGCGAAGTGGCAGACGCTCCACCCCCCAGCCGTGTCTGATTGGTGCCCGGGTTGGCCTGCCAGCTGGTGGTGGGCGTGAGGGATTGACCCTGTGCAAAGAAGCGGTTCACCTCCTCCTCTCCAGCAAATTCGGCCAGGATGGTGGTGTTACCCAGCACACACCTACACAAAGAGGAGTCAAGTTAAGGTCAACCCACAGAGACAAAGTGACTCAAACGAAAGTACATTCAGAAACATTTTCCTCCAGAAGAACAACATTACTGAAAGCCCAATATTGTGTCCATAATGCGTGTATATAAAATACTGACCTGAACTGAACAGCACATGCGAACTCATGATTTCCAGGAGTGTGACAAATAAGGGACATGAGCAAAGTAAAAAATAAAAATAAAAACCATAACGGGTTCTATTTAAAACTGCTATAAAATAAAACTTTAAAGTGTACCAGGCTTAAGGTGTACCAGTATCCTTACTGCATAATTTGTGTGTATGTAATATGTTTAAGCAATACAGATGCTTATTTTAACATAAATGACCATTAAAAGCACAAAACTAGTCATTTTCATTAATTAATTAATTCATTTTCTGAAGCGCTTAATCCTAATTAGGGTCACGGGGAGGCTGGCGCCCATCCCAGCCGACTCTGGGCGAGGGCAGAGTACACCCTGGACAGCTCGCCAGGCCATCACAGGGCAGAAACACGCTGATGGCAATGCTGCCTCCTCTTTACGAAAATCAGAGGTTTTTACATGCCTTTCACCACAGACAGTGAGAGACATGGCCAGCATTTGATAACCCAGTTAGCTGCACTGGGACAGCAGTGACAACCCCGTTGATAGTGGGGCTTGATCCCCCGACCTTGAGATCAGTAATCCAGCACCCTACCACCGGGCCACCACTGCCCCAACTAGTCATTTTATCCTGTGAAATTACTAGCAGCGTGCTGAACTGCGGGGATTAGCAGTTTTCCCCGGAAGTGATGTCAATGCATTGGGGGGGTTGACGTCTCTAGTAAAAACAAGACGTCTAAAGTAAAAACAAAGCACCCCAGGGTTGTCTCTTCTTATCTGCACTCAGACAGATCAGCTTTCATAAATGAAATGCAAATTTTTGAATTTACTTACCTCTTTCTAACAATGTTTTAGCTTGAGATTATTTTAAGACCTTGACCTATTTATACTAGCATGGGGATGTTTTTATGAAAACCTAAAAGTCTTTGCCTTTGCTGTAAATGGTAGGGCTGGGGTTATAAAAGCTGTGAATGCAAATATGCTTCATTGTATTGCATGCATGATAATTACAATAAAATAATAGCGGTTGAACTGTGCAGTGGTTTGCAAAAAGGTACACATATACATGAAAGTCAAGCAGCAAAGAACCCAATTTACAGGTCTCAACTGTAACTCATCAGTGGATCTACCTAAAAAAAAACCCATACATGTGTGTGTGTGTGTGTGTGTATATGCATATGTATGTATGCATGTATATATATATATAAATATAAATAAACACACACACACATACACATGTATGGGACACACACATATATATGAAAGCTTGTATCACATACATGTGCAGGGACTTCTGGGCTTTGCCAGCCTCATCCTTAGAGCTGTAGCGCACCACGGCGTTGCCCTGGGTCAGGTTGAGGTGGAATGTGATTAAGGGGCCATGCTGCATGCACAGCGTCCGCAGAGTAGAGCCATCAATCTAGACAACAGATCCAGTCACATTTAAATCAGATAAAAAACAAATCACAAGGCATATTATGCATATTGTTCCTGTTATATTTCTGTACCTGGGGTGTAAGGTTCCGTAGTACCAGCCAGCTGCTGGTCCTGTTGGAGCTGTCTGTACTCCATGTGGTACCTGTTGAAATAGAACATTTAATAAAGACAAGAGTAATGACTTATACTTAAGCAAGAACCACCCTCAAGCCAGCGTCTACAGGTACAACAGAATCAGAAGCATTTTATTTTTCCAGAGTTCCTTACAGTCAGATATTTTGAAGGTGTACACAGTACACAGTTCAGCATTTACTACATTTCAAGCCATACTGCTTTGAGTTTTCTATCCTGAAGCTTGTTCTACCTGTATGTTTTCCTTTAATAACGTTTCTGTTTTAGTTATACATGCACCAAGTTTTGGCACAAAAACTTTGACTGAGAAAGACAAAAATCTTGTGTCACACTCTTTGTTGGATTTCCTTCTTGAAGGAGTTTTATAACCCTTTCTATTTTTCAATTGACAACTCTCTTGTTGGGGCCATGTTTGCTTTCAATTAGCCAAGTCCAGCAGCTTGTTAGGGTCTGTTAACAAACTATTTGAATAGCAAAATAACTTGTGCTGGAATTTATTTTATAAGGTGATTCTATAATAATTTATTTAACATTAAGTGATTGTGTAACTTTTTCCCTGACCTTTCACCTCTGGAACAGACTTTTTGAAGAAATGGACATTTTAATTATCTTTTTAAAATGTAAACAGTAATTTACTATAGTACTCTGTCAGAGCCTGTTTTTATTTAACCACCTGTACCTGAGGAGTAAGAACCACTCCAGCCGGGCACCAAGCCTAAGCTGTTGCCTCCCCAGGTGGAGGAGGGCTTGGTATTGGTCAGGCCAGGTGGTGGACGGGTGGGGGCTGTAGTGTTCCTCGGTCCCTGGGGCACTTTCCAAAGCTCATGGGACAGTGAGGCCTGTGTGTGTGAGATGGGCCCCGGCGACCAAGTGGACTTCATGTCTGACAGCTTTCCTGCAAAAAAAATAGGCCACTGTCACTGATTGACAACAGACCCTCAATGCAAACGTGCAATTCATTGTCATAGACAACATCTCATTAAATACTTAAAGTATTAAAGACACTGCAAAGAAAAATAAAGGTTGAAAGTAATGTCCGAGGTCAATGGTGCCTTTTGTAAGTGCTTACAGCACTAAATAAAATAAAATAGTTATTTAAGACCAGTAAATCATGCACTGTAGTAAATCATGTGCTGGAAGCTACATACTCTTGCTACCACCCTTTCAAACTCGTCTCAAGCCAACAAGACACAAATCATAAACAATAATGCTGGGCATGAGTATTTTTTCCTTCTTTACAGTATCTTCTCACCTCCACTCCTGTCTCTGAGTAGGTAGCGATTCACATCCTGAATGTTGGTGTTGATGGTGGGGCCACTGGGAACACTCCCTGGAGTCACATTGGGGTCAGTCTCAGGGTCAATATTCTGTAGTCCTTTCCAGGGCACTCCTGGGCAAAACTCTGATGTAGTTCAAATTGGTCATTACAAGACTGACTTAAATACTTGACATAAGCTTATGTACTGCATTTTAGGTAGTTATTAGTCTACAAACGGCTAAGCAAAATCAAGCTCAACAGTTATTAACCTGGTGGCCAGCTGATGTTGGTCCCATTGGACATCTTATCATTGGCATTTTTGCTCTGGCCCCAGCTCTCCGGGGTCACCAGTGGACTGGCAGGAGAGTCCGTGCCTTGCATCAGGTTATATGGGTTGTAGGAGTCATCCAGGGTAGGTTTACCTGGAACACCAAGGTTTGGACCTGCAGAGATGGCACCTGAGAAAAACACAGAGGTGGAACATGCAATGTGTTAAAGTTGCCTTATGCATAATCTTGATACTGAAAGCAGATCTATGACAGTTGTACCATGCTTGCTGAGGCCAGGCTCCATCGGCGAGGAGCTGCCAGAAAGGTTCTCCATGGAGTTGGGGTGCGTCCACTGTGACAGACGTGACTGAGGTTGAGGAGAGTTCTTCATGGACAGACCTCCCACCTCCATGCAGTTTACATTCATGTTGGGGTTCAATCCAGCTAGACGAGCACACATGCAACAAAGAACCTATATGCTTAATTCACATAATACAATCAACAAACTTTACAATAAAAAAATAAAATAAAATTAGACATCCATGACAGTGATGGTGGCACGAGGAAGAAAGATTGAAGTAACACTCACAAAGAGCATAAGAAGAGAAAGAGTTAGGAGAAGACTGCGGCTCTTTGGTTGGCAGGTCAGAGACAGAGAGGCCTGTTTGCTGTTGGTGTGAAGGAAATGTGTCCAGTGCTGATTTGCCTGTGCTGGGATGTAAGCTGGGATGGGAGGGAGGAGGCTGCTGCTTTACAAGCAGAACCTGGGCCAGCTGCCGCTGGTGCTGCTGGATCTGCTGCTGCATGTTATTGATTGTACGTGCAACCTATCAATCACACACACACGAAGATGTGTTACATTACGATGATGTAACTATTCTGATAATCCCATTGTTGATGTTCAAACACTACAAGGTTACATCATGTTTTAACCATTGAATAATTCCATCTAAATGTAAAACCTCAAAATGTAACCCTGGTCCCTGGGGGTCCATGAAGCAACACCAGAGGGCTTAGGATTTTCTAATTTTGTTACTGAGTTGGAAAACCCAAACCCAAACCCAACCCAACTATTACCGAAATTATTATTCCAATAAATGTGAAGTGGAATTTATAAACAGCTGTAAAAACTGAAAGCTCTGTATCCTGTTGCTCCGGAGTAGAAAGCATAGACAGACTTTTCTGAAAGAGAGTAAGAAAGCTTACTTGCTGCTCCTGTTGTCTGATAGGGCCAGAAACATTACGCTGTGCCTGCAACATCTGCTGTTGAATTTGTAAACGCTGGTATGCCTGCACAAATACAGACACCACATATCAAGTATCACTTCTTTTTTTTTTTTGTATTTTAAATATAAAAATAGATTATTGGTTTGTCATCTATACTGATCCACAGGCTTTTTCTGATCTGGACATGAAGTTCTGCCTCATGCGGTCACTCACCAGTTGCAGATGGTAGAGTTGGTTTAACAAGGTCATATGCTGAGGGTTTATTGGTGAGGTTAAAAGTGCAGGGTTGAGACCAATGTTTTTTGCTGCAAACTGTAAGAGCTGTGCTTGAACCTGTAAGAAAAGTTAAACAAGTCATCACGTTTCTCGAGTTGTTGACAGATTTGCTGTTTTTAGAAATGACATGCTAGTGTGTGGATGTGTGGAAGTCCGGGGGTGAGGTGGGTGGTGTTATGGCAGTTTCAGGACATCAACCCCTCAAAATATTTTTTTTTGACAATTCTGACTACTTATTCATGGGTCCTTAACACAAATACAGCACAGATGATTAAAAGTATTTTGCTCAGTAATTGCTCAAAATTGATCGACAATCTCATCAAAACAATAACATATTTAAGTGCTCCAAACATCAAATGGATGCTGCTTCAGTTTTTTAAAATTAATAACCCAGCTCCTTTTGTGAAACTAGATTGAAATGATAAACATAATGATTTTCAGATATATTTTCATAATAGAGATATCATAAGGAAAATGAAATTTCCCATCTGAAATGGATGAGCTGTTAGTTTTATCGATTTAATCGTACAGATCAGTTATTTCTATTTAGTACATTTCATCACCGATCCCTAAAATGCAATCCTGGTTACAGTGCATGTGGCTAACCTGAGGGGAGAGAAACTGAGGCACTTGAGCACGTAGACTAGGCTGGGAGGAGTTGAGAGGTGGCACTGCTGGCTGAGGAGGAGGCTGCTGCAGGGCCCGGGTTTGTGCTGTTCCACTACCGCCAAACATGCCACTCTGCATCTATTCACACCAAACAACAATGACAAGCAACTTCTTTTAAAATAAGGGAGGGAGACCTGGTATGTCCAAACAACAACCAACATTCCCTCTCTACTCTCTCTGACCTGTCTGTTGTTCAGGTTTTGCATTGTGACCCCCAGACTCTGGCCAGGAAGGGCAGCACTAGCCAACGGGAGCTTCAGGCTGGGAGAAGGCATAAATGGTGAAGTTTGGGCATCGTCCACTAGTCCTCCGTCCTGCAGTGGAATATATCAGACGATAATTTTTCACACTGATACTAGTGAAATATGCCATGTTTAACAAACATAGAAGAGAAAGATGATTGGGCTACCTTGTCCAGGAAGGCAGGACGGTCTGAGGAGGAGTCTTTGGAGATGATTGAAGGCCTGCAGCTCATTGGCTTGTTGACGAGGCCATTACTGTAGTCAGAGATTCCCAACCCTCGCTTATCTGATTCAGTCTTCTTTTCTAACAGGGCACCTACAACAGAAACATGCACCAAAAATTTTAAACACTAAATATGTTTTAATCACTGCCCTGAACAGAATCTGTCAAGGTGAAAGACGTACTCATGGCCTGGTCCAGGTTCATATTGTTGCCCTTTAAAGCCTCCTCTGCAGGGTCTCTCTGTAAATATATATTGAAGAAATTACATCAGGATGAAAGTCATGGAATTTTGTACGCAAGTTTATATTGTCTTTGCTGATTATTGTACATTATTTAGGCATGACAGCAGTACATCCAAAAAAGCTCTGCTTAATGAGTCATGTTTGATAAGAGGTCATACGATTAATGCCATTTGAAATAACGAGCATCAGCCGATGCGAGGACTCCAAGCCGACTAAACAGAATTGGCAGCGAATATTTGACATATTATAAACGTTTGATATGTGACCACTTCCTCGAGTAAATCCCATCAAATACGCTTTGTGGCGTTTATGTAAAATGGAAAGGTAAGAGCATGTTAAAGTTGGTAAAAAGCACAATGCACTCACATAAAATGTCCTCAGTATATCTTTTGTAGTTTTTGCTCAAAGTATAGTAATAACAGCAAAAATAATGCAATAATGTTAAATGTCATGTTCATTTAATGTAAGTTGTCAAAAAAAAAAATTAAGGTAATTAAAGTCCTGCACATATTAGAGCAACAAATGTATGTTAAATGAATACAGGCTCCAAATAGTGTCCTTGATAAATAATAACTGATATCGGAAACTTGACAACACGATACAGTCATCGACAGACATATCTGCCTTGACCAGTAAAAACCCATATTGGTTTACCACTAATGTTTAACACTTACAGGGAAACCCATATCTGTTAGCTGCTTAATCAGACGGGTCATAATCCAGGCATCGTCTTGTTTGTTAGGAACCTTCGTCTGTAGGACCAAAAATAAATAAATCAAAGTTTGCAGTCTTCATCCACATTATTCTTAAGAGCATTTAAAAGCTCACCAATTACAATTAATGTAAAAAAAGAATGTGAATACGAGTAAATAAATGATCTTTCTTTGTTTTTACTGACCTTCTGAGAACCTTTTTTGGGCTGATTGCTCCATGAGCTGCAGGATGAGCTGCTCTCCTGAGAGGCTGTGCTGTTCCACATGTCACCCTCATCCTGCTCCCACTGCCCTGTTGACAGGCCCATATCCTCTCCACCTCCCCAGCCCTCTTGCATAGACTTAGAGGCTGTAAAATAAAATGATATACATGTACAACTTAAATTTCTGCAAATATCCAAGGACCCAACTCTTCATCAATACCTGGAATTTAACCAAATACTTTAGATCATGTACTGCATTCACTCAACAGCAGGGGTCAGTATTGTCCAAATATCTTACTCTGTTTAGAATTTATTAACATTACACCAATATTGAAAAAAAAATTCTCAATACGAACTTTACATTAAACCAAAGCTCAGTTGAATTCTTCTAACTGCACGGCTCTAACAGGTGGTTTCAATCACAACTTTTACCAATGGACTTGTAATATGCTATTGTTTCTATAGAAACTACTTGCATAGAATCCAGAGAAACATTTTAACAGTAAGAAGTCAAGTTTTCCACCACATGAAAGGATGGAGGCCTACGCACTAGTGGTTTCCTATAGAAAAATACAAGCTGCATTGTTTTCTGTCTTATTAACTTTGAGAGAAAATGAACGACTTCATGTTTATAGCTGTTAAATCATTATATAAAGTTATAACAAGAACTGACATGTTTTACATTCCACAACATTGACTAGACGTATACATTATTAAAGAAGGACATCATTATTTAATAAACGCATTGTAGCATAGCATGCATTACTTTTTAAGTTACCACATGGTCTGTTCTGTGTTAATCCTCACATCCTGAATTCTGTAAACCATGATCTTACTGTATACTGGTCTAATTCATGCAACTTTCAGGTACATCATGATTAGCTAAAGGGTACTTAAAGGTGTAGTAGACATACTGTTGAAAACCAACCTGGCTTGCAGGGGGCGGATACTGGTGGGCCTCCACCACGGCCATAGCCTTCAGGGGTACTTTCACCCCAGCCCCCAGAGGGTTTGCCCCAGGCTGATGTACCATTGTCCACTTTTGCAGGAGAGACCACTGGCTCTCCCCATGTGGGCTCAGGTTTGGAGTGGACATTAGGCATCTCTCCCCATCCTGTACAGAGGCATAGGTAACCTCAGGAACACTATACTTCACATATATTCCATATCAAACATTTTCAGTGGAGTTGAATCCAATAGGTGGTCAATGTAACAACCATGGTGTTTTGCCTCTGGGGTGCTACTTGCAGAACACTATTTTATCCAGTCGGTTGTGTTGCACCCATTTCTACCGCATAAATTAATTTTACAAGTGCAAGAGGTAAGTAATACAATTTCAAAGAGAACTTGTTCTATGCGCTGGATCCCAAACCACACTCTATGAACTACCGTGTAGCTCAATACAGTATTGTACGGCAGCATGTTGCTGCCAATTAGGTAAGAAAAAAGGTCAGTATCACAATATAACTTGGAAAGTTTACTGTTATAACATCAATCTTTTCACGTTATCACACTGTATTTTCATATTACTCTGACATACAAAATTATCAATATATTTTTTAAGCTATAATGTGAAAACTTTAAAGTTAAAACACTGCTATAACTTTGTGTTATAACAGTGCTAATGTTATTTTGACACAAACATTAACAATAAACATTTAATGTTGAACAATATATTACTGAGGTTATTTTTTAATGCTGTAACAATATATCAAAAATAAGAAAAAAACCACTACTGCATCGCAATCTCCAATGAGGACCAAATAAACCTGAATGGGAGTCAACTAATCTACTAAATAAGAGAGGAGCAATGGAAAAGATTCATTCACTCAAGAAGTATATATTTGCTTAAGCACATATGCAAATTCAAATAGGACTTACACATAGAATAGATGCTTTACAAATTCTGACAGCAATGCAAATGTCGGTAAACCTTTATAAGAATTTTTATATAAATAATATGCAATTTGGAGGTGACCCAAAGCAGAGGTTTCAATTACCTGCTGCCCTCCTTATCCTAGCATCTCCCCGATATAGTGTTAAGAATAACTTCAGTGTTCACTATAGTGTGACTGTTACAATTCCTGAATACCAAGTAAGAGCAAAACCACTATGCTTTTCCTAGCAGTAGGAGAATACATTTTGATGTCAAAAGTGCAAACATTGCAAAAGCACGGGTGCTGGTTACACCTGATTAAGTCTGGGACATTCACAAATTCCTTCTAAAAATCCTCACACCTAAAAGCAATTGTCAGCAGAAATAGCTAACTCTGAGTGAATGGCAGTTGAAGTGTGTTTAATTTTTGGTCCCAGCTGGCCGAAAGATTCCCAAGCTTGTGCTGACTTGGCAGAGTAGGTGCAAAGTAGGAAGCCAGGGAAAATCTTCAAACATCCTGATTAATTTCTCTGTGATTGCTCCAAAATAGCATAAAATAAAATATAATTTATAATCTTCAATCAACCCTAAGCTTGATTTACTTTGGTAAACCAGAGACTTCAACTACCTAACTTTACATTTTCAGGAATATGTCAAGAACATGCATTTTCATCATGTTACATATTCCCAGAGTGTAATGGACATTGGAAAACTCTTACACTGCCACGCTTCCCAAGACCCAATCACTGATCACTAGCACTCCCAACACCCAATCACTGATCACTAGCACTCCCAACACCCAATCACTGATCACTAGCACTCCCAACACCCAATCACTGATCACTAGCACTTCCAACACCCAATCACTGATCTCTAGCACTCCCAACACCCAATCACTGATCACTAGCACTCCCAACACCCAATCACTGATCAATAGGAATGTGAGTCTAACAACAACTCACGATTCAATTCGATTACGATTTTTGGGGTGACGATTCTCGATTCTAACCGATTTTTGATTCATAATAATTACAAACAAAGGGAGCCAATTTCACGATTCTTCTATAAGCTAGGAACATCTCTTCTATAAGAAAGAAAGAAATTATATTACTAGACAACTGGTTTTGTAGATGTACTTATCCGCTTTGCTCGTTCAGAGTTGGTTGGGAGTTTAGTGAAGTGATGGAGTGTGTGTTGGTCAGGAGTTGGTCATGCCTGCTGCTCCGTTTCTTTTAGCTCCGGGTGACGGCGTAAGATGTGGGCTCTGGGATTTGAAGTGTTCCCAAAATACTTGACTTTTATTTTGCAGATTTGGCACACCGCATGTCATGTCAAGCTCCTTCTTGCCCGGAAAATTGTAAAATCCGAAGTGCACCCAAACATTTGCCTTCAGCGAAGACGGCTTGTTGTATTTCTTTTTCCTCATCCATGTCAAACCTAGGCTAAAAGCTAGTTCTGGACCCGTCACTCACTGGAACAATTCACGACGGAGGCCGTGTCTGGACAAACGGTACGCGCTGTGAGTAAGGTTGGAAATATTCGAAAAAACATGTTTTTAAACATCGATTCTTGAAAATTTAAATCGATTTAGAATGCTAATAAATAAGAATTGCGATTCAGACGTGAATCGATTTTTTTCCGGCACCCCTACTGATCACTATCACTCCCCAACACCCAATCACTTTCACTCCCAACACCCAAGCACTGACCACCATCATTCCCAACATGTTACATACATGTGTCTCTTCAGTATAAGCAGTACCCAACATTAACACATGTATCATTAGTATTTTATCGTCATGCAGCCAAACATGTTCAAACAGCAACTTGCAATTTAAGCAAAGAAAAAACTAAACTAACTAACTTCTATATTTAGTTCTGTGCCATACTGATCATAGGATATGGTCATTTTAACATGTTTTTGATGCTAAGATAAAAGTGGTGAGCTTTTTACTTAGACAACAAAAATCTATTTGGACCGTTCCATAATGTCTCCCATTTCCTACAATGCCAAGCCCACCTCTTAAATTAATGTTTAACAGAGAACAAAACAACAAATAAATAAATTTACCTGTGTTCATCAGGGGTGCTCTGCCATGAGGAGCCACAGTTTGATGGGGGCTTGTATTGTCAGGAGTGATATGGTTGCTGGTTGCAACTGGCCCTCCATGTCCATGGCCCTGCAGTGGAGGTTGACTATGGTGGGTATGGTGGTGATGGTTGTTGGAGGGATTGCTGGCATTTCCAGAGCCTGTTTTATTCTGTATTCCAGGATTGTTTCTGTCCCAGAGGTTAACTGTCTTATTATAACTGTTTGGATCACCCCA
Source organism: Tandanus tandanus (assembly GCA_039654325.1). Classification (NCBI taxonomy): domain Eukaryota; kingdom Metazoa; phylum Chordata; class Actinopteri; order Siluriformes; family Plotosidae; genus Tandanus; species Tandanus tandanus. The sequence continues at coordinate 7,007,182 of JBCNYH010000005.1, forward strand.
AGCTGAAGTACCATCATCAATTTCCATCTTGCGCCGGATGGAGGGTGGGGATGGCTCTTCCCATCCTGTGGGCTCTGCAGCATGATTATGTTTTACTCCACCACCATTGCTTCCTCCCCAGCTGGAACCACTATGTTTGAGAGAGCCCGAAGCTCCCCATGAACCCATGCTTCCACCAGAACTACTGCCATTTCCACTCTCCTGAGACTTGTTGTTCCATCCCTGTGTTGAGGCACTGGAGCGTTGTGCATCTCCCCAGCCTCCACCTGGAGATGGTTTTCCCCAACCACGAGGGCTTTCTTTCCATCCTGTTCCATCTCCCTCCCAGGAAGAGCTAGATGGTCCATTCTTCTTTCCTTCTCCTGAGTCACCCCACTCTTCACCAGCTCCACTGTCCCCTCCAGGTTCACTGCCCCAACCATGGGATGGCTTGGGGCCCTCACCCCAACCCTGAGGTTTAGCCTTGGCATGGGAGTCATCCCATGTAGGAGACTTGTTTTCAGAGCCCCAGGACTGTCCAGTTTTTTGCAAACTACCACTGTGGCCTCCTTGTGGAGGGTTGCCCCAACCTCCAGGGCCAACAGAGGGTTTCTTGGTGTTGTCACCCCATCCAGAGCTTGGCTGACTGGGGGAGGTTCCCCAGCCCGATGTAGTGGGGCGATGTGCATCACTCTTGCCCCCAGAGTCAGGTCCAGAACTTGGATTGACACTACCAAGAGATTGTGGTTGTGCCACATGAGGAGTGTTTGAAGATGAACCCCAGGCTTCAGTACCAACATCATTCTTGTGATTTGAGCGTGCAGCTTCTTCCGTCTCCCAGGCTGTGTGCTGACGCACAGGAGTCTGTCCCCATCCTGTGTTGCAAAGAACCCTTGGGTCCATGTCCTGGGCAGGCAGGAGAGGTGGGGCCATATCTCTTGAGCATTCCCTCCTGTGAGTATGACTGTCCGTGTTGTCATTGCTTCCATCACTAGCTGGAGCTTTGGCCCCACTGCCCCAAGAACTGAGTGGTTGCTCTTGAGTGGGAGATCCTCCAGACTCCCACCCTTTAGATTCACTGGATTGCTTGCCCCAGTCCCCATTAGATGAGGCTTTTCCCCAGCTAGAGGTGCCTGAAACGACTCCTTGACCCCAACCATTTCCTGAATCCCAGCCTGAGTCTTTGGAGCTACCGGCATTCTTGACATCTCCATTACCCCACTTGGACCCCTCCTCCCCATTGACCTGTGAACTTCCTGTTGGAGACTGGACAAAAGAGCCCATGCCAACTGGGGTGACACCCCAATTAGGCAGACTATTGGCAGGGCTTATAGTTTCTTGCTTAGTGTGATTTGGTCCTTCAGTGTTAAGGTTCTGAGGTTCAGAGCTAAAAGACACATTCGTGGAAGGAGAGGAGTGTGGTTCAGCTGTGTCACTAGACACCATACCACACCAGGCGGTGGTGCTATTACCATTTCCAGAGTTTCCAGCAGGAATTCCATTGCCACCAACTAAACTTCCACTACTGCTGGATCCAGAAGATGGAGCACCTGGTGGGCTGCAGATATTAGAAGGAGCTTGGTTTGATACTCCAGAGCTGCCACCCATGCCCGTCCCCTCATGTCCCAATACTGGCCAGGCAGAGGGGTTGGCGTTGGGATTCAAATTCAAGTTAAAGTTGGAGGAGCCCCAGGTCCTGGCTCCCATTGATGCATTGCTGCCATCACACTTTCCTTCTCCAGCAATGGCAGAAGATGGGCCAGAGCCCCAGCCTCTACTGGCCCCACTCTGGCTAGAGATAATGCCTCCTGAGTGGCTGTTACTGGCTTTACTGGGATGATTAGTGGGAAAGTGTCCTTGCTGGCTGCCCCCAGTGGCCATGCTCATGCTGTCTGTGTAGCTGTTGATGTTGCTGGCAATTTCAGTATCTGATGGGCATCCTGCAGGGGTGTGGCTTTCACTGCGAGAAATAGACGGCCACTCCTCTGTATCACTTTTGTCTATAACCAGTTGATCCCAGCCACTTTTACTAGTTGTGACTGTAGTAGCACTGGAGTTGATTGGTGTATGTCCCCAGTGGGGACTCTCATACTGTGCTGAATGGCCACTCTGCAAGAGCAAGTCTATAAAGAGACAGACAATGAGTGAAATAATTAATGCACATTGAATATCAGTGACTTAACTAGTGGATCACTTATTTCAAAGAATTCTGAGGTTATGCATTAGGTTTTTGGTAACTATAGAGATTAAAATCTTGCTCGTTTCAAAACTAGACTAGGCAGTCTTTGGTAAAGGTTAAATTCAGCATATAGAGAAAACTGTTTACTGTCTGCTCTATTACATTCTTATTATTTAACTCCTAAAAAACACACCAGCCACTGGCTCACTACTATTACTACTCATTTTAATTAAAGTGGCTAGAAATACTTTACTGCTAACAATATTTCTGCAGAAAGCCAGATGTAGATCTGGCTTCCCAATGAGTAAGCCAGAGCTAAGGAAAAGCTCAGATTAAATGAGAGAGAACCCACAAAAAAAAATCTGAATCAAAGGGGAACCCAAACTATTCTGGAGGAAACCATATAATGGTATTATAAATTATTCATGTGAAGTATATTCGGTGTGTTAAAAGGATTTCCACAGCATAGTCTTTATGAGCAGCAGTTCTTTCCCAAAAAAACCTTCTAGCCAACTAATCTGTCTCTAAGCTGAGACAGATTAGTTGGCTAGAAGGTTTTTTTGGGAAGTCCACAGATTTATAATTCTCAATAAGTAGAGAATCTTTATTCATATAACTTACTTAAGGCAGAAAACACAGAGAGGAACAAGAGGTTTACTTGTTAGGGCCAATTTTGAATTTTTCTACGAAAAGTAGATTCAATATGGGTGAATTATATATAATTTTTTAGCTTAGGGTCTTTCTTACTCAAAATCAAATTTTTTTAGCACGAGCCTTGTAGAAAAAAGTAGGTCAAGGTCACTTACCCAAGGTTAAATAAAATTTCAAACTAATGATTGATTCGCAAAGATTTACATGATTAATACAATCCACTCTTCACTGAAAACACTTTACAAGTGACACATAATAAATGATGACAAAATACAGGGAATATATTTCCAAAAATAACCTGATTTATTCACAAGGGGGATAATCCAAAAAAGTTATGCTTAAAAAAAAAAAAAAAAAGTAAAATAAATATATAATTGTAGCTATATAATGACAATAATAATAATGATAATTATACTTATTATAATTTAAAAAAAATAATTATTTATTATTATCATTATTATTACTATTATTATTAATGATAACGTTAAAGATAATGTTATAAAGATAATAACAATAATAATAATAATAATAACAATAATAATAATATACAGGGCTTTCAAACTGTTTTCCTCTGGGATGCGTTCTTTCATGTCAGATTGGAGCATAATTACCTGGGAGAGGTTTATAATAATTAAACCTGGGGATTTATAATCAATTTTGGACATGTGTAAAAGACTAAATAAGCTTTTCAACTCGCGCTGATAAGGGAAAATCCCATATTATATCAGCGGAGAGATTATGTGGGAAATCTGGGTTGAACTAGTAATTCCGGGAAAAGTAAATGACTCACAGTTCAAAGTTCAAACAAAAGTTCCTTGAGTAAACTGAATAGATTACTGCATAACCTATATATATTTCCCAGCCATATTCTAATTTTTTCTTCCCTCTGCGTGTTATTCTGTCTAGCCCTGGGTTTACACTGGGGCACGATGTCCGTGATCGCCACAATTTTAAAAAAGAATTGCGGCGCTCCATGATTTATGAGCACGAATGGGGTATTAAAAAGGAGGCAGCTCTCAACCAAGAACGGAAATTTGAAGGAATTGTGTTTCCAAATTCATCAAGATCCCCTATGATGGTGCATTAAGGTCTATAAGGTCTGTTAAACTGTGCTCTTCCACCCTTCCTGCGTTCTATCATGATAAGTGTAAAATCCTAATACATCATAATAATCGCCATGATGACCAAGTGGTCAAATATATTTTTAGAATATAACGTGTGCAAGATGGCGGGAGGCACATTATGTGTAGGAAATATGCAAATTTTCTTTCTTTTGAAAACGAAAGTGAGATGGAAATCCAGCCGGCCGCCGGCTTAATTTGAAAGCCCTGTGCATAATATATCAAATAAATAATTGAAATAATAGGAAAGCAGAAAAGAGTGAGTATGTAGATCTAAAAAAATAATATTAGATCTTAGTACAACAATTAAACAGTGAAAGGAAAGGGCAGGAAATCAGGAAACCCACTTCCTAATCATGACACTAATAATAATGCACCATAAATTACGCAGGATGGTAATCTAGATCTAATCTAGCCTCTAGATCTAGGTGACTTCTAGTACTTAGGCTTAACTTGTTAAGAGAAAACTGCTAAGGATAAAAACTAAGTACAACTAAATACACCACCACTTGACTTGACTATGCTGTGAAAAACGGTGCTGAAGTTCTGACGACATTTCCCCCTGCACTCATCTGCCGAGCTGAAGAGAGGATTGCGAATAAGTTACTGCGAAGTTAATGGGGCATGAAGGAAATTTTAACCTTTCGACGCCTTACCGGTAGATCTAGTCAAAAACCAAGTTTAAAATATGTTAAAAGACACTCGCGAGATTTGTTTACCCTAAGCATCGTGGAGCGAGATCAAAGCAATGTGACGTAGGGTAAACAAAACTCGCGAGTGTCTTTCAATATATTTTTAACTTGGTTTTCGACTAGATCTACCGGTAAGGCGTCAAAAGGTTAAAATTTCCTTCATGCCCCATTAACTTCGCAATAACTTATTCGCAGTTCATTCAGTTATGGACTCCTTTAAAACATTTGATGAACAAAAATGATATAAAATATAGCCTCAAGCAGCAAGGGCAGGCTCTCCCACCTCCATACCAGATTAAAGCATCACAACAATTAAAAGAGTTAGCTTTTTTCTACTACTCTGGTGTCACAAAAGCATCAGGCTACATTTAGTGATGCTCAGTGATTCCCCGCCATGCTGGGTATCAATCACAATAATTGTTACAATTCCACCTATCAATTAATCATTGACGTAAAAGAACAATTTTCACAATAAACCAATAAAAATGCCTTTTTTTAAACCTCTTGGGTAAAAAGCACAGAAGCATTTTCAAAAGGGGACACAAGATTGCTCAATTTATACACTGCAGATTTAATTAAATTTCCCATTTACTCTGTGAATATGTTTCACAATCATGAAAAGATGATGAAGAAAGTGTGTTCAGAGTTGGACAGCAAATGAAGAGTCTAGTTACGTGGATGAATCTGATCCAACCAAAAAGCCCTTCAAATGGGTGATGAAGCAAGGAGCTGCCAATAAAATTGGCAAAACATTCAAATTTAGGTAACTTGGTTTTTGTTGAGGTGCCTGTCAAGACTTTTGGTTGATTGATTGCTGATGTTCATGGCTTAAAAGCAATTCTGGTCTTTTCTTGTTTATGCGTTCACTTTCACTTGCATGTGTATTATGATGGTAATCCATGTTATCACCAATTCATGCCAGAAGAAGTAAGAGATGAGAGAAGTGACGAGAGAATGAACCACAAGTAAGTTAGATTATGTAAGTAAAAAACAAGTAATGCAAAAACAAGTTCGTTTTTATTCAGAACTGATGAATGTAATGTCTTAACAAGACAAGTAAAAAATATCCACAAGAACAGACTACACTGAGAATGATGCACGTGAAATATTTTCATGAAACAAATAAAGATCTCAGAGGGTTAAATATTTGTTCCAAAGTTCATTCTGATAGCTTTTAGAGAAGGATTACTTTTAAATGCATTTTTTTATCCATAGCTCTTGTAGTTCAGATGTCATTTGTCTATATCTTGGTCAAATTTTGTCCTAACAAAAATAAATAAAACAAAATAAAATAAATAAAAATAAAAAGATATGCATCATTCGAAAGCGTACTTTATAAGGCTTATTTTATTTCAGACAGGAAATTCTTGTTTTGGAAAAATTGACCCATGTGACTGGTTTGGTGATAAATGCTTTAACAACACACTCATGTACACTCACATAAAATTCTAAAAATAGGTATTTATTTTTAATTAGTGCCAAGTTAGTCTTTACCAGGCAAATCAGTGATCAGCGTTATCTAGGTTAAAAACATAACAGTGCTTATACTGCTGTGTACAGAATTTGCATTGGCATCACACTGCTACATACTTTAACTTCTGCACAAAAATCTGACCAATTAGAACGCACACGCTTCCTTTTAAAATAATACTGTGACAACTGAAAGCATTTAAATGCACCAAGCGGGGCCTTAGATCATGGAGGGGTTAATTATTTGGCAAGCATTGCCCATTTTCCTGGTTGAACTCTGTTGTTTTTGTGTGCCTTTGCATGTGCATGCACGGTTCAGTGTGCTTCGACCACAGGGAAATCAACAGCTTTCCTGCACTCCAAGTAAGCAGCTTGCAGAACACGCATTCAACCAGAGATAGTAAAAAAAAAAATTAAAAATAAAAAAACCCCCAGACACACTGGATGCAAGTGAAAGGAGAGAGAGAGAGAGAAGCATGTCTCTTCTAACATAAGCACCATCCTTTTGAAGAGTCACTGCGTAGCAAAAGGACGCCATTTTATCTAGCCTGAAACATAGCCAAAACAGCCTAGAGCTGTCGTCAACATAACAGTATCGCTCAGGAGCACGTTCCACAAAAGAACACTTATGCCCTGCATAAAACCACCTTCTGTGGCTTCGCGCTATATTTGTAGTTATCAGAACACTGCAAGACCAAAATAAACAGAAGCAGTGCTGCACAGAGAAGAGAGCGGAAGAGAAATGTTTTATCATCTAGAGGGGGTGGGGAAATGACGAAGAAGTGGAAAAGTACCTGAAGAGAAGAGCTTCCCGACCATCGTCCCATGGGCTTTAGGTTGTGTGCAAAACATCAAGCATTCCTGATACAATATGTCTCCTATAATATGTCTTCCAAGGCTCACTTTTGAACCGCTGCCAAGAAACTGCGGCACTGCATGCAAGCGACCGCCCCGTTTATCCCACACTGCTTCGACAGGATCCGACCCTGCTCCTGCACTCCAGCCTTATTTATATCTCTGTATGCTCCTGAAGCGGAGAGCAGACTCGTGCTTATGCTTGCATGTGGGGAGTGCACCCCGGGTGAAGGTTAAAGCAGGGAATGCTTTCCAGTGTGCGATCACAGGGGAGTGGAAAACAGAGCAGAGTGAAACAGATTTTCCTGCCATTGTTCAGTGCTCATTTTACTTGTAAATTGTCACAAAATCTTAAACTGAGACCACCTGGGCTGCAATTAGCACATCACGTTTGGAGCTTCCATAGTAGCAGCACAAAGATAATAGCAGCAATACAGTGGCTGTGCACACACTGCACTGGAACTGACACATGAAAGGGAACACACACTCACTCTCTCTCTCACACTCCCTGCTACCACACTTGCTTGTTGAAAACAATCGGTATTTATGTTTTAAAGAGAGAGAAAAAAAAGGACAACTCTGTAACACCAAATATCAGATGGAGGCTTCCTGCACCTACCCCCGTTTAAAAGGAAAGAGAAACACTCCAGAGCCAAATGGGAAACAGGCTGACATGGATGTAGGCAGGTGGCCAAGAGCTAAATGTCTTTGCAGTGTGCATGCCCTATGAAGAAGTGGGGGAGGAAATTTTGTGTATGTGCGTGTGAGAGAGAGAGAGATTGTGTGTGAGAGAGTGAGAGAGAATGTGTGTATGAGAGCGAGCAAGAGAGAAAGAGCGAGTCTGTGTGTGTGTGTGTGAGAGAGAGAGAGAGAGAGAGAGAGAGAGAGAGAGAGAGAGAGAGCCCAAGATGAGCAAGTGACAAAAGAACAGGCATTAAAAGATAGCATTATGTTCAACATGTATGAGAAACTCGGTCCACCGTTTAAGTTTACAGAGATCAGACGTTTTACTTTAGATTCTTTGGGATAAACATAACGTTAACGCTATCCCTGAGCTATTTAGTGCCCTAGGCAAGCATTTTACTGATGTCACTTGCATTGCAGCCAGTTCCAACACCAATCATTAAGCTCATATTCTCACACAGTAAACTACATATCTTGCCAATCAGTTCACAGAAATGACTGAACGCCTAATATTCTCATGATATTCTTTCCAATGATGAATGTATAACTAACTGTTTATCACACAAATATCTGCAAAAAAAGCCACAAACCCCACATTGTTTCATGATGAGGCCATAATTTAATTAACAATTATTCACTGAAGGCGAAAAGGAATAGCTGTTCAAATAAGCAACATCCATGAAGTGAATAACTGTTTAGTATACACTACATGGGAACACACACACACATATATACATACATACATACACACACACACACACACACACACACACACACACACACACACACACACACACACACACACACA
>JBCNYH010000005.1:7042442-7058601 GCA_039654325.1 Tandanus tandanus
GAGATTTGAGAAGATTGAAAATTTAAAAACAAAGCTTTTCTTGTGGAAAACCTGATGCGGCCCAGCCTCACCCAGACCCTGCCTCCAGCGGCCCCCGGGTGAATTGAGTTTGAGACCCCTGGTTTAGAACATTGAAAACGTAAAGACAGAGAAAGAAAGAAAAGGTGAGTGAATGTAACCATGAAGGAGTTAAAGGGAGCATGCAGTTCACTTTGTCAGTGGCGAAATGCGAGGCCCCTTGAGCAGTGCACCTGCCAAAACCCCGAGAGAAACAGAACAGATAAGCAGACTGTGTTCTATTTGTCAGCATTCACAGGACATCAAATGTCAGCCATGTTCAGGGTTTTCATTCTCCAAACACAACCTTCACTTGCTTGTGACTTCTGACTGCTCACTGCTCTCAACATCACCACCACCACCTACCCCAACCTCCACATATGTGTGTGTGTCTCTGTGGCATCCTGGAGAAGGTAAGGGTTGTCCTGAAAAATACCTGCTGGAGTCTACAGGCTACTCTAAAGTGAAATAAAAAAAATAAAAGTAAAAGCCCCCAAGTGTAAATGTGTGTGTGAACGGTTGTTTGTGGCTGTATTAGCCCTGCTATATAAATAATAGATTGGCAGCCTATTCAAGGTGTACCCATCTTCTCACCTAAAGGGAGCTGAGATATGTGGGCTACTTTTATGGATTTTTGTGAGGGAGTTGTTTAACATATATATTACATTGTGTTTACTGATTTCAGTAAACGTTCATGGCAGTAAGCAGACACTTTTCACACACATCAGGAACACGTAATAAAACCATGCAAAACGCAGTTTGATGCAAAGCTCTCATATAACTCTCAGGCTACTCCACACAGATGATGTGTGGCCAGAGCAACACTACAGCCACAGGACTCGGAGAGACACAAAGCAAAGTTAAATCAGATTAGACTTCATTAGTGGAACTGTGCCAATTCCCCAGATGTATTCTGACCGAGACTCTGGGAATTCTCTGCACTGACTCATATCGCCAACAAAGACAGATGCGGGCAGAAATAAAGAGGGCTATTGCTCTACAAAACCCTAATTAGAAGAGTCTGAAGGCAACAGAGGTTCAGTCTTGACCACAGGCCCACACGCAACACAATTAACAATAAAACGCACACAGACACAAGCTTCCCCCTTGTGTTAGAGGCTTCTAGTTTAAGCAGATGCTCTAATGAGATTTATGAGCATCTACTTTTCATGTGTCATAAGCCCCTCTTCCATCTGGTCACAAACAGATTCGTGGCCAGCCTCACTGTGGTCTGAGGGCCACATATCACTGTGCATGGCAAAAAGGGCATGACCAATATCTCCAATCCTGGTGGAACCCAGTTTTCCCTTCAATCACTATAGCATTCCTTTATACAATTACAGGCGGAGAACTGAAATAGTCAAAATAAATGTTTTTTATAAATATATATGCATAGCCCAGTATAGAAAAATTCACCAAGTTGACCTTTTGTACAATATACAATCCCATCCAAGACCTTTCTGAGGGCAACCTATGCAACGCATTTGGTGATCCTATGTCATTTCCTTTCAAGATTATCACACTAACAAGTCTTGACAAGCCAAATATAGAAAAAGTGACCTCATGACCTAGCAACAAGGTCAAAGCTACCCATATACAAACCCACCCTATTCGCACCTGAAGGGAACCCATACACAAGCTAGTGACGCTATGTCATTTCCTTCCAGAGTTATTACACTAACGAATTATACAGACCTTTGATGACGGCAGGAGCTAAAAATATTTTTTTCCACAGCTAAAGGTGAAACATGTCCTACAGTTTTCTCGCTTCAAATCTGCTTATATTATTCATGGATATTCAATATGTTTCCTATTGTTTACATATGTTAAATGACTAGCATACTTCACCGTCTCCCTTGCTGTTAGAGCCAAACACTGACTCATGTACAGTCCAACTGTTCACACATAGTTATTTAAAAAAAAAAAGAAAGAAAAAAAAAAAAAAAAAAAGTAGATTCTAACATTTATTTACAATCTCTGGTACTTAGGATTTAGGAGCTAAAAGTGTTTCAGTTATTTAGGCATCCCAGTGAATATACTGAATATATTCTATTACATTAACAGCTAATAAGTTCCTTTACCCAAACAGACTATATACAGTATAAAGTTATACACAGAGGGGAATGATTTATATTCACACTAGTTGCTGTCACTCAGATGAGGATCGGGTCCCTTTTTAATACGGTTCCTTTAAAGGTTCCTCATGTATTCTCAGAGTTATTCCTCCGTTGGCTACAGCTTGCGCATTTGCGACACATTGAAGTTATATCTGGAATTTATATTGTTCTATAAAGCTACTTTGTGAAAATGTACACTGTTAAAAGTAGTAAGCAAATAAAAATACATTTAAATTAATTTAATTCTGATTGGACAGAAAGTGCTGAATAATTCTACTTACTACACAGCTCATTTAAATACTGGATTGGTCAATTCTGATTGGTCAATCACTGCATTTAGTGGTGTGTTATTTCTATAGGACACCTTGCTGTTAAGTGCTATGGACGTCATTAACAGAAGCAATAAAATCCTTTTCAATTCAATAAAATCATATTTGAATCTAAATTTTGTGCCAAATGATCGATTTCTTTAATAACTACCTGGGTAATTAGCGTTTACGTGTATTGAAGCTGGTCTTCATCATAAAATAGATCAGACACTAAGATAATTCAGTGGTGATATTCGTGGAGATGATGGAGGTAATGATGGTGTAACACTGCTTTAAGTATGCTCATTAGGAAGTCAAGTCATAACTGCAATGCAGACATGAGTGACGAATCATAACTTTAGGCAATAAGGAGCCATAATAGTTCACTGACTCCTTTTAAAGTTTAAAAGACATCAGCGTTGTTAATCTTGATTTCTGGGAAACTTGCCTAATTACATTGAATACATTCAGTGATGGAGATTAAAGACAAGAATGAGAACTCACCTTCGGTTTCCTGTTCAGCAGCCTGAAAAGAAAGATTAGAAGTGGATTAAGAGGATAGCCACCAAATTTCAATCACTGCGTAGGTTTATTTATAACATTTCTTCTTCTTCTGTTTCCACTGTAACAGATAGCCATTGTAAATGTAGCATTAATAAACCATAGAAAAGTAAATGTGACAAATTACCTTGCAGTTAATGACTTCTGTTTAAATATTTATGACGCAAACCTGTGTTGGAAGCTGTTTATATTAAATGAGACTAAAAATAAAGTGACATTACTTAGATCAAAATATATGACAAATTTACATCATGATTGAGTAAAGGTCCTTGCACACCAAGTCCAAACTCTGTGATTAGAAACTGGCATGAAATCACGCAGGTTGTTAAATGCAAGTTCTTACTGCTCTACACACCAAGGAAGAAATCAGGTGCAATATTATAAAAAGCTCTGAACTGAGCGCTAGATTTCACTCTTAAACACAACACTATATGCATTTCTTGTTGCCCAGCATCCCCTCTCTCAGCTTCTGCTGTTTGTTCCACCAGTAAGCTATCGCTTTCTGTTGAAGATATCTACATTGTCATCACCACTACCAGATGACATCACCACCACTCAGGACACTAGAGAGAGTCGCAGCATGAAACGAGCATAAAATAAAACGTATTTTGTGTGTGTGTGTACTAATTATGAATATATATTAATTAAGTATATGGTGCTTATATCAAAGTTACTGACCAAGTCTGACTGAATTCCATAGAACAGTTCAAGAGGAACTGTGGATAGAAATGTCAACACACTTTTTTTTTTTTTTTTTTTTGGTGGGGGGTTCACAAAAAAACTTTTGTGAATAAGGCAAATTTTTAGGGGGAAAAAACACTTAATATACATATGGTGTACATCTATGGGTTACATCAAAGTTACTGACCAATCAACTGTTCAGCAATGGATACAAGATTTTTGGAGCTGAAATCTGTAACACTTTTTTCGCAAAATTCATTTTAGAGTTCATACACATGTATTTCAGTCACAAATGTAATTGAGACACTGTCAAGGGCAGTAAACTAATTAAAGTAAAGGGCGTCTAATATAACGAGTTCCCAAACTCAGTCGGTTAAGTGTGTATGGACTCACAAAGCTACAGTGGCCTTCAGCAAGAATAACTTGGATATTAAACATCTTTCCACCGTGCTGAGAGACTTCCATGTGAGCAGAACATGTTCACAAACCTTTTGTGGTTAAACGGTCTCTAATGTATCATGGATCATTTCAACTATAGCAAAGCTTCTCTAAATCAGTGAGGGTTCAGTAACATACATTTAGAAAATGATGAAGGAGCAGCACTGTTAAAATACGATGTTCAACAGTACAGTAGATTTTTTTTTTTATATTAGTCTAAGTCAGTTATAATTATTTTGCAGGTATTGAGTACTATTTAAATAATTTATAAAGAATAAAAATTAAACCTGATAAAAAGTATAATAAAAACATCGTCTAAAACCATCCATTTTTACATTTTAACAACACGTACAGTGTGCGAATTTTATCTGGGAACTTTTTCTCAGCCAAAAACTAAGACATTTTTGGATCAGTTTGATAGCCAGAGCTTTGAACCTCTCCCTCATTCACAAGAATTGTTCAAACCCTTGGTTCATTCTTATGGGTATAGAATACAGACCGAGTACAAAGATGGTGGGTGGAAATCCCCTCCAGTGTAAGAAGCGAGAGGATGTAGGAGGTGCTAAGTAAACACACTCTACTCAGCTCCCACTTCAAAAAAATAAAAAATAAAAATAAATAAAAAACCACCCCTTACCTTTTTCTGAGCAGCTTCCTTTTTCTTCTTTTCTTCTTGCTTTTTCTTTTTCTTTTCTTCCATCAAATGTATTTCTTCCTGTGGTTCTTGCCTCAAGGTTCTCCCAACTGCAATAAGAGGCAACATGTGCAAATGGTAATTATGTCCTAAACACCTAAATTTAACACAGAGCAGAAGTGGAGGTTCTTAAGCTGAAGATTCACTTGGGGAACATCCAACAGAAAAAACAAACAGATGCTAAAAATTACTCATGCAAAAGGGAAGTTGTTTAAATTAATTTGCATATTCTTTACTGTGATATAAGAATTTTCCTTATTTCCTTAATACTTACTAAGAAATTATCCAAGTACCCACTCAGCACTAATCATATATTAATAACACACTTTGCTTAAACAGATAATTCAAGACTAATGATATCATAGGCTGGGAGGTATACTGGTATTAAAGTGAGTACTGGTATGAAGAAGTACCACGATATGAATTTCCTAATAATTTGAGTAAGGTAAGTAAAAACTGCTGGGCTTTTTACACCCAATCCACCTGGCTCATCAAGCCAAAGCTTATCCCGGTTTCTGCAGCAGGAAGTGACTGGGAGTTCTAGTCCATTGCATTTCACTGTCACAGTATTTTACTGGTACCCATTTATACTGCTGGGTGGACAGAGACACACTTTTGCTTGAGACCTTGGCATGGGGTCTAAATATAGTGGGGGTCTGATGGGAATCAAACTCAAGACCTCTCGATTATGAACCCAGCACCCTAACCACTACACCACCATACAACGTGAAAACTGTATTAAACCTCGTTGGCCTTTTAATGTTAACTGATTATTATGGCAGCATGTTGGATGTCACATTGCTGTGAAGGACACACTCAAATTCTCTCGGATTGACAGAATAAAAGGAATGGACTGTGGGTTTGGGGACTTTTCATTATTTGTTAAATAACAGTTTGGGTTGTTTTTTTTTTTTTTCATTGAATATTCAAATTAGAAATGCCAAACTGTCCTGTTGTTTACCCCGGAAGTGGCACACGAGGTTGTGTGCTGAGCCCTCTCATATTTGACCTTTACACGCATGACTGCTCTCATCAGCTCGTCCCTACTTGGGCGAAGTGGGAAAACTGACTGATGTTCAGAAAAAAACACGACACTGAAAACCAAAACCCCCCAAAAAAACTAATAATAGACTTTAGTAGAAACCAATCAGATCCTGCTCCTTTTCTCATCCATGAAGCTTGCATGGGACAGGTCACTTCTTTCAAGTTCCTGGGCACCCAAATTTCTGCTGACCTCTTCTGGACTATAAACACTCAGGCTGAGTAGCTGCTGCACTTCCTGAGAGTGCAACCTGAGTAGAAAGCTGCTGCTGGTCTTCTATCGCTCCTCTGTGGAGAGTGTACTTGCATACGGTCTGTGTGTGGTACGCAGGCCGCACAGATGGGGACAGGAAGACCATCAGCGAGTAATAAACTCAGTAGGAAAAATCATTGGCTGCTCCCTGCCCTCCCTGGACACTATAGTCAGGTCCCACTGCCTCAGCAGGGCCAACTCCATAACAGCTGCCCTCTCTCACCTAGCCAATCACCGGTGTGATCTGCTGCCCTCCAGACAGACCTACAAGTCGATTAAATTTCACTCTTCCAGGTCACAAACAGCTTCTTCCCCGGAGAAATTTGCACCGTAAACACTGTCTCTGCATAAACGACTGATATTTTAAATGCACGAGTACATTTGATCTGCTCTCTATATGTGTGTACCTGTGTACATATAAGTGCAATAGGGTGGCACGGTGGTGTAGTGGTTAGCACGTCCGCCTCACAGCGGGAAGGTCCTGGGTTCAAATCCCTCCCACAGTCCAAAGACATGCACATTAAGCTAATTACCTGTTCCAAATTAACCCTAAGTGCAAATGTGATCACGTATGTGTTGACCTGTGCGAGCTGTTCAGGGTGTACCCCGTCTTCACCCAGTGTCGGGTGAGATAATAAGTGAGTGATTGCCAAGTTCAATATTTACACTGACTCTTTTCTATGTGCTCTGTATTATGTCTTATAAGTGCAACATTTGCATTTCTCTCAGGCGTTTTGATTTGTTGATATTTGAACTGACATCTTAATGCACCAGTACACTAATACACATTTTCTTTCTTTTCTATTTGCAATACTACATTTATACTCTAAACTGTCCTACCTTGTTGTTTTTAAACTCTTCTTTAAATCAGAATCAGAATACTTTATTGATCCCGGAGGAAATTGTGTGAATTGTAAATAGTGAATTGTGTCAATAAACTGTTCTACTTTATTGTAATATACTCTTCTTTAAGTACAGCAACTGCAATTTAGTTATGCAATGACAAAGTCTGTTCTATTGTATTGTATTGTATTCTATTCTATTAAGTAGAATCAGCTTGCTTCGAACAGTCTGCTGTCACTGACTATGGATCTTTCAATCGAAGTACAACCTACGTATTCGAAGTTAAGTACAATAGCCATTAGCTAACAACATGTAAAAGTTAGGCAGTATATACAATTTGAAAAACTAAATGAAAATCCACCTCATAAACAGATTCAATCACAGCCCTCTCCAGTTGTGTAACCAATTCATCTTTTCTGTTAAAGGTTGTGCTGAGCACAGAATCTTCTTACACTCATTTCAGAGCAATGCTACACACCACTCCGACACAGCATGGTGAAAATCTCAAAATGTGACACATCATCTCTGAACAACTCTTGAATGAAGCTACCTTACGGTTCCAGGCTCGCCATTGTGTTGTTATAACCACCGAAGAGTAACATGAGGTGAAGTAAGGTCAGTCTGTGTAATAACTTCCGAGGCACACAAGCTGAACAAATAAAAAAATCGAAATTGAGTTTGGGGCTCAGAGTGCTTTTCTTTCTTCTTTTTTTTTGGTATTTCTGATTTGAACATACAATCAAAGTACACAAAACAAACTGTTATTTGTTTTTATATATCTCAAATTATCAAATGAATAATGATTTCGTAATATGGGAAGAACAAATGATATCCAGACCCTTCCTCTTTGCAAGTTAGAAACAAAAAAGCAAGCAGATGAAAACGTACACGCACACTTGCATACACAACAGGGAAGTGAAATATGACAAGAGACCACCTGAGACACATTTGGAAACGCCATAAATGGCAGGTGTGAACTAACATACATACGAGCTGTCCTGATCACCAAGTACACACATACAACCAGGTGAGAAAGGGATCTCGGAAAAGGCTGCATTGTTACTTTTATGGTACTGAGCGCTGAGGCAAACACAGCATTAAAAAGACTGGGCTCAGATGCAAGTGACCACTCCTACTTTCTGAGCACAAGCCAGTGTGCAGCGAGCTACTGTTAAGGGAACATGCTGTGGAAAATGTTCTATTATTTTTGAAATAAGATTTGTTGGTGTAACTTGGGGTGAACAGGATCTTTTAAGTTTATAATGGCCTTTGAAAGGAAATACCCAGAGAGAACAGGCAAGTTCTCCGAGCGGCAATTGGCAAGACATGCAACATGGCTGGGGAAAAAAACAACAACGGTGATTAATAGACATTGACATGTGGCTGGGAATCAGGTTTCCGATGTATCTAATTCGACACCAGGAAACACTGTGTGCCTGAACGCAACCCTTTTAAGGTGGGATTCATTCGCAAAAATGAAGGTGACAAGGACACCAGTGGATATTCAGGTTGTACGTTTCAGTGTCTTTAACAATAATTCCAATTCTTTCTGCAAAATGCACGGCTTTGTTTTGTATTAAATCCCTGCTCCTCCATCTTTCACCACTGAGGACAGCAAGACTGCAATATGATATAATATAATAGGCCTAATATTTATTACGACAGTTCTACGCATCATGTTTCATTATACAGAATCTTCACTCCTATAGCTTTTGATTATGCTCCAGCAGGACATCACTACATATACACATTACATACTGTCTTTTTCCATATTAAATAACAGCAGATGCTAATATCTTTATTTGATTCAATTTGAAACCCGTGTGTTTCTCAGCACTGGTGCGCACACCAAGCAATCTCCAATCCATTTACATGAGCGCAGCTCTCATTGTTGTAGAATTAGTCTGTAACTATCGTGGTACTTCCTAAAACCACAATCATTCTACAAAAACAAAAGTACTTTGTACTTGATCATAACATAATATACTCTTTTCCAAACAGCTGTATGGATCGATACTGGAAATGAATTGTATCGACAGGCAAGAGGCGGCGTGTCGACGAGGAGCATGGTGAAAGCAGACAAGATGGTGGAGGAGGAAGGGGATGGTGGGGTGGATTCTCTCTGGGCACAAAGCCAAAAATTGCCAGCGCCACAACACAAACAAGACTGCAGCAAACCCCAGGGAGTCCGGTGACTAGCAACAGCGGTGCTCAGAGGAAGAAATCTGCAGCTTCTCTGTCTGAGAGGCACGTTATATTGCTTCCATGTCATTTGTGAAGACTAAAGCTAACGCACCATCCAAACTCGGGGAACCCAAAATCCACTCTCTCGCAATCACATGTGAAAACGAACAAAGGCAGAGAACAAGACAGTGCCAAGAGTGAAAGCAAAACAGCTGTGTGAGCAAGTACGGGTGCCAGCAAGAACGACATGAACTAAGACTTAGATTTAGTATTTAAATAAGGGCAATTCCAAATATTTAGCAAAACAAGTGAGAACAGCACACGTTGACTCAATGTTGTAGCAGCCCAGGTAATGGTAATTTTCATTAGTACAGACTACACAAGGACAACCTGGTTTCGCTAGCTGGGTGTTAACAGAAATTGTCCATTCAAACATTATCCATTAAGGATAAACACACAAGGTTTCTCACCTTCACTGATTCTAAATCTTAGAAATTCAACAAAATGCCATTCTTAAAAAAAATAAACTGGGGTATGGGGGTGTCTTAGGATGAACTACGCAGTAATGCCTTAATGCTTTTAAAGGCAAAAAGCACTTTATTCAAACTTTGCGTTTCAGAAGATGCTGTTATGAAGCGCACATGAACATTGTGATGGAGCAGGTGGCGTGATCGTCACGCCTTGCAAATAGGAAAGCAAATAAAAAATTTGAGTTCGCTTTTTTTAATGTTTCGATGGAGAATATACATCACATTTAAATTAGTTTAAAAAGCTATGCTCTGCTTGTCCTGTATGTGGAGCTCACCTGCCTCTTCATACTTAAAATTTGCAAATAAATAAATAAAATATAACAACGTTCCTGTGTAATACTAAAACAATGTTTCAACTCAGGCTTAGTGGATATCGCTGTATTGAATAGTCTCCTTGATGTTCATCTCATGGACTATTCAGTGACATCCACCAATCCTTGGGTGAAAAATTGTTCATTATAAACCAGCCAAGAAACAGTCGACGACTTTCAAACAATACACAATACAGGTGAGCTCTGAGTGCACATGTGATCAGGTCCAAGAGCTGTGTGCATCTCTAATTCGCTTTGTAATTAAGGATATACTATGCGGAAAGGTGCATTTCAAGTGATAAAGGGGCAAAATGCAGTCACAACATTGAAATTTACAACATTATGGAACTTTGGGGATTCAGAATAATCGTAGAATATTAGCGTGCATGTAAACATACTGACTGATCTCTACTTTTGTCTACATTTTTACTTTGTTCAGTGTAGAGCTTAAACAATCAATCAACCAATTCAATTTACTCAATTACAAAAAAACCCCCATCTTTGATGCTAATTCTCTTTCCATTGAGGCTTTGTTTTATTTATATATCTATAAATGGCTCAGTGTTCAGCATGGATGATCATTACTGTCACAAAGCATGTTCATGCAGTGGACACGTGATAGGAAAAAATAATATGATGGTCCGGACTGAGAAGGACAGGTCAGAAAAAACTGCATTCATGTGATTATTATAATAATCTACCTGAGTAGTGTTATGCTTCAACCAGCTTAGTTAGTTACTGTTACTTATGTAATGCTCAGCTGTTATCAGTGCAAGATTACAGGCGAAATTTTTGCAAACAAATGCGGGGCAAGGAGCGGATTTTTAAACTGAAAATTAGAACCAGGATCCCTCCCCTGTTACACAACTTAGCCCAACAACTCCGGTTTCAGGATTCGGCACAGATATTAAACTGAAGGGATTTTAAATGAAAATAGACTAAACAAAATATAATCATGGCTGAGTGATTATTTTCAAAAATTTGATGAAAAAATATACATTGCTTAGCTAGATTTACTTTAAATTTTTATCACTGACACTATATAGTGAAGAATACTTCCTCAAGGCATTAAAAAAAACAACAGCGCTTTCATTGTAAAAAATTTTTTTCCTTTAATATTTAGAATGCTATCAGTTCATAGGTTTCATTTTAACATTAAGTTGCACAATATAAGGTCAAGTTTATTAAAGGTAAATTTAAATTAATTTAGATTTTGCATTTCAGAAAATGAATTCCTTTAAAAGTCAGAATGCAACATGGCAGCTGGCAGCTAAAATACACTACATGGTAACCAGGTCATGACTTCAAATTTGGTATAAACACTTTGCACTTCAAATCCTAAATATTAATAATTCTAAAAAAGCAAATGTACGAGTTCATCATTTAAAGGCAGTTGTTTTATTTTACCGGTCATGCATTTATAGCAAAAAAACCCTCTCATTTCATTACTCAATGGAAAGATTTATATAATACTCGATTAATAAAATAATCCATTGTAGCAACCCTAGCTTGGGATCACTACTGTTTAATTTTACTACTTCACATTGGTATACACCCTTAATTTAATTGCTTGATATGCTAGATAAGGCTTTGCATGACATTCCATGGGCTTTCCTTTTTAAACTAGCTGAGTGCTACGACGTACTATTCCCACCTACATACTAAAAATAACGGTGGAAACTATGTATTCCGCAGCATATTGTGCCTTTCCCAAGCTTTTCCAACTGAACTGTCACACCAAAGATGTGTCTAAAAAGATCTGCCAATGACTGCCATTCACGGCTGTGTTGCCTTGTCAGCTACAGTATCTGTTTTTTTTTTTTTTTTTTCATTCTTCTTCTTCTTTTCAAACAACAACATTCAGATGTATTATACCCAGCACAGCGCACATGGCCACAACAATGAATTTTAAGACTGTGTAAGAGCATGCAGTAAACGCGTGTTGTATGGTAATTTGAGCATTATGTGGCCTCTTTTTGTCTGGTCCTCCCAATAGCCTCTTTCACCGCCAGAGAATACACGGTTTCTTTAATACGCTTGCATGCTGACAGGAGGGCCCTGATCCTGCAAAGGGGGCTGAATCTACTCTCCAAAATTAGCAACTACTGCACCACCAATCATGGGGCCAGGGGGCTCACACAGAGAACAAGCACGTCAGCAGCTTGTATAGAGCCTTGCACACGTTTCCCACAAGGCATCTGTAAGTCCTACACAAGCCGCGAGTAAACAACAGTAAGAGGGAAACAATCAGTACAAATAAAATCTCACATCAGCTGATCCTGTCAGCATGACTGCACTCCATCCGTCTCTGTAAATAGTGCTTTAAGTGTGTATGCACATGTGTGTGTCTGCAACTAATTTAATGCCAAATGTATCCAAACATTTATCTAACCACTATACCAGCAGTTCTCAATCTTCCTGTCGCCGAGGACTGCTTTAACTATGAATTAAGATAAACCCTTCAGTACAGACTGATTTCATGAATGTTATAATACTACAGTATGTTGAATTCTTATCAGAGCTACAGAGCTTTTTATTCCTGTTATTCCTGATATTCGCACCCACGGGTCACACATCAGTTCCCGACTGTCATTATTTGCAAGCTGATTGTTTTCGAGTTGAGATTTCGATTAAATCCGTTCCCATTCATATGACCAAAATAAACAAACCCAACTATAATAACTATAAGAACACAATAATACATTTGAAAATGATGGGTTATAATTTTTAACTAAATTAAAGAAGACGGCACTTGTTAAAATCTGTCCAAGTGCAAAATCTTAGCCTGATAGCTGCCATGTTAATGAATTTATGGGTGGTTACTTGAAAACTGAATCAAAAGAACGATCTAATCAATATTAAAGTTAACATAAACAAGTATGGCTTTAAAGGTAATTTCTTTCAGTATTTCAGATGTTTGTGCATCAAAATATTAATACTCATGTATATATAGTTTCCCCACTGCACAGGCAATGACTTTAAACTAACCCCGGGTTTACACTGGGACACGATGTCTGCGATCTCTGTGATTCAAAAGCGTGTTGAGCTCTACGATTTATGAGCACAAATAGGGTATAAAAAGGAGGCCTAAAGATGAAACTTGAACAAATCATATTTCCAAGTGCATCAAGATTCTCTACGATGGCGCATCAAGGTCTGTTTTGCTCTGTTAAGCTCTTCGGCACTCTACTACTATTCCCACATTCTATCACGATTGGCATCAAATCGCAATACATTGTAATAATTTTTGACAGTCAAAAAGCTTGCCATGATCAGCATCATCACGAATCCATCAAGTTCCCTCAAAATCATCAAGATTTAATCCCGCACGCTCCTCATGATTCTCACAAAATTGCAGAGATCGTGGACATCTTGCCCCAGTGTAAACCCGGGTAGGCCTTTTAACTATAGCTAATATAGCTAACATGATTTTGCACCCACAAAAAATTTGTCTAGAGATTTGAATGATATCAACTTTTACCAAGTACTACAGGTAGAAATATCTTCCCAACTCGACTTTTGTTAAACTGTAGTAATACAACCCCGCTACTACGCTTATTTCATTTTTTTTTTTCTAATTATGATCTTTTATTGTCTGAAAACTTTGCAATTTCTAAGAAAGCTGAATGCTTGCTCACTTGTAGATCATAAAATATCAAAATATAGAGTTTGTTTCCTAACTCAGTACCATTCAAAGGTTTGGACACAATCTCTAATTTCATTTAAATGGGTACAAGTGTCCAAACTTTTGACAGATGCTGCACATGTTAATTCTGTGGCTCCATGCATGAACCTGATACCCCACATGCTCCCAAAATTTTAGCTTGACATGCCTGACAATGCTGTTGAAAATGGCCTGAGTGTTATTTTCTGATTAATAGGAGACATGCGAATGAAGCCATCATAATCCTAAAATCCATGTCTGGATGGCTGATAAGAAATTTACAGATTATAATTTTCTCAGTGTTATGCATCTGTGGGTTATCAGGTTCATGCATGGGGCCACATAATTTATGTCTCAATATTCAGTAGTGTGTACAAATCCGAGACACCCTATATTCAGCACAGATTCTGTTAAAGCTAATTTCTGCATTACTGAGCCAGTACGACAACAGTTTAGATTTCCAAACATACATTTCCTTTGAAAAGATTTAATGCGACATAATAATGTTTATACAGTAGGAATAAGTCAGTCAGGAAAGTGACATGTTATGCCACAGACTACTTTCCAAACAAAGAAACAGAATGAAAGCTGTTGGGTTTTACATGCAAAAAAGATGCAAGTGTGGCCGTCAAAGTTTCCGGATTCTCCAACATGCCCAGTAAAACGAACGTGTTTATTTACTTACAAAACTTCAAAGTGTACCTGAGACCACTAACGTTTTTGTTTTTTTTTAAGCAAAGCATTTTCACACCCTGGGATTGGCAGTAGTTACGATACAAGATATATAAAATACAAAATTATCAGTTTGACTTAGTAGGATTAATGAAAATGGTGTCATATTTTGTGTGATGACGACATAAAAATGGTAAATAATGCATGCAGCTTTTGAACGGTGCGACAACTGAGCTCTGTACAGAACTAGGGTGCTGATTCACACATAAAGCCATAACCGATATTGAAGCCATGTGACCAAAATATTTGGGCTTCCTACTCATGCACTTAGCAATCAAAAACAAGCCGTCATAAGATAAGATTAGCTAAGCCAAGATAAGAGATGAGACAGTTCTTTATTTGTCCATGATAAGAAAATTTGCATTGTTACTGCAGTGAAAAATGTCAGAGAGCATTTAAATTGAATAATTAGAAATAAAAATGTGACAGTAAAATGAAAGGTTTAATGCATTTTGGATACATTAAAATACCCTGAATCAGAAAACTGTCTGGCTTTTTTTTTTTAAATTAAGTACTACTATTGCAAATAACAGCTCACTGAGAGCTCAAATATGGTGAGCGAACACTTCAGCTTATTGGGCCAATGAGAACTCCAGTTCTATATTAAGCTTGATGAGATCGGCATGAAAATCGAGCCAGCGCACACTGGGAAACATGTAGGTTTGCCAGCATTCCATCGATTCTTAACAAACTGCTACAACTATACTGTTACGGTTTGGTGTGGTTGTAGTAGCTTAGACTAAATCTTTTCCCAATTTACACAATCTTCTGGGTAATAATTTGACCCAAGTAGCAGCCCTAACAGCTTTTATTAGCGTCTTACTTCTAGCTTATGTTACATTTTCTTTGGATGCGCATGGAAAAAAATATAGTGTTTCAGAGTTGTTGTACAACATTACATTATAATACCATGAGATGGTGTAACATTTCTGGTTACATTTAACATTAAAGAAGAATAATCATTTCATAATTGCTTAATACATGCTAAAAGGTTTTTCAACATTAAAATAGGTGTCCAAATGTTATCTAAATAATTATTAAATAACTGTATTCTAACTGAAGTTTATAATTCCCTCTAGTTTTGTTTATTCATAACATTTAATTTTGTGATCTTTAATCTAAGTATAATACAAAAGACAACTCAAATTATACAAAATACACATGATTCAAATGAACTTGTGATTTATTTGAATGACAAAACTCACCAACACCTGTAATACTACCAAAGTGAAAATGTCACTGCCCCTACATTTAATACTTGGTTCTGCCACCTTAAGCAGCAACAACTGCAATCAAATACTTCCAGCAACACAGCAGGAGATCAGTCTTTGGCATCGCGATGTGGAAATCTGGCCCACTCATATCTACGAAATTGCTCTAATTTATGCTTTTTGAATATGAAACGTCCTTTTCAG
The DNA here is from genome assembly GCA_039654325.1 of Tandanus tandanus. NCBI lineage: Eukaryota > Metazoa > Chordata > Actinopteri > Siluriformes > Plotosidae > Tandanus > Tandanus tandanus. Next base: position 7,058,272 of record JBCNYH010000005.1, read on the forward strand.
GTCCATTCCAAGTGTTTAGTATCTGTACCTATCCCTGGTCATGTCAAATACTGACTATGTTTAGTTTAGATTTTATGGATTACTGCTCTTATTATGTATATTAATGTAGAGATGTTTACTTAAATTATTTTAGACATTTGATTTACAATAATTCTTTGCATGTGCTGAAGGCTTTTATACAGTAACGTACTGATTTCCTTTATAAACTGTATACATACTGTATAAGCTGGGACATCACATTGGGAATTCAAACCATTTTACATTTACAGCATTTGGCAGACGCTCTTATCCAGAGCGACTTACATTTATCATTTTTATACAACTGAGCAA
>JBCNYH010000005.1:7098516-7117612 GCA_039654325.1 Tandanus tandanus
AAAAAAAAACTAATTCCAATAGTTAAAACACCCCCCAATAAGTAAAATGTTACTCCCACCCCCCTTTTTTAAGGATATCTCAACAAACAATATCTACACCAGGAGGAAACTCAGCCTTATCTGTAAGCAAACATTAATCTCAGGTAAGATGGAGGTTGGGGCTAAGAGCAAGGCTATCGCCTGTCTCAAATGAAAAATGGCTTTGTGTGTCTCACTAGTCGGTGAGAGCAGGAGAGTCATAAAGTCCAGGCGTACACAAAACAGGAGTAAAAGAATGAATTTGTGGTAAAGCAGTGCTACTATTCCCTGAGGTGTGTATGTGTGTGTATCTAGCCAGCGCTGTCATTTGCATAGTGCATAATCTCCAAGACTTTGCCATGCAAATGCCTTATAACATAGAAAAAAACTGGAAGCCATCAGGAGTAAATTTATATGCACACAGCCAGCCACTGCTGAGATTCTAAATCACTTTCAATTACATGACACTTTCAATATAGAGGCTCTGATTTAAAATTCTCTTGAAAATGAGGCTTGAGGCACACACCACCCAGAGTCAGTTTCAATGAAACTTTCACCCTTTTTCTTCTCATATGAAAAGGTCCCCCTTTAAAAATACAAAGTGTAACATTTTGGAGGATATATAATAAGAAATTAAGTATGTTGTCAACAAATAAACTTTTATTAATCTATAATGCTTTTTTAAAAAAGTCATCGACTTTTCGGAACCTTAGAATAAGCTGTTTATATCTACATGGGGAGCGGGTCCCCTCTCATGAAAGCCACCATCTTGGATTGTCATGTTTCTACAGTAGCCCAGAATCATACAGGCATCAAAGGGGAGGGTTGGGAATTAAATTTTAGTTGGTTCCAGTTTGGTACCTGACCACTAGATGCTGCTAGATACCACAAAATCTTACGCATTGTACCTTTAAAGGTTTTTTTGCTTTGTGCTTTCATGGAGGTTAGTGTCATTGAAAGTATCTTAAGTCTATTTGTTATACTGTATGTCAGAATAGCTTTATTTTAACATAATGACCTTTACACGGCGGCACAATGACACAGTGATTAGCACGTCCGTCTCACAGCAAGAAGGTCCTGGGTTCGATTCCCGGGCTCGGGGCGCTTCTGTGTGGAGTTTGCATGTTCACCCCACGCTTGCGTGGGTTTCCTCTGGGTACTCCGTTATCATCCCACAGTCCAAAAACATGCAGAGCAGGCTAATTGGCTGTTCCAAATCACCCCTAGGTGTGAGTGTGAGTGTGAATGGTTGTGTGAGTGTTGGCCCTGAGATGGCCTGGCGAGCTGTCCAGGGTGTACCCCGCCTTCACCCAGAGTCGGTTGAGATGGGCACCAGCCTCCCTGCGACCCTAATGAGGAATAGGCGGCTTAGAAAATGAATGAATAAATGACATTTGGCAGATGCTCTTATCCAGAGCAACTTACATTTTATTACATTTTTTTTAAATACAACTGAGCCATTGAGGCTTGAAGGCCTTGCCCAATGGGGAGCGTTTGAACCTCTTAACATTAATAAGACAAAATGCAGCATGTCATAATACCAAAAACGGAAAAAATCTATCAACCAAGAATACATTCCTGAGTTGGAAACCATGTATCCACCACCTGCTCAAATAATTTGAGGAAATCCTCGGGATCATCTTGAGCCCCTATTTTGGTGGGGATGGTGCCAGGGAAGCGCGACGCTGTCAGGGAGGTGGCGGTGGCACTGTATCTTTGTACCAGGCCCCAGAGCTTCTGCCAGTTCCCCTGCTGGGCCTGGAACAGCACTGATGATCAACAGCATGCTGATCGGCATGTAGTGAAGTCAGTGCCGTGTGCTGGCTCAGGTGGATCTCTGCGCCGGCTTGGGTGAAGTCGGCAAGAGATGCGGATTCCATTTTGGTGGCTTCATCCAGGATCTTGGATTTCACCAGTGTGACAGATCTCAGGTTCAGGATACTGGAGACTCAGAGACAGACCGTTCACTCTGTTTACTGTTTATCAGCTTTTCAGCTACTGTGTTCTCTCTGAGACACAATATGCACCAAACTACACATTATAGACAAGCGCGCACATGTGCGCGCGCACGCACACACACACACACACACACACACACACACAAATAGGTGCTGGTAATTACACACAGGTGAGAACATACAAACTCTACATAGAAAAGCCCTTGCCAAGATTTAAGGCCAGCATCTCCATGCTGCACTGCTAACCACTTAGCCAGCGTCCCACCTCAGCTGTGATTATTTAGGCAAACTCTTAATTAATGATTATGACATTAAACAAAAATGTGATGTTTAATTTTCCATCTTTATTTCATTAAAATAACAGATATCAAAGATATTTGTGTTACTCTTAATACCAGTAGAAACAATTGAATTACTATGAATATACATAACAGGACAAGCAGACTGCCATTTCTCCAATTAAAGCAGTTTAAAGGTTTGGAGATATTTGTAGGTCCATACAATGTGGGAAGTCTTTCTTTTGGTTTGTAATGATGCTTCAGTCATGGCTTCTTTAAAATTGAAAATAGGAAAAGGAGATATATTAACAAGGCACACTGGCACACAGTGGAAATTAATTCACTGACATTTATTTTATGTGTGAAGGAAATGGTAAAATTGGGTATAATTACAAAGCATGAGGGAAAGTCGTGTCAAATCCTACCTGTGACACCAGTGTCCAACATCCTGTTTAAACTCTATCCATAATCACTAACTGTAGCACACAATCAGTCATCAGCTGAAAACCACCACACAATGCACATCCAGTACAAACAACAGGGCATGAAGATGATTAAGAAGTCAGTGGAGCTAAACTTATGTTGGATCTCAAAATTTCCTTGGCATTCGCTAGACCACCATCCTGTAGAAGCTCAACCTGTTTTCCTTTGGGTTATGTGCCATAACTAAAGCTTATGGTAACAGAGAGGCATTCATCATTGTTTCTGTATATTGGACGTAGCAAAAAAACTTGAAGCAGTTTCTTAAGCTCCAAGGATGGGATGGCCCAGAGTGGTAGTGCCCACTCTGGGACATCATCACAGTCTGTAGGTCATGTGACCCACTGGCGGATCATCGTGATAGACAGACAGACCGACGAACACAGGGTTCTGCCCCTGTAAGAGCATCACTAAGTGGCCGATCCCATTACATGGCCCATCCCACAATTATTCCTACTACACAAAGTTTCTATAAAAGAAATGCAAGTAAGGCACTTTATAAACCAAAATTTAAAACTGCAGTTACTTATTTGTGTATCTGACTGTTACCGTAAGGTTTGATAATGACAAAAAATGTGCCATATGTTCTTGACTGCAAATAATGGCTTTCATTCATCACTACTGATAACATTACTGTATAAAGGTCAGACATAATACTTATTTTCAGACCTTTATTTTTCATTCCAGACACCGGTGGAGTACCAAAGTACGATCCCCAATCCAAAAAAGCTGGATGGCCTGTTTGGCTTCCTCCTCCCATTTATGGTCTCTCTGCTCTCTGTGCCTTCTTTTCCCTGATGAGTAGGTTGCCTTTCTTTTCAGTGTGGTGGAAGGCAGAATGAGATGGAAGGAGAAAATCAGCAAATCAGAAGGCCCAGCGCGCCGAGACACACTAGTGTGTCCAAACCCACCCCAAAATATTAGCGAAAACATGCGCTAACCTTATTATTTGATAATCTGGTGTCGTCTAACATGGCTAATCAACACTGTAACAACACTTATGAGTCAAAAAATTGGATAAAAACCATATCTCCCCTTTAATAAAGTGGTCACATAAGTGCACCCATATTCATCCACACTCATGCATAAGAAGATATATGTATATCCATCTGCATTTGGGTCTATTCCATGCACTTTTCTAGGTGTAGTAAAGCAAGTGGGCTCCTGAATGACGGCTCAGGGGTGCTTCAGCACTAGTTTTAGAGACAGAGGCTGGATGTTCACATTATTGATGAAGCAGCACAGCAAAAAACAAAAATTTTGAAAATAATCAAAGAACAGGATGTTTATATGACGTGCTGATTGTAATATCAAAGCAAAAGTGTATACATTTAACAAGCATTGCATTTTGGTCTCTTGACGTATGTGAAAAGCTGCAGATTAAACAGAGACCTGAAACAAAAAGGACTTGTGGATGCGCTCAGAAAGGCAGCACTGAGCCGTGTTTGTGTGTGTGTGAGTGTGTGTCTGAGAGAGAGACCTCTGTAGTCTTCAGGCTGTGGGTGAGAGAATGCAGGCAGGAGGTGTGGGAACGTAGTATGATGGACTGCAAGGGGTGTAAAGTTAATACTTGTCCTGCTCAGGGGAATTAGTCGACTTGGTTTCATGCTGATCCTGGCTGTGGCTAAAAAAAGTAACAGTGGAATGGGCTGGCAGGTGGAGAGCAGGGTGGACAAGTGGAGAGAAGGATGTGAAAGAGTGGGAATGAAGCCACTAGATCTCATGTGAGGCTGGGTGGTGCCCAGAGAGCCCATTGGTTCGCATGTTGTTTTCATTAAGGCGACGCACACGGTACATTTCGTAGTGGATGCTGCTGGTGATGTCTTTAATGTTCTGCATATGGGTTCTGTAGAAAGCACGAGGACAAAGCAACACACACGGACAGAGAGAAATAACATTTATAGAAGGAATTATCAACATTTAGAATAATCACCACTATTTTTCTCAGTGGGACTGAATGAATAAAGATTTCAGTGAGACTCCACTTACCTGATGAGGAGGTCCCGCAGGTAGGCAAACTCACAGTGAGAGATATTTTCAACTGTATGAACAAACAGAGAGAAAATCTTTACATAACAGACAAACAGAGATATGACTCAGTAAACTTTTACTTGCTGTGAGCTGTATCATTAGCCTCTAGGGGGCAGAAGAACCAGGGGTCTTCAAAAGACCTAACAAATTCCTTGTGATAACATGCTAGGGAGTGAGAGAGAGAGAGAGAGAGAGAGAGAGAGAGAGAGAGAGTGTGTGTGTGTGTGTGTGTGTGTGTGTGTGTGTGTTCCAGTACATTATAATAAAGTATACATGTTTGCTCAAAAGTAAGTGATTGGCAGAATTAAAAAAAAAAACTATGGTGACATCAAAGAACCACCAGCAACAACCAGTGCATACTATTTCACATATATGGTGTCACTGATGATCAAAATAGTATGATATTTTATGATTTTATGATAACTTACAATGACTGCAACATGAAAGTTCATATTGTACCCGCCAGCAAAGTAAAGTAATATTAAAATCTCTGACCGTAGTCAGAGATCACATGGGAAACTTAACGCTATGCCGCGCCAGTGCCCAAATTGTGTATAAGGAAGTTTAACTGGATCTCCTAAATACATTCAGCCTCAGGGGAAATAAATCCAAACTAGAGATGCCCAACCTATTATGCTGGACTGCCAGTCATAACAGCCCACCCTCCATAAGAACAAAGGAACTTCAAGGGCTTGCAAGGAGTCAGTGTAAACTCAGTGTTCATATAACGTCCGTTAATCGTGTGTACTTTCACGGTGCGTGTGTAGCATCATGGTGCGTGCACCATGGCAGTGTGCATGTTGGGAGATGCAGTCCTCTTTGCGAATTCAGAAGTGACTGCTCATGTCATTAGAATGAGGCTCGCTGCATAGTTCCAGCTTGCAAAGAGGTGCAGGCAGATGTGACAATAGCCAAAAATAACTATAATGTGTCCAGGGTACGTAGATGCCCCACCATAAGAAGAAAGAGAAAGACAATTATTACTCAAAAATTTATTAGAATGATATGCACCAGACAAGCATTTTCTATGTTGGAGATCAAAGGTAAAGGTCATAGGGACGTTTCACAGGTACGTGGCACTCTGCCATCGCCAGATGTATTCACACACCAAGTTTGGTATTCTCAGGTGTTGTACATCAGATGATATGGACTGAATAAGCCTATTTTATGTTGGAGGTCAAAGGTCAGGGTCACAGGGACATGAAACACGTACGCATCACTCTGACATCCCCAGATGTATTCACACACCAAGTTTGGTATTCTCAGGTGTTGTACTTCAAGAGGTACGCTCCGGACCAACGTTACGACGGAATTAAGGAGTAAGGGAACGGGGCAACACTATATGCTCCAGCCACATTCGCTGGCGGGGGCATAACAACGAATTGTTCTTACCATTCCGACACTTTAAGAGGGAAGTGTAAGTAATAAAACGCCGAGTGGATATGAGTCAGTACCTTCTATGGTTCCCCATTTAGTTTTTCTTCCTAAGAGTCTCCTCCCATTGACCTGGTACTCCTGGTCACTCCCTACCACAGCAAATGGAATCATCTCCTAGAACATCAGAGGAAACAAAGAACAATCAGTAGGTATTAGCTCTTTACACTGTGCTCATGTAGTACAATTAAATGCTATCAACAACTTTAGCAGGAAGAATAAAATTAGCGATTATCTGCTACTGTAGTTTCTGCTTACTCTTATTTTCTCATTGATCAATCTGTCCTCTGTATCCTCATCAAACTCCTTCTGAGGATAGACATCAATGTTGTTGGCCCTCAGTTCTTCCCTGATCTATAAAAAACACGCATCATATCAGATTTACTCCAGCAGAACCACATACTTTTCCCTCCGCCGCATTAAAGGAGCTGTGTCCTAATTTTACCCAAATTCAGTTGTCAAAAAATCATGTAATATGCATGTCCAAATGTCCACAAAAGTAAAAAAAAAATTTTTGTTAAAAAACATGGAGTGAATGTTTTTGAAATCTTTCAAAGATTGAAATGCCGCTGCACAGTCTTAATAAATTGATTGTATGAACCACATTCATTTCTGTTAGCCTTCATAAACTAAATCTGCATTCATATAAATGGCTATGGACGGCACGATGGCGCAGTGGTTAGCATGTTCACCTCACAGCAAGAAGGTCCCGGGCTCGGGGCACTTCTGTGTGGAGTTTGCATGTTTTCTTTGGGTATTCCAGTCCCCTCCCACAGTCTAAAAACATGCACAATAGGTTGATTGGTGGTTCCAAATAGCCCCTAGGTGAGAGTGTGTGTGTGTGTGTGTGTGAATGGTTGTGTGTGTGTGTTAAGCCCTGCAATGGACTGGTGAGCTGTCCTGGGTGTGCCTGCCTTCGCCTAGAGTCTTCTGAGATGGGCGCCAGCCTCCCCGCGGCCCTAATTATGATTAAGCGGCTTAGAAAATGAATGAATGAATGAATAAATGGATATGATTTGTTTGATAACACCATTAATGTTATGTAGGCTACTTTCTTTAACCATGACACAGCCCCCTTAATATTGGATCAGTTTTAGTATTTCTGGGAATTTCGTCTTGTCCAAATCTGTCATGTAATTTTTTTTTTTTTTTTTTTTTACACACTGTACATGTGAATCTAAGGACAATGATGTATCATGACTGACAAATAACCCCAGGTAAGATATACACACCAACTGCATGTTGGTAAATTTTTCATTATATGCTGTGGAAATGAAGGCTGTTTGGTTTTTTCTTAGTATGAAGACATTCCAGGAAGTGCTTGCTCTTTTCTATCATCTCTACATGAAACCAAGTACTACCATATAGTGTAGACGGCACTATATATATATATATATACAGTTACTCACCACTCATTTGCCACGGCGTAGCTGGAGCCTATCTCAGCTGACACTGAGCAAAGGCAGGGTACACCTAGAACAGCTCACCGGTTCATCACAGGGTTCGTCGCAGTTCAGTACACACAAAACCATTTACACTTAAACTGAGGGTCAATTTGGAACAGCCAATTAGCCTAAAGGAATGTGCAGGAAACCGGAGTACCTGGAGACAACCCCACACAACCACAGAGAGAACATGCCCACGCCCGGGACCTGAACCCACGACCTTCTTGAGGTGAATGTGCTAAACACTATGCCACCGTGCCTTACATAATATATATAATTATACAAATATTTGGGGGGGGATATAGGCTTGAACCACCATTGGTAGGGAATGATGAGTTTCAGGTCGTAAATATATTTGAAAAGGAATGATGACCACTTAAGTGTGTGGCTGGAGAAAGTGAAGGCCGCCCACCTCTGGTTAAGGGGCATTAGCATTCTTAAACTTTATGTCGTAGAGATGTACCAAATGGTCAAGTACATCAACATGGGCCTGGGTAGGTTCAGGATTATTTCAGCAAGTCAATGGTAAAAAACACAACAAGAACACCCGAAACCCCCGACAAAAAAAATGTAAAAAAAAGGGGGAAAAAATTATAATTAATTATATTTTTAAATAATTATATTTTTTAATAATTATATATATGTAATGCCTGCAATACCTCTTTAAACAACTGTGAGTGCCCTTGTGAAAGAGTTTCTATTGCTCGGAGTACAAAACAGTTGTATCATTTATTTGTGCTTATGTTTTTTCCTTATAGTTTCTTTATAGATTAAAAAAAAAATCTTCCTCAAGACATCTCACAGAATTCAAGAAGAGGGATCCTGAGGATCTGGCCCATGAAATATTGTGTTCCCTAATGGCCTGTAAAGCAACAGTATTGAGCTGAGCATGAGCCAGAAAAGCTGTACTGCATTTCCTGTTTCTGTGTAAGAAAACTCAGAGCGATGCCGAAAAATGCACTGCTGTCAAAGCTAAGGTCCTTCTCTATGAGTGAAACTGGCCAGAACAAACATAACCAATGATTAACACTAAACACTACAACATTGATGGAGAAAACAGCAACAAAGAGCCACTTTTTCTTTTCACCCTTTTTTTTTAACCAGCATGCCACATGTGAACTCAACACATTTGTACGACATCAACAAAGCCTTTTTATGAAACCTTGGAATCCTAGCCAAACAGAAAGCCACTACTGACTGATATTAACATCACTCTACAGAGGCAAATGAACATGTGATGTATAAAATATCTCATGATAGCTGCTTTAATGGACAGCGCCTGCACAACCTGTACAAAACCAACATAACAGAAATCATAATAGAGATAGATTGAGGCCCTGCATAAAAGTGCACCTCCCGTCTCTGTTGATAGCTGTCCGAGCATGGGTTGGCTTTTCCGCGCCTTTCCTTTCACTAGCTTCTGTCAAGTTTCTGATTTCGGCATTTACTCCATGAACATTTATTTATCTGCAAGTGTGTCAGCCTACCTGAGTTATATTGTGTTTTGTTTATTCTGTGCAGGTCTGAGTGGTGGTGCATGAGCCTCTTTTTTGGGTTTCAGTTTCATTATTAATAATAAACCTGTTTATTTATTTATTTATTTAATTTTATTTATTTATAGCTGCTTGTTGTCATGTGAGTCAGCACTACATAACAGCCAATCAGCACCAACTTAGCAAAAATGGGAGCCTTATTGGGTTTTCTGTAGTGGGCATGCACAAACACTGGATAGACATGGGAAATCAACCAACCCACATTTCATGACCATGGTGGAGTTGAGAGCTCTAACAAAGTTGAGAGCTCTGTTAAAATCTAAATCCTGCTTTTCCACAGCATAAAAAAAAATAAAAAATAAAAAACAGCATTAAAACTTTCAAAAACTAGTTGTGTTAAGAGTCACACTTCTCACAAAGCGGTTTGGTAAATCAGAAGCAGTGAAGTTGCTTACCTTCTTCTTGAAGAAGTCCCTCTCCTCTAGGGTCAAGGTGTCAGCCTTGGCAATAACTGGGACAATGTTCACCACTTTACTCAGACGTCTCATAAACTCCACATCCAAAGGCCTTAAACTAATAAAAGAAAAATACAGTTCAGCATACAACACTTTAAGAACAACACCAAAAGCTTTACAGACAGTATATATTTTTGATAACATTTTTTTGTACATAAGAAAGGTTGCGCGCATGGTGGCATAGTGATTAGCACTTCCGCCTCACAGCAAGCAGGTCCTGGGATTGAGCCCAGTGCCCAGTGAGAGCGTTACAGTGTGGAGTTTGATGACCCCAGTTTTCTCCCACAATCCAATGACATGCACATTAGACTAACTGGCTGCTCCCAATGTAAGTAAGTGCGGATGTATGTTTTGGCCCTGCGATGGTCTGGCGAGCTGTTCAGGGTGTATGTACCCTGCCTTTCGCCTGGAGTCAGCTGGGATGGGCTCAAACCTCCATGTGACCCTGATAAAGGATAAAATGGTTCAGAGAATGACATGACATTGCATGACATAAGAAAAGTTCAGAAACGCTATGGCTAAGAAGAGCCTGCAGCCATCTGCGCTATCTTTGGTGTATTTAAGCGTACTCCAATGTTAAAATATCTTATACCACAAGGTTGCTCATTAGGATTTATACATATAATGAACTGTTTCAATTTATGCATTTAAAATTATTGACTCTAGATCAACTCTATTTAACGTATTTACAATTGATTTGGTATACAAATAAAATCATGCAGATGAAATTATGAATAAAATGAAATTAGGAATTAAATTATGCAAAATAAGTGAAGACTGGCTGGTCTACAGAGGGCGACATAATAAAAATTTTCTAAAAGGATTAAAGAAACTGGGCTGGTCCCAACACTGGATCGTTTCTCTTCCACAAGTCCACACATTATTCATAAAATCTTATACACCTAATATAATATCTTATCCTAATCTTCTGTATTGTCTTGTAGGAGGAACAAATACAGTACAATGTGACCCTTGACCTGTAAGAAATTCTCACAGTTCTGCCGTACATGCTCCCCGCCTCTGTTTGTATGTGTCTGTGTGTATTTTTCCCTCTGCAGAGGCATGTGACCTGGGTGTGCGGCTGACCTGATCCTCAGCTATTAACGGCATTTAAACCCAAACTTGAAGACCTTCAAGGCAGCCAGCAAATTCATCCACCTGGAGCTCACAGCTAGCCTTGATCAAGTACATCCACAATACCCTCACCAGTTCTGCCACTGGTATGTCCCTGGGTACCAGTCCATGAGGAGGACACTGCTATCCCCTGATTCCAGGTCTGAGCACGTCAGGCGGTGCTGAAACTTGACCCCGGTACATAGACCCCTTTTGAAATCTAGACCATTAACCCTTCCTCCTGCCTCAAGCCGCCCAAATCCTTGTGCATCCAACCCATTTAATGTGACTCATATCAAATCAAATTCCCTTGTTGCCTTAACACCCATCCTTCTGCCTGCCACTGCTCTCACTCACACACCACTCCAGCTATTATCATCCCCACTCAAGTCAGATTAATGCTGTGCCTTCACTATAGTGAGAGGGGTTTGTTTCCCATGCTGGACAGCCACTCACCAATTTGAACTTAATCCTTTAATACATACTTGAGCAAATCTTTATTTAGCCTGAGCAAAGGTCACACCAATGTACTCTATACAGCCTGGGCTGTGTGTTAAAAAGTTGTGCTGAGACCCATTTGTTTGAGGTGTTCAAAGCCAAACTACAGCTACGCACACATGCATCTGCAGTTCTGCATAAACAACAATCAGCCTTTCATCACATTATATAAATACTCATCATATTACAAGGCTGGCGGCCCTGGTGTCTGTCTGACACAAACCATGTAGCATGTGTTTATATGGACTTGTATGAATACAAGCACATGTGCAAAAGCTGTTTGAAGTTACGTGTAAGAGGATATTAGTATATTGCCATAGAAACAGCATCAAATATCATTTTACTGCTGAACAATATTTTACTGGCGGAAGACGAAAAACAGTTCAGGAAGGCTGCTAAAATATGGAGACGTGTCTGGTTTGGACATCACGGTCACTGCTGGTAGAGTGTCAGAAGCGCCTTCCTCTCCCAGAGCTTTTTGACAAAAGGTATGTGTGTGGTTTTGTTTGTAAGCAAACACAAATATGAACATACTTGAGCAAATGTATGCTAAAGTATAGTACATCGTAATACATATGTAGCTATGTACAGCTATACTGTAAACCAAATCTGGAGCCTGTCTTAAGCAAGTTGATGAATCCAAGTACCTCGATTCTTGGATCATGGATTCTGGAAAAGACTTTGTTACCCAAAAAGCCCAAGCTTGGAAGGCGTGTAAAAAAATAGACAGCATTTGGCGCTCCAACCTGCCAAAATCGCTGAAGCTCAACCTCTTCATGTGTACCATCGAGCCTGTTTTAATGAAAGGCTCAGAGACTCGGACCCTAACAGTGTGCCTTGAAAAAACACCTCCACGGCTGCTATATCAACCTTCTATGTAGAGTTCAGAATTGTGATTTTTTTTTTTTTCATAACTGGCTCATAAATTAGCATGTGTGCATTCCAACTCATTTTGCCAGCATGGGTCACAAATACCGGCGACTGCCTGCATGTCAGCTGAGCTTCCAAACTTTGGCCATACTGCTCTTACAGAACTTATTCCAGGCAACATAAAACTAAACTTTGACTCATTCTATGGAAATCGAAAGAAACTTGAGCAATTGATAAGTAAATAAAAATATTTATTATTATTATTATTATTATTATTATTATTATTATTATTATTATTAAATATGTACCATTTGGGGGAAAATTATAATGATTTGATTATTAATTATAATCAGAAAAAGTTTCCGGGGTTTGAAATTCCTCGGTGGTTATTATTTAAATGCATTCATTAAAAATTTCATTAGGAAAACAAGTGGATGGCTCTTATCATCCTTCCAAAATTCTCTCACTCACTCACTTGCCAAGCAGCTTAATCCTACTAGGGTCGCAGGAAGGCTGGAGCCTATCTCATCTAACACTGAGCGAAGGCGGGGTATACCCTGAACAGCTCCACACAACCATTCACACTAACATCTAGGGGGAATTTGGAACATTCAATTGGCCTAATGTGCATGACAAGGGGGCTGTGGGAGGAAAATGGAGTACCCAGAAGAAACCCACGCAAGCATGGAGAGAACATGCAAGAAACACACAAAAACGCCCGAGCCTGGGGCTCGAACCTAGGACCGTCTTACTGTGAGGCGGACGTGCTAACCACTACACCATTGTGCCACCTTAACCCAAGATAGAAAAAATTATTTCTTAGTACAAAGGAAATGGATATATAGCATTTTGAATTTAAACTCTTTATAAGTAGTTTTCAGAACTATATAGTAGTGTAACATATTTATCTATATACAGTACTGTGCAAAAGTTTTAGGCACATGCAAAGGAATGGTGAAGAACAAAGATGCCCATGTATTTACATATAAATAATGACATTAAATTAAAGATCTCTACATAAAAATTCTATAAAGCACAGTAAACAGGAATAAATGAAACTAGTTCAATATTAGGTGTGATGACTTTTTGCTTTAAAAATAGAATAGCATCAGGTATCTTCCGGGTGTCTTACAGAACCAGCCACAGTTCTCCTGGAAATGATGACTGTCCCGCTTGATTCTTTATTTGCATGCAAATATAATATTCGCAGCAGCCTTCATTATATTTTTGTCTGAAAAGTGGTCCCTTATACGTAACATGCTGCTTTCTTTATTGACATACTGTACAAACTTTTTTTTTAATGTAACATTTCATTTTGTGCTGGAAAACTAATGTTTGGAAATCTAAAGTGTTTTTGTACTAACTTGCTAATATACAAATTATAAAATAAAAAAATCAGCAAAATAAAAAAATTAATAAAAAAAATAAAAAAAAGCTTAATAAAGTTTATACTAAAAGAAAAAAATAGGGTGCCTAAAAGTTTGCACAGTACTGTATATAAGGTCCTATTGCGCATAGACATTAACAAAGTAGGGTGGATTTAAAAAAGGAAATTGTACTGACCAGTGTCCTGTAGGTGGGATAAAGTATATACAACAGTGAACTCGTGAGTCAGGGATCCTCTTCTTCCTGTTAATGTTGATCTCCTCCTGTAGGTACTGCTCATACTGCTCATTAATGAACTTCATTATTGGCTGCCAACTGTAGAAACATAGAGAAAGCAGCGATGAGCAAAAATCTCAAAGCTACAGACCTTGTGGGGGATTTAAAGGAACGCTTCTATACCAGTTCTCATTGTTGATCTGATCACCGAAGCCTGGCGTGTCTATGACTGTCAGCTTCATCCTCACACCCTTCTCTTCGATATCTGCACAAAAGAAAGCCAAACCCCACACACAATCGCCGCAAAATCACCAGAGTTATTTCTCTCGAGTGATACGGAATTTGATGTTATGTAAATCATATTCTCTAATCTTAGTTTAAACTGTTTCTTTAAATGAATGCTAGGCTTCTAACACTGCTGTGTCATTTATAAGTAATTTATATGTTAGGATTCTTTCAGGGCTGAAAGCTTGATGTTCCTTTACCATGACTGATGGACTTGATCTCAATAGTTTTAGGTATGCGCTCTTCAGCAGTTCCCATGACTGACTTTCGGCTTACTTTGGACTTGAAGAGGGTGTTCATCAGTGTGGACTTGCCCAAACCACTCTGGCCTGCATAGACACACAATCAAAATCCAAACCAAAGCTGCGGTTATCAAATACTGTAGCTCATGGAAGCGAACCAGATAGGTTGTAAGTGACACCGAGACAAAATAATATTGGACAAAATTCAAGCACATACAAGCGGATACATTCTCTTCAAGTCAAAGAACTCAGAAATCAGAACCACATGATGAGTAAGCATCTAAAAAAATATAAAAGCCTACTTACACTTCCCTCAAGATGGGGTCCGGGGATTGCTTTCCCACCCTAAACTAAATTGATGGTTGTGCAATGACCTCTATTAACCATTCCAGCCCACATTCATGATACTGGACTTTCTCCAGTCTACAAAGAAACAGCTCTGCCAAATTATACATGTAGCCTCTCCCAGAATGGCCTTGAGAATCAGATAGGTCATGAACACAGAAATGGATCCAGCTGAGCAGTAATCAAGAACCTGTACAGCAAAGCTCTCTGTCTGCCCTCTCCTGCAAATACTCTGACCAGAGCTGGGTGAAAAATCATTCATTCATTCATCCATTAATCTCCTAACCCGCTTAATCCTAATTAGGGTCGCAGGGAGGCTGGTGCCCATCTCAGCCGACTCTGGGCGATGGCAGGGTACATCCTGGACAGCTCGCCAGGCCATCACAGGGCCAACACTCACACAACCATTCACACTCACACCTGGGAGCGATTTGGAACAGCCAATTAACCTACTGTGCATGTGTTTGGACTGTAGGAGGAAACCGGAGTACCCGGAGGAAACGCACGCAGGCACAGGAAGAACATGCAAACTCCACACAGAAACGCCTGAGATGGGAATCGAACCCAGGCCTTCTTGCTGTGAGGCCGACGTGCTAGCCACTATGCCACCCTGGTGAAAAATCCGTTTAATCAATGCATTTAAAGTTTTTTGTTTTAGGAAGATGTGTCAAATGAAAATCTAGATTCTCTTTAAAACTAGCAAACTAACACAGAGCCCACAAAGCTCCTAAAATATTTTTTATATGCATAATTTATTTAATGGCATTTATTAAAAAAAATTTTAATTTCTTGTCTATTTAAAAAAACTATTTTTTAAAATGCCAAAAGTCACTGAGATTTTTTAGTGGTTTCGTGAGATTTCTATTAGATCCCTGTGGTGAAATTGACAACCCCAGAGAGTTAAAAGCAACCAAACGGGAAGAAAATACTTCTTTTGTGTTAATAATTAAGCAGATATAAGCACTCACCCACTACCATGATGTTCAGTTCAAACCCCTGTTTCATGGCCTTTCTCCTCATCTGCTCCAAGATGGCGTCGATACCAACATAACTGAAGTCCACATTTGGTTTCTCCGGGTAAACGGCTGGGGGCATTTCAGGGACTACCGGCTCTGCCATACTGCTGTTGCTGCTATTATAAGTGTGGCTGGAAATGACCTCTGACACTGGAGAGATAAGTAGAAATATATTATGCAATGTATGAATAAGGCTTTTCTTCAAATTAAAAAAAAAAAACACAGGTGCTGTTACCACTTTGTAATATCACAAGTTTAAAGAACACCGAATGTCCAGTAAGACATATTTCAGCCTTGCTAAAGGCAAAGAGAACACATCTGACTTCTGACACTAAAATACTGTACTGAGGAAAGTATTTATAATGTTACAGAGACTTCATTGTGGGAACAGAACCTCTCCACACATGTATAGCAGATTACAGAAACACAGGAAATGATCGAACATTGACTTTTTGGCTAGGGCTTGATCTTTCCAATACTTCTGCGCTCACTGATTTGTATAAAACTCCACACATTTGGTCTTAGTTCTCTGTCCAACAATGTTCTCATCCTTCCACCTGGTTTAGTACTAATTTATCATCAGGCTGATAGAACATTAAATAAAACTTCTGGTCTGGTCTTTAAGGGATATTTATATTACTGTTCCTATTAGATCATTTTCGAGGTATGCAACAAACATGAACTCACATGGGACAACATTCCAGCAATCGTGAAATATTATTTCTGCTTTTCTACAAAAAACAACAACCTATTTAATAGTTCTTTACAATGCAGAACATTTTTCATAGGGGGTTGACCTTTAAGGGAAAGCAGGTAACACCTTAGATGAAATCACTGCTGAATATATGAAACATTTACAAAGACTTCCTGAACACTTCTTGCACATATTCAATGATAGTTTTACAGCTTACAGGTGATTAGCACCACAACTACAGCAGTCAGTAAGCAATGTGTGTTAATACTTTTCACAAAGACTTATTTCAGCAATCCTAATGCAAAAGTTGTGTTCTCAGTTATGTTATAAGGAACACTCCATTCCACAGTTCGTACTACTTTTCTACTTTAGGAAATTAAACCCATACTTAATAAAAGCTTGTTTACATTGTATATGTCTTTGCACAACAAAATGCATGATTGTTATTACAACCTTCTTGGTAAAGAAAAAGAAAAAAAAAACAAGTAATAAATCCGCACACGAGGGGCGACATTATACTGCAAAAACTCGTACGTCATTCACGTATGAGACGCTGCAATCAAGGAAGCAATTTGCATCCAGATGAACTGCACATTTTCCGTTTGTTCATCTGATGTATATAACATAATGTAGTATTATGTGTAGATGTGCCTAGTTTAATTTTATTCAGAAGTTCATAAGTTTATATTTGACTTGTTAGTTTAATAGCTGTATACTGTTATTTTTGCCGTTATCTTGCAAATTCGCATCGTATTCTCATGATTTTGAGCACTGGCGAAAGTTAAATGGACTCCGAATAGTGACCTTTTCAAACCGGATAATGCAAACTATAAAACTTATATTAGCAGATTGCAACTGCGAAAATGTAAGTAAAAACCACCGGATGCTGAAAATATACATATATTCGTGTGTAACAGCTAATATTACGATATATTAAAATTAAGCTTATTCTATGCATCATGCAGCATTATATAGTAAATTGGACATTTCTTTTAAATTCCAATACTCATAATATTTAGGTTGGTGACAATAATGTTGATATTACAATTTATCTATATATTGCTAATTTCTAAGGAATGATATCTATTAGTTTGTTGAGGATTTTTATTTTATTTTAATATCAACCGTTGCAGAATGCTGATAAAACAGATCTAAACACAAAGTCTTTGAAGCAACTTAAGCAACTTTCAAAACATAAGTAGAAGCTTGACAGAGACCTGTAAGTACAGGAAAGCCGGGGGGGAATCCCCAGGCCTGTAACTTGAGCTACTGGCAGACCTCCGCACTTGGCATTAGGTGCTCAGAATCCCTGTCAGCTCCTCACATAGCAGTTAGCTAGAGCAGCCAAAAAAGCTATAGCAGTCATATTCCTCCACCCATTCAAAAATCAAAAAACCCATTCCATTTTACAGGCTCAGCAGACTTATCCACAATACATGACAGCACAGGTAAGCCAAGCCAGAATGTCAGTCTTTTGTAAAATGTATAAACAGATGTATGAATGAATAAATGAAAGTTTTATTTAAAACGTGAAAACATTATAAAAAATGAAAGATTTTTTAATCCCACCCCTTCTCCACTACTCAGAAATTAATAAACACCTTATTTACAAACTGCTACATAAATTTAAATCTGCTAAAGGAACAGGCATTCAGCTAAACAGGTTACTCCATGCTAACTGGCTCTCCACGAAAGTATACAAAATATGGAGTTAAAGTATTTGATGGTTAAAAATATTTTTTTGATTTTAAGAATTTGAAAATGTTGAATCATTAAAGTTTATGGTAAGAACATATATATGTTTTTTTAATTACAGAATAGAATGGAATAAGAAGAGAGCAGAATAAAACAGTTATTCCACTCCCTCTCCTTCAGTATGATTAATAGCCTGTTCATCTCTGCCTCACAAGGCTATCTAATCATATTTAACTTGAGGTCATGGAATAACTGTTAAACGTATATGTAAACAATAGAAACTAAATAATGTAAATGAACAAGTTAATAATTTGTGCTAAAACCTGGTCAAAGCACTTGTTCCCCCTAAACCATATGTCCCCCCCTTTATTAAAACTGGGTCATGTAGAAGCGAGAGCATGATTAAAGAATGTCAGGGAAAACCAGCAGGTAACATGTTGATGAGTTTCACCTGTGTGTAATTGCCAGTGCATAGTTATGGGTGCTCTTATGGGTGCTCACAGAGACTGGTATACAGAAAGTGAGAATGAGCAGCCAATAGTCATATATATATGTGCTTATATGCGAGCATAGTATATGTGGTCTTGATACACTTAAAGTCCCAGAGTGAAGCACTAAAATAACGCAGCTGAAAAGTGCAAGTGAACTGGTATACTGAATAAAGAGGGTGAAGTGTGCACCTATCTCCAAATCCTCAATAGACTGAATCTGAGACGTGTCACAAGAGAGCTGACAGAACAGCCTTAAGAAGACAATAGTTCAAACACACAGAGAGTAAGAATAACCTACAAAACTAGACCTAAGTTATGACATTGAAATAACTGAGTGTCGGAAAGTAATTTTCCCATCTAGAGCTGTGTTACCAAGGCAACATTCCCTTATATAATGTATATACAATATACAATAATAGGGCATGACCTAGAAAAAAGAATGAACTGGAAAAAACTGTGCGATCAATAAGACCCCAGGTCAGTTCAAAGCTCTTTATAAAGTGTGTGCTTTAGAAGCTATCATTCATTCATTCATTTTCTGAAGCGCTTAATCCTAATTAGGGTCGCGGGGAGGCTGGCGCCCATCTCAGCCG
>JBCNYH010000005.1:7117712-7129641 GCA_039654325.1 Tandanus tandanus
TTCTTTTACATGCCTCTCACCACAGACAGTGAGAGACATGGCTGGCATTTGATAACCCAGTTAGCTGCACTGGGGGGCTTTAGAAGCTTTCCATTTTAATTGAAACTGTTTGCTGTAACAGAAAAAACCCCCAAAACACACAACAACCACCACAGACTGCAAAGCAGAGTTACTGTAACCACCCTGAGTTTGATCATTTTCCGATACCAGCATATGAGGAGTTTAATTCCTCTTATAACACAGAAGTTTGCCAAAAACTTCTTTATTTAAGCTAATAATGAATGACACTTATTGACATTTAGGGGCAGCACAGTGGCGTAGTAAGGAGCACTTCCATCTCACAGCAAGAAGGTCCTGTTTGTTTTATTTCAATTTTTTAAAATTTTGATATACTGTATTAATCCCGCAAAGGAAATTATTCCCTCTACATTTAACCCATCCAAAGTGAGCACACACACTCTGAGCAGTGGGCTGCCACACACATTGGGGGTGCCCGGAGAGCAGTTCCTTGCTCAAGGGCACTTCGGCCATGAAGGTGGTGGAAGGGAAAGTGCAGCTCACTTCCCCACCACCACATATTTTTCCTGTTGGTTTGGGAATCCAACCAGCAACCTTTCGGTCCCAAAGCCGCTTCTCTAAGCATTAGGCTACGGCTGCCCCCAAGTCTGAGTCCCAGGCTCAGCAAAGGGGTTTCTGTGTGGAGTTTGCATGCTCTCTCCTTGCTTGTATGGGTTTCCTCCGGGTACACGGGTTTCCTCCCACAGTCTAAAGACATGCACATTATGCTAATTAGGTATTCCAAATTGACCCTAGGTGTGTATGTGAATGGTCATTTGTGTGTGTTGGCCATGTAATGGTGGTAAGCTGTTAAGGGTGTACCCCGCCAGAGTCGGCTCAGATGGGCTTCAGCCTTCCCGTGACCCTAATAAAGGCAAAAGTAGTTGACTTATTGACATTTAATAATGAATGATATATTACAAATGACACAACACCGTATAGTTATGTTTGATATTGTGGAACATCCATTCAACAAGCGGATAAACAGTTCTAGAACTTAGGAGTCGATGAACCTTAGGAGTCGATGAACGCACCGGTGCGTCCAAATCACGTGACCGATTTAAGATGATGCGGTCTTGCCGAGTCTCAGTTTTGTCAGAAGTGCAGACTTCAGACTATATACCAGTTTTTAAATGGTGTTGACAGGCCAAGTAAAATCAGAGTTATGATTAATAATGTAATACTTTTAATTTAACTTCCTGCGATGGCAGTTTACAAGGCGTGATGTCTGCAAAAAAAACCCAAGGCAGTCTGGAGGTAAACGCTGCCATCAAGTGGACAACAGGAGGAGTAACACACCCTGGAAATGTCAGTGCTAAATTTGTACATTTATACAATTAATAATTGTATTCTAAGTAATAATAATGGTTCGTTATGTTTGTGTTTTTCACAGTAAAAAAACAAAATTTTTTCTACTTGGATTTTGTGTTTTTCGTGTTATTTTAAATTGAATGTGTTAATACAGTATGTCACAATAAAAAAGCAACTGTAAGGTCACAAGTGAGGCTGTGTGGGAAAAAAATGACACCAAACAAGGCAAGGTAAACAGTTTTTAAGGTGAAATATAAAGGTAAATTCAAAAGTCAAAAACGGCCAATTATAACCTGGACCCTTAAGGGTTAAACAGATGTTAGTAAGAATTTGGATCTGTTTTTGCAAATAAATTACTGTATAAAATATTCTGAACAGACTACATTTTTAAGAATGTGATATGGACACTTCCCCAGTGGAAGCTACACCTGAGCTTTTTTCCTTCCCTCAAGTATCAGTATTAAAGGTATAGTTTGGCCAAAAGTAAGTAAAAAAATTACTTGCCAGCTGTAATCAATCAGTAACTTACATATTTGTGGTAAAGTTGAGGTTGTGGTCTACAAATTGGAATGATACCAACTAAAGAAAAAAGTGATTCCAATTGCTGGAATTTACAGTTGATATCTGACCTGCTTTATAGTAATGTTTAGTCCTAAACCATACCAGTAAGTCCATATGACCTCAAAAAGACCTAGACGCAGTATAATACAAAAGTCTACAGTGTGTTGGGACGTAAGATTACGCTCACTCTCAATTATTTTCCGAACTGCTAAATCCCATTGCGTTGGGGGAGGCTGAGCCTATCTCAGCCAACACTGGGCGAAGGTGGGGTACACCCTGAACAGCTTGCCAGACCATCGCAGGGCTAACACACCCACAACCATTCACACTCACACTCACACCTTGGGGCAATTTGGAATGGCGATTTAGCCTAACGTGCATGCCTTTGGACTGTGGGAGGAAACCGGAAAACACCATGAAGGACACCATGAACTGCAAAAAAAAGACTTTTTAAGCAAATATAATTAATTTAAGATAGGATGTAATCATTACAACTTAGCATCTCTATATTTTATGTAATATTTTAACATAATTAGATGTGATACTTAAAAAGTATTTATTAATTCATTCATTTTGTAAGCTGCTGATTCCTAATTAGGGTCACAGGGAGGCTGGCGTCCATGTTAGCTGACACTAGGCGAAGGCGGGGTTCTCCCTGGACAGCTCGCCAGGCCATCGCAGGGCACACACATATTCACACTCACACCTAGGGGCCATTTGGAACAGCTAATTAGCATACTGTGCATGTTTTTGGATGGTGGGAGGAAACCAGAGTACGTGGAGGAAACCCACGCAAGCTCCACACAGAAAAGCCCGATCCTGGGAATCGAACCCAGGACCTTCTTGCTGTGAGGCGGACGTGCTAACCACTGCACCACCGTGCTGCCTTGCGTGAATAACGTACTTTTTGAAAATAAATTTAGGTCAAAATATCAAGACAATAATATACACATAATAAAATACATTACATCTTAAAATAATAAGCTATGACATTAAAATACTTATATGTCTTGATGTTTTAAGATCATTAGAAATAATTTAGATGTGAATGTGATGGCGATCTCACACAGGTGCGTTGGAAAAACTCCAGTTTAAATTGGTCTGAACTGAACTGGCCTTTGTTAGTAACCGAATACTCTGTGTCTACAGTATATTTCAAATATTGTCTTATTCAGCACAAAGCTCCAGTATAACTTAATGATTTGCTGCTAAAACAAACATTCAAAGCATGCCAAAAGGTGGAGTACAGGAACTTATTTTATTTTTCCATTTTGGTTGGAACCCTGATATATTAACATGCTTTACACACTGAGCCGCCCAGTAGAACACGATATTCCTGCTGTGAGCTGGCTAAGTTGACCGCTCAATGCAAAATCATGTCTGTTTTTAATGCAGTGCCACCTGAGGGCCCGGAGATCATCCCATATTAATTTCCAACCTTGTGCAATTTTACACTGAGGAACATTACTCTGAACTTATTCTCTAATCTAAAGACGCATTTTCTAGAAAATTGGTGAACCTCTGTCCAGATGCTCTTAAATACCCAGTCATGATACTGTCCTGTTGCCAATTAACAAAATTAGTTCTTCCAGCTGTTTCTTATTATGTACCACTTACGTTTCCAGCCTTTTGTTGTCCCGTCGCAACTTTTTTGAGACGTGTTGCTGCTATCAAATTCAAAACGAGCTAATATTTTTCATGAAATAGTAAAATGTCTCGCTGTCAACATTTGATATGTTTTTATGTTCTACTGTGAATAAAATATGGGCTTATTATATGGGTAGGGGTGGCTCAGTGGTTAAGGCTCTAGGTTACTGATCCAAAGGTCTGAGGTTCAAGCCCCAGTATTACCAAGCTGCCACTGTTTGGTGCTTGAGCATGGCCCTTAACCCTCGATCGCTCAGTTGTATAGAAAAATGTGAGTCACTCTGGATGAGGGCATATGCCAGAAATGTACATGCAAGTGGTTTATAAGATTTGCAAATCATTGTATTCTATCTTTAGTTACATTTTAGGCAGCGTCCCAACTTTTTTGGAATGGGGTTGAACTCAAACAATTATTCGCCCCTGGGTTTGGTGGATGTCGCTGAATTGAATAGTCCCAGAGCACCGATTCAGCAAAAATAAGAAAGCAAAAAATTCTGAGTGACATAGCAATGGCCACACTGTGATGGCTAAATGACTAGGTCTATTCCACTCCAAAACAGCAATCCTGGTATGGGGTGAGGTAAGGGGAGTTCCAGGTATGCAGTGGTAAGTACCTGTCAGTGGTGGTCCAAGCCTCATTGATACGTGTGGGGAGTGAAGGCTTGTACATCTGGTGTCAGAACATTGCAGCTTGCTTCATATTGGGCTGACTAGCCAGAGATCAGTCAGGTGGTGTTAATGTTATGGCTGATAACATACACCAACTACCAGTAGTGAGCACACCCAAGCAGTGTGTAGCAAACCTGTATTTGGGGGGCAGTTGGGGGTTCAGGACACTGCAGCCATGGATGTTTTCCTGGCAGTCCTGGAACCTTTCAGTCTCAAATCTTTAGATTATGGCTACCATATATAATGAATACATTGTGATAATGAAGAAACATAAAGATACTACAGTACATGCCTTGCTGGTCTACCTGAAATATATTTTACTCTGTAAACTTTCACCAGATAGTTCACAAATATCTTCTGAACAAAAACAGTCTTTGCTGAAATTTAGTCACAAGCAGAGAGTTGCACAAATAGTGATTCATACTTTCCCCTGCTGTGTTTTCCATGAGATGGCACACCTACCCACTGTCTCACATGGCCAACAAACCACTTTCTCAGATCCCTATTGCCTTCTATTTAAACTAACAGCCACATTTGATATTAAGCATCGGATACCTGTATGTACACATGAAGTATATCTAAACATAATATCCTGATGATGTTCTATCACAATGAATTCTGGAGAGAATCTCCAGCTTTTATTCCACTTAAAGTACAGAAGTACATCTCAACATTCATAACAGAACATTCTCTTATCCACTGGTTTACGTGGTTATGAATATACATATATATGAGGTGTAATCAAGTACAAATATATTCTTTAAAATTAATGGATAGCATGTTCCGTGCAATTGGAAGCCCACTACTGGCTCGTTCCTGTAATCCATGCCAAACACTATTAAAGGGTGGGGGGGACTTCACTACTTGGAGGCTTACCTCAGCCGATTCTGGGTGAAGGTGGACTACACCCTGAACAGCCAATTAGCCTAATGTTCATGTCTTTGGGCCGTGGGAGGAAACCGGAGTACCCGGAGGAAACCCACGCAAGCACGGGGAGAACATGCAGATTCCACACAGAAATGTCCTTGCCGAGTCCGGGAGTCAAACCCAGGACCTTCTTGCAGAGGCAGACGTGCTAAGCACTACGCCACCATGCTGCTAAGCTTGGGGATTTAACGAGGAAGAATGTTCTGCACTGGTCATATGCACATTGTTGGATATTGTAATAAACTATACCTTGAATCACCTCGTGACACTTTAAGAATTTAAACCCTAAATCTCCAAAACCCCAAATATCTTTTCTCATATATCTTCACATATTCAAAAAATGATGGAAATCTGTGGTCACGGGGAACTTTGGACAAAATGAAATATAGAATGCACATACTGGCACTGACCTTAAAATCCTGATAAACACAATGTTTGGTAATGTGGTTTCACAAACCTTGGATGCTAAAGTAAAGAGGCACTTTAGAAATACTTTGTTAAGTTTAAATAATAATAACAATAATATTATAATAAATAATAAATAAATATTAACGCTGAGGGATCATAATGTATAGGTATAGAATAGACTTGTCCATGTTCGCTTCCTGGATACAGTACAGAAAGGAAACCAGTTATTAATCATCACGACTGTGCTGAAAGCTCTCGAACTCTCTGACATGCAGAGGAACAGGAGAGGAACAAGCAGATACGAGCATATCTACAAATGATTTCCCTTCCATCCTGAGACCAGGGGAATGTTTTCCTCAGTGACATGTAAAAACTAAAATGACCCAATTTCTTGTCCCTCAGAATATGGAATACTTATTTACCTGTATACAAACCAACTTATTATAAGTTATTATCCTTCAGAAAGAGTTTACAAACCTATCGTTTGGCCTGCATAGAGGTTAAAACATCAGCATGAAGGCCACATTATTATTCGAAATAACTGTATATATAATTAATGATGATTATATGGTTATAATGATGGTTATAAAATATAATAATAATGATAATAATAATAATAAATTTGTGTATATATGTATATACACACAAACACAAACACAGACACACACACACACACACATATATATATATATATAGCATATATATAGATTTAGGCACTTCCTGATAGATGTCTCTGTTGATAGGTGTCTAAACCTGGGTTTGCTTTTCTCTGCTTTTCCTTTCACCAACTGACTTCCACTTCATTTGTATCGCCTTGTAAGCTTAATTATCCGTTCATGTACTGTCAAGCTTCTGATTTTGGCATTTGCTCAACTTCTTTCTCCCTTAAAATCACAGTGTTTTTTATTATGTGCGAGTCTGATCAGTGGTGTATGAGCCTCTATATTTTGTGGTTCAGACAACCATGAAAACCATATTCCATGACTATGGTGCTCCGCTTGTATGTTTAGTCCAGACATCAGAACAAACCACCAGTGGGAAAAAAAAAAAAAAAAAAAAAAAAACAGCAAAATGGATGACTGTCAAAATTGGACAACACAGACATCTCAAAATACACAATCCACTGTGTACACAGCCTACTGTCTCCCTCTATTCAACAGCTTAATAGTGTGATACTGAAATGACAATAGGACTCTAATGACAATTTAGACAAAACTGGTTCAATGGGTAAAACATTTTAAAAACGCTAACAAATCAGCAAAACATTACTGCCCACATCAACCCTACGTGTGAACCCCTGCTCTAACTATCCCTGTCATTTCTCACTTCTCAGTTATAATAGGAAGTGTGCAGACTGAAAGGTCTGAGCACATCCCCGGTTAACAGCACTGTACATCTTGAGATAACAACCAGTCCAAGATAAACAACTGCAGGATGAACTGAGAGAAGACAGGGACAGATGGGCTGTTGTTCCATATTGGAGAAGCACATAATTCCAGATTTGCTGTCCTTCCCCCATACATACCGCTAAAGATTTTTTTTTAACCACAAACTTTGCTGTAGATTAAATGTTACAAAGAAAAAACATCTTTTGATGTCAATAAAGAAAGCAGCATATTTACTCAGAGCTCAATATTCAGACAATAACATAATGAAGGCTGCTGGGATTTACATGCAAAAAAAGAAGCAAGAGTCACCGTCAAAATCTCCAGGAGAACCGTGACTGGTTCTGTAAGATACTCTGCAATATTTACAGATCATTACCTTGTAAAACTGCACAAACTCTACCTGAGACTACTAAATTATTTAAGCAAAGAATCATCACACCAAATATTGAATTTGCTTCATTTATTACTCTTTACTGGGCTTTATGGATTTTTTTTTTTAATGTAGAAACACTTCATTTACTCGGGCTCGGATATCTGATTAGAATGCCTCCCGAACGCCTTCCTGGTGTGGACATTTCGGGCATGTCCGACAGGGAAGAGACCACGGGGTTGACCCCAGAACACGCTGGAGGGACTATGTTTCTTGGCTGGCCTGGGAATGCCTCGGTGTCCCCCTGGAAGAGATGGAGGAAGTGGCTGAGGAGAGGGACGTCTGGACCTCACTGCGTAGGCTGCTGCACCCGCAACCCGACCCCGGATCAAGCGGAAGAAGATGAAGATGAAGATGACACTTAATTTAATAATTTATATGTAAATACAAAGCACATTCTCTGAATGTGCCTAAGACTTTTGCACAGCACTATATAGTACTAATGCATGCAAGTTGGACACTGCTCCTTTCTCCTTTACTAAGAACTTGCCATTATTGGGCCTTGATTAAATAAATCCAGACCAAAACTGGGCAGTTTTAAATGCTTTAAATACAACAAACAAGAGACTTCTTTCTCTGCTTTCAATTAAAAGACACATAGCTTTCTCCTTTGTTTCTGAAATGCTAGAAGCTATGCAAGGAAATTGATGCCAGTAACCGAAGAACCACAGAAATGAGGTGGAATGAGGAAGGAATTGTTCATTTGTTATATACAATACAGGCAGCTGTAATAATTAAAAAAAAAAAAAGAAAGAAAAAAGACTAACTTGATTCATGAGCTGGCACAAATGTGTCCCTGTGACTAAAATCAGCTGCTAGAGATTTCTCCATCATGCCAGATGAAAGAACAGTGGAAATACTGAAATATTATATGCTGTCATTTCCCAAACAGAATTAAGTGGTATTTCCACAGAGACAGGGTTCCGGCACTCTGGGGCTTGATTCAGAGACTTGATGTCCACTGATGGTCTTGCACATTCCAGGGTCACAAACTGCTTGTTTTGAGAAAATGGATCAAGCACAATATGAAGCCCCCTACTTACTGAAGAAGTCACCCATATATCTTGGGTATATAGATGGTTTTAGCACTTGTTAAACCTTGGTTAAGGATATCACTTCAAAAATTATTGGAAGGTCCAAGAAAAGATTTTTGAAGAACTCATGGCGGAATCTTTAGTCTTCCATAGAAATGAAGGCTCAATGTGGATTGTTCAGTTCAATATGAATAGAATCAACATTAGATAATTTAACAAAACAGCTTTTCCGAAATCCAATTGAAGATTTAAATCCCACTAAGCAAACCAGAGGTATCAGTCTCAAGAAAAAAAACTTCCGAAGAAGACACAGGGAAGACACACTGAGGAATCTCCTAATCTTCAAGGTTATCTATCAAAATTTATTCATCCTCACCTTAACTGATATCCCTTTTATTCTAACTGTAGTACATAGATTTAGGCACCGCCTGAGAGATCTCGCTGTTGTTAGGTGTCCAAGGCTGGTGTTGTAGGAGTAGTGTGGCTCTTCAGCCCTGGATGAAATAAATAAATAAGCCTTTCCTTTGTTTCCCAACTACAGTCTGAAGCGAAAGAAGGAAAGGCTAACACTGGGTTTTCTTTTCACCGTATTTTTCTAGCTTGTTTCTGCATTCATTAGTGCCACCTGTGTTGTAAGTTTAATTATCTGTTTAACGAGTTCATGTTCCATGCTCCCAATAATGTTTGGTGTTTTACACGGCAAAAATCTGTCAACCTATTGTTGACAATAGAATTTGTGCAAGTCGGAGCAGTGGTGTATGAGCTTCTATTTTTTGGGTTTCAGTTTTGTTATTAATAATAACTTAGTGGGCTTTAATGGGTTTCCTGTGGGGCCACAGACACAGGACAACCATCTAAGTCATGTTCCATGTGTATGGGGCTCTGCTCAGGAGCTCTGCTACTATTTATTCACCAGCTGTCTTCACAACACCATGTAAAAAATATTTTTCTGTTTAACAATATAATACTGTTTTAAAGTAAAGTAGTTTAAAACAAATGACACACAAATTCAAAAATTTTTGAACTTAATTTGTATATGCATAATAATGTATAAAGTAGGTCTACCCCTGACTTAGCACATGAAACTACAGCCTCAGGATCCTGCAAGTAAGAAGTTTTTAAATCATGGGCAGAACGCGCGTAAATGACATTTCTACAAGACAAGCCCTCATTTTGGTTTAGTTCCTAAAGGCCTTCAGGGGGCACAAGTCATAGATTTAAGTCAAGGGGAGTATTTGCGTAGACTGAAAATCACATAGCTGCACACTTTTTGACTTAAGTCCCTATGATAATTGGGCGCCATGTGAACATTGGAAATTATTTGAATTTTCATATCCAACAATAATGAAGCCAGTGAAATGTTGACTTATCGCTCATCTCTATTGAGACAAAGCTGCCAAGTGCTCAAACATGGTTCACATTTACTTTTTCAGCATTTGGCAGACGCCCTTATGCAGAACGACTTACATTTTTAGCCTAAAGGTTTCTAACCTATGCTAATGCAATACCTTGAGCTGATGACAATGGAGCTGTGGAACTAGGGTAAGGAAGAGGACGTGAAAGAGTCTAAACTTAATCTCGAATCTCAAATTTATTAATCCAAGCCCATAACTATTCATTCGTCCATTTTCTATAAACAGATTATCGTAATCCTGATACCTGCTACTAATTTCTTTAAGTCTGTAATCTTATATAAACTCTGTCCCAGCCTTGGTAAGTGTATTGTGGGTATCAAATTCTAACTTTGTTTATATTTACAAGACACAACTAAGTTGGCCAGTGAAATTTTTTGGTACTTTTTAATAAAAGTAAAAAAAAAAAAAAAAAATCACATGATTTACCAACATTTAGTTTTTATTGCGGGGCAGTGGTGGCCCGGTGGTACTGATACGAAGGTCGGGGGTTCAAGCCCCATTATCACCGAGTTGTCACTGACACCCCCTACCCCCCCTGTGCAGCTAACGGTGTTATCAAAGGCCAGCCATGTCCCTCACTGTCTGTGGTAAGAGCCATGTAAAAGAACCATTGCTGTCGTTTATAAAGAATAGGCCATTGGGTTGCCAACCGCGTGTTTCTGCCCTGCGATGGCCTGGCGAGCTGCCCTCGCCCAGAGTCGGCTGAGATGGGCACCAGCCTCCCCGCGACCCTAATTAGGATTAAGCGATTCAGAAAATGAATGAATGAACAGTTTTTATTGCATTTAGCAGAATGTTCCTACCTTCATTCATTCATTTGCTGAATGGCTTAATCCTACTCGGGTCGCAGGGAGGCTGGAGCCGATCCCAGACAACTCTAGGTGAAGGCAGGGTGAACCCTGAACAGCACGCTTATCCATCACAGGGCCAACATACGCACACAACCATTCATACTCATACCTAGGGCAATTTGAAACAGCCAGTGCCTAAAGTGCATGTCTTTGGACTGAGGGAGGAAACCAGACTACCTGGAGGAAACCCACACAAGAATGGAGAAAACATGCAAACTCCACATAGAAATACCTGGGACTCGAATATAGGACCTTCTTGCTGTGAGCCGAACAAGCTAATCACTACGCCATCATGCATAGTAGTCACTTGCAACCTGCTAGATTCTAACAAAAATATCAATGCAACAAAAAGTAGAGTCTATATTCTATGTTCGCTCTGAAGAAGTAGACCAGAAGTGAAGCCAAAGCCACACTTCCTATCACATTACCACAGAACAGACCAACGCACTATAAACAGAACATTAGAGAATTAATGACTGGTAACAAAGTGAATACTCAGACTACAAAGTGGCTGCTTCCATCCTGATAATTATTCTAAATCCAATAAACTTTCAATTTATTTTCTAGTCTCATCATCAACCGTGACCCCACCGCAAAGAGTCAAACATGTGGACTGTAACATCAGACCAAAGGCTGTGACATTAAACAGCTGCTCCATAGTTTATCACCCCATGGAATGTTGGCTATCTCTAAGACGCCCCTTGGACAGCAAAAAATGAATAGAAAGATATGGGCTGAATGAAGCATTACATGCTTATAGTGTTTGAACAATGCTTACGGACAGAGACGGGGGTCAAATAGAAGGACAGAGCAGAACACAGCTGGATTTGAAAGTTGTCATGTTAGACTGGAGATTTCTCGAGTACTGTGCATGAAGAAGTTATTTAACAGAACCCCACAGCGAGGCACACACTCGGGGTCGAAAATACAGGGCTGTGGATCAAAGAGAAGACGCCAGCTCTAACATACAGAAGAGAAGGTGTTAAAGAAAGGTGAAATTACAAAGAACGCCAGGATGAGGAACTGCTGCCAGCTCTTTAACCTGCACACAGTAATTACAGGGCCAAGGGTGAAGGTGCTGAAAGACAGCTGTGGATTGGGTGTGTGTGTGTGAGAGAGAGAGAGAGAGAGAGAGAGAGAGAGAGAGAGAGAGAGAGAGAGAGAGCAATAGAATCCAAAAAAACCCCTCTCTCCCTCACACACATATACCGCTCCACACCCCCCCCCCCCC